>CM075971.1:15722045-16047045 GCA_038048745.1 Coluber constrictor foxii
ACTTTGGAACCAAGTGGAATAGGATTTGAATATTATTTCAGTACTTCTAATGGGAGAATTTTCTTGAGGACAACGGACGGCCCAATGGAAAGCAACAGACGGTTCTCAATTTCCATCACTGGCTGCATCAGATGCATTTCTCCTTTCCTAACACACCGAGTTGGTAACAAAGCCATATACCCTGTTTCCCCGCAAAATAAGACATCCCCTGATAATAAGCCCAATCGGGCTCTTGAGCGCATGCGCTTAAATAAGCCTCCCCCTGAAAACAAGCCCTCCCCGAAAATATTTAAACACAGAGCTGGAAATCAGGTAAGACGGCAAGAGAAGCCCCATCTTGCTCCACGCACCCCTAAATAATAAGACCTCCTCAAAAATAAGGCCAAGCACTTATTTCGGGGTTACAAAAAAATATAAGACAGGGTCTTATTTTCGGGGAAACATGGTACATAGCTGGTAACAAAGGTTTGCAAAGCAGTGTCATTGCTGTCCATTAAATCCAGTTGAATTCCCTAAATTCTCAGCCAGCATGAGAGTTATTAACCCCATGTTCCTTGGGGATCTCCAATCTTGGCAACTTAAAGACTAGCATGTTGAAGTCCATAAGTCTTAAAGTTGCCAAGTTTAGAGATGCCCTGCTTTAAGAGAATTGCTGTTGGGATAGACTTCCCCTAAGACAGGACAAGGAAGATGCTGTAAGACATTTGTCTATGAGATTCTCCAGTCATCCAGCTCATGGTTGTCCCAAAGGTGCTTTTTTTCCAAGAGGCAACTGGGCTTTCTTGTTTTTTCTTTGAAGGCGTTTCGCTTCTCATCCAAGAAGCTTCTTCAGCTCTGACTGGATGGTGGAGGATGGGAGGATTTATATTCCTTGCAGACAGACGGTCATTTGCATCCTTTTTAGAGTCATTGAGGACACAGATAAACCTCCAAGAGGCCTCAACGACTCTCTAAAAGGATGCAAATGACCAGCAGTCTGCAAGGAATATCAATCCTTCCCTTCCCCACCATCCAGTCAGAGCTGAAGAAGCTTCTTGGATGAGAAGCTTCTTCAAAGAAAAATAAGAAAGCCCAGCTGCTTTTCGAAAAAGCACATTTGGGACCGTAAGACATTCCTTCCTATCAATGTTTCTCTCTCTCAGATTACCTCTGCTTTGCAACTCAGCTGTCAGCTGCCTTTCCAGGTTCTCTCTCAATTCTCTTTCTCTGCAAAGCTCCATCTTTAGTTCCTTTTTCTCCTGCTGGATTTGCTTTTCCTGCACTCGGGCGTTATCTACGGCGACTTTGAGCAACCCCTGTTAAAAACAGAACAACAACAACAAAAAAAAACAGATCAAGATGAAATCTCCCTCAAACGAGAACATCTAATTAATGTAAGAAGCGAGGAGGCTCTGCAACCCAACAAGACAGACACAGATTTCAACGGATAATTGGAACTGCAGAAAAAACAATGGCTACCACAGTGGTGTGTTGCTACCGGTTCGCCCTGTTTCGGGCGAACCAGTAGCAGCTGCGGAGGGAGGCTCCGTCCACCTGCCAGGACGTCATCAAATACGATCTGCGCATGTGCAGAAGCGAGCGAACCAGTAGCAAAGATAAGTGAAACCCATCACTGTGCTATCAACCTGCCTTCCATGGAGGACCTGTATACTGCACGAATCAATAAGAGGGCTGTGAAAATATTTACAGACCTCTCGCATCCTGGAAATAAATTGTTTCAATTCTACCCTCAAAATGACGCTATTGAGCACTGCACACCAGAACAACTAGACACAAGGACAGTTTTTTTCCTGAATGCCATCACTCTGCTAAACAAATAATTCCCTCAAGGCTGTCAAACTATTCACTATCTGCACTACTACTAATCTTCTCATCGTTTCTATCACCCATCTCCTCCCACTTATAACTGTATGACTGTAACTTCGTTGCTTGTATCCTTATGATTTATATTGATTGTTTCCTAGAATGATTTGGTTGCTTATTTGTACCCTGTGACTATCGTTAAGTGTTGTACCTTATGATTCTTGATGAACGTATCTTGTCCTTTTATGTACACTGAGAGCTTATGCATCAAAGACAAATTCCTTGTGTGTCCAATCACACTTGGCCATTAAAGAATTCTATTCTGTTCTGTTCTGTTCTGTTCTATTCTCTTCCGTTCCGTTCCGTTCCATTCCATTCTTCTAAACACAGCTAATGCTTGCTCTTCTTTATAGATTTACATATAGTGTTAGAAAATAATCACAGGACTTCCTCACCTGAATATTGGTTAATAGAGTTTCCACTGAAGACAACCCATCAGCAAAGAGGAACGGTGCTGGAAATCCAGGGGGCAAAGTCTGCCCGGCCAGTTGGACCTTTTCTAGGGTTGGTTTGAGTATTGGGATGGCGATCTGGACTTCTTCTGTTAAGACAAGAGACAAAAGAGGGGTTATAAGTGATCTGGTCACTTGAGGAGCACCGAGCGATGATGGAGATTAGGATTAAGATGGTGAGACTGACATCAGAGGGACACTGGGTCTTCTCTTGCTTCAACCCCAGTCATTCTTTCAGCACAATCTAACTTCATTGGGAGGAAAAAAATAGAAGAGAGGGGGATATACCCCACCTTGAAAGTCTGAGTGAAAGCTTGGGCTATAAATTGAAAGAATGAACAATGAATTCAAGTCAACATTTAAGACTGGAAAAAACTAAGAAGACTGTGCATCAAACGCACACCGTGCAGAAAAAGGAGCCTTTTGAAGGTAAGTAGAACAGTGGGAGGGGGGAATAGCTGTGCCGCATGATTTAGATTTGCTAGAAAGCAGCGAATATAAATAGTGCAGCCTAGCTGATCATTGGAAATACCGCTTCGTCTGAACCAGTAGCTTTTATTACTACCGGTTCGCCCGAACTGGTGCGAACGGTAGCATTTCACCCCTGCCTTGTAGGTTTTTCCACATTGTAGAGAAGAGAAATAGCAAGTACAAACACAGCACAAAATGGAGAAGAAAAAAAAATGGAGGAGGCAAAATGGAGAAGAGAGAACCTAGTGCCCTCAAGCTTTTATACAGAACAGTTAAGCCACACTCAGGCTCCAAACTATCTCTTATGGTCCCATACAACAAATACTATGTTTCAGTTACCAAACAGCCCTCATTGGCTGACCTGTTGCTATGCCCTATTCCAGTTCATGGATATACTCTGACAAAGACTTTTGCCCCAAACCATCTATTCCAATATTCCGTATTCACAGTGGCTCATCAGATCCTTAAATGATGCCTACAGAGAAACCAAAACATCACAACTGCTTTCCTGATTGTGCTCCCTGTAATGATTCTGCAGAAATCCAAAGACTCGATTTATCGCATGTTGGTATGTCAAGTTTCTCCTGCAATTTTCCTCCCCAACTAGTTCTCGTCCAATTAAGACAGAAGAGAATTTGACTGCCAAAATTTCTTTCAAAGGAAGTGAGAATTTGAGGTGGAATGCAGAGTTCTTGCACTTATCCTGTGATGAAGTAAGCCAACCATCTGTGCAAATGGCCAATCTTTTCGTTACACAATCACCACGTTGGCGATTTGTAGCTCCGTCAGCTTCAATTGTTTAATTAAATCCCGAGACCTGAGGAAGCAGCTCCTCCGCAGAGGTTTTTTTTTTCCAGCTGAGAAGGGTAGATTGCAGAGAAGTTCAGAGTAATGGAAAAAATGTGGCAAAGAAAACAATGGTAATCGTAATTGTCTTTGCCACTCCTACAGTAAACTGAGCTAAGAAAAACAACAGCCATCAAGAGGAATTAGAAATTACAAGGCACTTTTGCCAAGTGCCAAGCACTCAGATCCTAATCATATGACTACAGGAGTGCTGGGGCAGCCAGAAGTTCAAGGACCAGTCAAAAACACCACGTCTTTAGTGCCGCAATAACATCGAACAGTTGCTGCATGAGTGGTCATTAAATGAGGACTATCAGTGTGCAGAGGTACATTATCTCCAGTAAAGGAGTTTATCTGTGTTTCATAGCCGAGTTTAGGAGTCAGTGATAAGCTCTGTTTCAAGGCCACTGAGCCAGCACTGTCTGAAGAAATAGAAATTAGCATTGACTCCTAAAGTCGGTTACGACTAGCAGAGTAAAACCTGGAGAAATTCTGGTCTATCTTTATTGGAGATAATGTACCTCTGCATACGGATAATCCTCATTTAATGACTTCCCATACAGCAATTGTTCGGCAATAATGTGGCTAATAGGACATCACACCGCAGTGTAGAGCGTATGGCAAAGCACGGAATGCTGTTATTTTCCCACCGACATGGTACCTATTTATCTACTTGCAGTTGCATTGCTTTCAAACTGCTAGGTGGGCAGGAGTTGAGGTAGGAACGGGAGCTCACCCCATCACATGGTGGCAGGACTTGAACCGACGGAGCACAGACCTTCTCCATTGTCTTTTAAGCCACCTGAGTCACCATGCCTCATACATTATCTCCACTGGAGCCATGTATTTTCTTTATTTAATTATCTGATTTATATAACCATCCACCTGAAATCCTAAATTCACTAGAATTCCATTGGTCCATGCCTTTTTGAGCAACATAGCTAAGCGATACATTTCTATCAAGAAATTCTAACAATTTTAAAATGATTAATAATAGTGAAATGATTTTTTAAAAAGTGGTGCGAGAAATGAAAAGGATGTTAGACACCATATAAACGACCTCCAGGGTACTATTTGACAATGTGGGAAATAAAACTACAGGCTAGAGTGACCTTTCAGCATCTTTTGGAGACTTGGACAGCAATGTAAAATTAAACTAAATAAGGATCCAAGATAGATGTTTGCAAAGTCTTCTCCTAGATCACTGGGACCAAAGCAATTGCTCAAACAGATCAGGCTCTGACACCCATTTTGGAAACCTTCCAAAAACATTTAATTCAACACTTGAAACTTCACTCTATACATCCTTCGGTGGTCTGTCCTAACCTGATTTAAGAGAAAACCATGAAATTATGTGAGTTGGTTTTTGCCTTTAAATGACTAGACTATAAAATATACACCGACCAAGTGATAATGCTTCTTGTGATTGTTGAAGCTCTAAAGACGTCCTCAATGGTTTGTAGCCACATTGTAGATAAGAGACAGAGAATCCACAGCTCTCCAGATCAGGGGTGCTATTAGGCAGGTTCTGGAGAACTGGTAGCGGAAATTTTGAGAACTTCAGAGAACCGGCAAATACCACCTCTGGCTGGCCCCAGAGTGGGGTGGAAATGGGGATTTTGCAGTATCCTTTCCCCGGAGTGGGATGGGAATGGGGATTTTGCAGTAGCCTTCCCTTGGAGTGGGGTGGGAATGGGGATTTTGCAGTAGCCTTCCCCTGCCACACCCACCAAGCCATACCAGGCCCACCAAGCTACGCCCACAGAACCGGTAGTAAAAAGAATTGAATTCCACCACTGTTCCAGATGTTGGATTCACCTCTCAACATTCCTCATTACTAGCCATGCTAGCAGGGGTCACTGGTACATGTAGTTCCATATTACTCTTTAAGATTTATTAAGAATATAAACTACTCCATGTTCTGATTAACCATTGTTTAGGATGGGCACTGCGTTCAGCCTACATTACAGCAGATTCTTTTGGGTTGCTAAGATTCGGCTTCTTGTAATATCACTACAGTTAATATTTCAGAGGAAGGTTTAACCATTCTGCCTTGCCTGACCTCCCAATTATGATTATCTCTTTTATTTTTTAAAAAAAATTAATTTTACTTCACATCTTTTTGAAAATCAATCTTAAAAACACACACTCTTCCCTTACTAGGCTATAATTATATGTGTGTGTTGTTACTTAGATATTTCAAGCAAATAATTTTAAAAATGGATACTGTTCTTAACTGTTTTGCCCTAAAACAGCAAAATAGTAAGGTAAATCGAAGAAGAGAGAGAAAGGGAAGAGGAGAGAGAGGGGGAGGGAGAGGGAGAGGGAGAGAGGGAGGGAGAGAGACAGAGACACAGAGAGAGAGCAAAAGAGAGAGAGAGAAAGAGAGCTAGAGAGAGAGAGAACGAGAGAAAGAAAGAAAGAGAGAGAGAGAGAGAGACAGAGACACAGAGAGAGCAAAAGAGAGAGAGAGAAAGAGAGCTAGAGAGAGAGAGAATGAGAGAAAGAAAGAAAGCGAGCGAGAGAGAGACAGAGACACAGAGAGAGCAAAAGAGAGAGAGAGAAAGAGAGCTAGAGAGAGAGAGAATGAGAGAAAGAAAGAAAGAAAGAAAGAAAGAAAGAAAGAGAGAGAGAGAGAGAGAGAGAGAGAGAGAGAGAGAGAGAGAGAGAGGGAGAGATGGGTTATAAGAAATGGATTTGGAGCAGCATGCTCTTAAAACAACCTTGCAATCCCATGCAAGGAGTAAGTATGCCATGAAAATGGACCATACAAAAATTCATATCGGCTGGCGGCAGCCGCAGAGTCAATGGCTGGTAACATTAAGGTAGGGCAGATTGAAGTTCCAAAGTAGCATTAGTCTTCTTTAAAGAGATAGACACAGCTAAATTAGGTGCCAGTGGCTGCAGTGAGGATCAAATGCAAGCAGAAGTCATATTTCACCCCAGCTAGTCAACAGCAGGGAAATAAATAGAAATATAACAGCCACGCAGGCCATGATTCATTTTGATAATCTGGCCCAAGAGAGAGCCAGGGAGACAAGCCCCCCCCAGATCCGAGCTCTTGACCAAAAAGACAAATAGGACACCAAGGGTGGGGACACAGTGACAGCCTAGCAGAGGTCACATCGATTTCCGAGAGCCATTTTCACAGAGATGAGATAACCCTGTACTCCATTTGGCCTACTGCTCATATCCTACCTGTCCCCCCAACCATAAATTTCTAATCCAGGGCTGGGGAGGGGAGGAGGAGGGGGACGAAAGGGGGCAGTAAAGAAGAAGACTCCTACTTATGACTTCTCATGATTAAGATTTTGTGCTAACCGAACACCCTTTGGCTGGCCAAGGTCACATTGCATGTTAAAGTCCGTAACAGCCACGAAGGACTGATGTGTGTGTGTGTGTGTGTGTGTGAAGTGTATTACATTTTAGCCTCTGCAAGCGGGAAGCGAGGGGAACGGAAACGCAGAAGTCTTGTCAAACGATTCATCATTTTGTTGCCCCTCTGATTGAAATCGCATCCTGAGAAGATGAACGATCTGAGTAGTCAAGAAATCTATTTCAATCTCGAAAGAGGTCTTCACCGTCTGAGCGGTGACTCCCTATGGGGCTCCTACGATCTGAAGGAGTGTGAGCATTGGTTATCGGTTCGAGGCGGCTCAAAATCCCGTCTAAGTCCCGTTAACTCCCATCCAGTTCAATGATGCTTACTCCCAAGGAAAGGGGATTTAAGATTGCAATGCAAGTGTGTTTGCCTTTCTAGATAGAGATCAATGGAGTTGATGGGTGCATTTAAATATCAGCATAAAAAGAACTGGGCAGGTGAATGATAGAGAGATAGGGAGGGAGGGAGGGAGAGAGGGAGAGAGAGAGAGTGAGAGTGAGAGTGAGAGGGGGGAGGGAGAAGGAGGGAGGGAGAGAGGGAAGAGAGAGAGAGAGAGAAAGAGGGGGGTGGGAGAGAGAGGGAGTGGGGGAGAGAGAGAGAGAGAGAGAGAGAGAGACACTTCGATATACATAAGCATAAGGGATCATTGGTGCTCTCTGAGCTTGCTTGTAGACCAGTGATGGCAAACCTTTTTGCCATCGTGTGCCAAAAGCGGGGGTAGTGGGGGGAGGATTGCAAATGTGTGCGCCCACACCCATAATTCAATGCACCCCGTCCCCCCATGCATGCATGCATGACCCTCCCGCTCTCCCCCCGCTTTTGGCACGTGATGACACGGTGGGCCTGGTAGGCCCATTTTTTGCCCTCCCCGGGCTCCAGAGCCTTTCTAGGAGCCTGGGGAAGGCAAAAACAGCCTTCTCCCCACACCGGAGGCCTGGAAACAGCCCGTTTCCCGACTTCCAGTGGGCCCAAAAGGCCTGAAAATCAGCTGGCCAGCACACACATGCGTGCTGGACTGAGGTAGGGCAACGCTCGCGTGCCCACAGATATGGCTCCGTGTGCCACCTGTGGCACCCGTGCCATAGGTTCGCCATCACGGTTGTAGACGTTTCATTACTCAAACAGTCACTAACGTATGAAATATCTACAAGAAAACCATGAAGCTCAGAGAGCACCAAGGACCCCTCAAATCAACCCTACAAAAATATTATCCTTTCTTAGTAATACACAGAAGATGCCAAGGATTCCAAACCAATGATGCATTTGACCCCTTCCCTCTCTCAGCCTGGTTGTCTCCCATCTCACAAGTTGCTTTGCTAACTTGTGTCGGGACTAAAGGTGTCGGGACTAAAACTTCCCAAACATCTAACCCACATGGCCAAAGAATGAGAACTATGGGTACTGGGTGTCCCATGTTATCTGCAAGGTATGAGGTTGGGAAACATGATACCACACAGAGTGACTCATGTCAAACGGGTTTTATTTTGAAGAACAAAGACAAACTTTTTAGAAAACGGCAAGGCCAAGCTACAAAATTATGCCAAAGGACAACTATTCATGTAGAATGTAAAATGACAATTTACACGCCGAATGTGCTCCCAACCCTTGTTAACGGTGACTAGATAATTTATACAGTCATGACATTTACCTCCGTGTGGATTAATATCGTCGAAAATTATATCTATTTATAACTGGGCACAATAAAAATCTGATGCCATCTCACACTGTCAACAGATTTCTTTTAGTTTTAAGCATAGTTTGGTGTGGGTGAAGACCCACATTCGAAGGAGTGGGAATTGTTGAGGTGTCTCAGAAAAGGAGAAGGGATTTGAGATGGTGAATAACTAAGAGAAGGCAGGACAGAGAATCAAATTAATCCAAGCTGTGATCTCGTAACTTCTTATCCGTTCTCAGGTCAGGAAGCTTTTCTAATTATCACAATTGGAGTCGTTATTGTCGTTTGATGAATTCATCTCCTATTGGATTATCTTTCTCACCCCTTCAGTAATTTAGCCAAATATGCTTTGGAAAAGTAGGAAGCGGCTTGTCTGCCAAGGAATATCAGGAAATCAGTAATTCTCCGAGTGCAACTGAATTATTTTCAATCCCACCTGGAGCTGATGAAGAAAGAACATGGAATTTTCTGACTGCAAAGCGTGTTCTCTACCATTGAGAAGTTCTATTCCTCATTTTATGGGAGAACAACAAAGGAACTTGATTTTCTGGAGGAAATTAAGTTAAAAATTAAATCTGGCCCAAATAGCAGTAGCACTTAGACAGTGGTGAAATCTGAACCGGTTTGCTACCAGTTTGCTGGCCATGCATGCACAGTGTGCGCCAAAAGGAGGCTTGGGAAGGTAAGTAGAATGGGGGAGGGAGATCAGCTGTGCTGCACAATTTAGCTTTGCTAGACCACGCCACACAGCTGATAGACTAAATTGCGCTGCACAGCTGATCGTTGGAAATGACAGTTCTGAGGAACCGGTAGCTTTTTTAAGCTACCGATTCAACCAAACTGGTAGCTTTTTTTTTAACCAGTTGTTTTTTATCACTACCTGAACCGGAGCGAACCGGTAGCATTTCACCCCTGCACTTAGACTTATATACTGCTTCACAGGGCTTTACAGCCCTCTCTAAGCTGTTTGGCATATTGTTCCCAACAATCTGGGTCTTCATTTTACTGACCTCGGAAGGATGGAAGGCTGAATCAACCTTGAGCCCATCAGGATTGAACTGCCAAACGGCAGCTGGCAGTCAGCAGAATTAGCCTGCAGTACTGCATTCTAACCACTGCGCCACCACGGTTCCACAAATACTTGTGAATGCAACTTATTTTATTGTACTGTTCAAACAGGTAAATTACCCGAAGCCAACGACTCCTGATTGCTTTGTGGATACGACCTTCTTGACAACAATATGGAAGTCAATAAAGGAAAATATTTATAGCTCAGGGTTGCAATGAAGGGTTCTTGGTGCTCTCTGTTGTTTTCTTGTAGAATGTTTCATTACCTAACTAGGTAACATCATCAGTGTTAGTAGTGAAAGCTCTGAAAGAAAACCACCTAGCTCAGAGAGCACCTAGCATGCAAGTCATTTGCCTTTGTTTTCTTCAGGGCTGTTTTTCAAATTCCCAATCTAGCCCATAATATTCCTTGATGGTGTTGCATCCAAATGCTAGCCAGATCCAACCAACCTTTCTTACTGTCTGATCTCAGATAAAGATGACCAACTACTATTCCCCAGCTGATTAAACTAATACATACCGTGTTTCCCTGAAAATAAAACATCCCCTGATAAGCGCATGCGCTAAAACCAAGAGCCTTGGTGGCGCAACGGACTAAAGTGCTGTTAAAGTAGCACTTAGCTGCCAGCTGCCTGCAATTATTGTAAATTCAAATCTCACCAGGCTCAAGGATGGAAGGTTGACTCAGCCTTCCATCCTTCCGAGGTAGGTAAAATGAGGACCCAGATTGTGGGGGCAATAAGCTGACTTTGTATAAAAAAGAACACCACTTGGGGGGGGGCAAAAGCCCTACTAAGCAGGTATATAGAAAAGTATGAAGGCTATTGCTTAACGCATTGTAAGCCGCCCTGAGTCTCTGGAGAAGGGCAGCATATAAATCGAACCAATAAAATAAATAAATAAATAAACAAACAAACAAACAAACAAACAAACAAATAAAACAAGCCACTCCCAAAAAACAAGCCACTCCAAAAATAAGCCCTCCCTGAAAATATTTAAATGCATGCGCCATTTCCTCTCGTTAGGGTTAGGGAGACAGAGCTTGAAATCAGGTAAGATGGGAAGAGGAGCCCCATCTTGCTCCACACGCCCCAAAATAATAAGACCTCCCCGAAAATAAGGCCAAGTACTTATTTTGGGGTTCAAAAAAAAAAAAATAAGACCGGGTCTTATTTTTGGGGAAACACAGTATCAAATAATAGCAGCAAGAAAATACAAGAACTATAGTAGCAGTTCGTTTTAGAGTTTAAGGACTTTTTTTAAAAAAAAAAATCATTTGGTACACGAAGTTCTAAATATGCAAATCAAAATTCGGTTCAAATAGCAAATCCTTCAGCATCACCTGAGTGAAGGTGCTTTGGAGTCAATTACCGCTAATCAACTGGACACTTTTAATCTACTGGAAATCCAATTAACACAGGGCTGTGGGCTGTTGTCATTCCACCAGCTGGAAAGGAAGATCACTGCCCTGCTGTGAATCCTTTGCCACATGACTCACCCCCTTTCCGATCAAATTTCATATGTGAAACTTAAATAAATAATAGATGCGGCAGCATCTGTGCGCTTGTACAAACCAATTTCCAGATTACTCAAGGAAGCCATTTTAGAAAGTCTGCTTTCTGACGAATCCCTCCTGGGAAGAGCTTCATGTGTTGTCCTAACCCATGGTTTGCTTAAGTAGCTTGTTCAATAAATCACAATTAGTTGGGATCGTATATCATCTTAGTCCAGACTGCACTACGCTAAAATCAAAGAAGCTACACATTTTCATGAATGCATTAAATGGGCCAGTCCGGACTCTAGAAGGTGCTGCTAAGCCAGGGGTCAGCAACCTGTGACTCTGGAGCTGCATGTGGCTCTTTCACTCCTCTGCTGTGGTTCCCTGTCACTCAGAATATGCGTCACAATTGCCAATGTGCGACACCCGCCGGCACACGATTTATTGAGCTTTTCAACCCCCGTTAGGCCAACCATAGATAAATCCAAGAAAAGAAAAGTTTCAGAAGAAAACAGAACATTTAATTCAACTACATATGATCGTTTTATGGCCGCTCAAGAAATAGTCAGGCACAAGAAGGGTTTTGTGGCTCCTGGTGTTTTCTTTTCTGTGGGAAATGGGTCCAAATGGCTCTTTGAGTGTTTACGGTTGCAGACCCCTGTGCTAAGCTTAGTTTAGAAACAACTAACAGGTAAACCAACATGGCTCAAAATGGCAGAGTTTCCTTTACTTTTTTTAGATTCCAACTTTCACAAAAATATTTGTGTGTTTTAGTCAAACCCGAATAACTATACCTTCTAACATGAATGTTTGGATGGATGAAGCCCCCTTTTATAGCATGCATGCTGTATCTTTACATCTAATAGTATTAAAGGTAAAGATTCCCCTTACACATATGTGCTAGTCGTTCCTGACTCTAGGTGGCAGTGCTCATCTCCATTTCAAAGCCGAAGACCCAGCGCTGTCTAAAGACATCTCGGTGGTCATGTGGCCGGCATGACTCAACGCCAAAGGCGCACGGAAAGCTGTTATCTTCCCACCAAAGATTGTCCCTATTTGTCTACTTGCATTTTTTCCTTGCTTTCGAACTGCTAGGTTGTCAGAAGCTGGGACAAGTAACAGGAACTCACCCTGTTATGTGCCACTAGGGATTCGAACCGCTGAACTGTCAACCTTTCGATCAACAAGCTCAGCGTCTTGGGCACTGAGCCACTGAGCACTAATAGTATTACTGGGTTGCAATATGCTAAGTCTGTCAGTTCTGAACTGCAAAAATCCAGATTATGATTAAATGTGAGTCAAGGATTGGAAGTTTTTTTTAAAACTCTATGCTGACTTCCAGAAGTTGTCTGAATTTTTGCAGCTCATCTGATATTTATTGAATAAATTACAATAAAATTCTGTGTTTGCAATATGTATTGATACATATACATATTGACACATAAAAAGATTAGCTCTAAATCCAAGGTACTTACAATAATAACAAACCATTTGAAACAATAGGAAACTCAATGGTAGGCCTCCGGTTTTACATTCCTTTGTATCTCAGAGGGCATGTGATGGAAAACATCTTCCTATTTTACACCTTGGAAAATTACTGATGGTTAGTTAGCATTAGCGGAAATTGGCTGATTTGATATGAACAAACCCGTAGCTTGTTGAATAAACCACCATTTAGTTAACCATACGTCATATAATGTTGTGTGAACTGATCTTCAAAGGCTGGGTTTACACAACTTGCTGAGCCAAAGTCAAACATGAAGGTTTTGTCAAGTGTGAAGATTATGAAAAGCCTCCGCAAAACTCTGCAGTCCAATCATACTTTTCCACCCCCCCCCCCACTTGTTTCAAGGCACAAACTTTCTCATCAACTCAATTTTTGTTCTCAGCCCAAATAAGATACTTGTTTTTCTTCCCTAAGAAGTTTTTTATTTGTTTGCTGATTTTTTTTACTTTTTTTTTTTAATCTCATAAGGGTAGGTGAAACTTGCCTAGAGGGGGGGAAAAATATTTTAAAGATCTTGAGTTTCCTTGGCAGATTCAGCCTTTCCATATTAATGCCATGATGATTTCTTTTGGGTTTTTTTTTTAAAGCTATTTTGCAGCAAATATTTATGACTCCATATGGAACAGCAGATGTTCAAGGAAAGGCATGGCAGAGAAGGCTTCATTTTCAGTAATTATCCTACTACTTGTTGTCACACTGTAGGTGGGTTTTCAGTGCATTTCTTTTAAAATCAACCAACCCTTCTCACATCTTACATTATGCCGAGATCATAACACCCCTTTTTTTTCCTCCTTTCTGAACTACACTTCATTAGAAAGACATGCCATGAAGATGTGATAACAGTGCATGATTCAATGGGCAAAGGATTTGGGGAAGGGGTGGGCTTCAAAAATTTTAGCAAGGGGTCCTCTGCCTGGTTGCTGGGTGGGTGTGGCATGGTCTAGTCTGCCTGCTGCACCACAGCAGGGTCTGGTGTGTGTGTTTGCCCTCTTCGAGCCTCTGGGAGGGCAAAAACGGCCTCCCCAGGCTCCAGAGGCCCTCTGGAGGCTGGAAACAGGCCCGTTTCTGGCCTTCCCAAACTTTCAGTAGGCCTGTTTTTCACCCTCTCTGAGCCTCCACATGTGCCCTGCACTTACCTGCATCCAAAATGGGCCCCGTGGAGACTCCTGGGAGGGGTGGGACGGGGTGAGGCCAGATGGGAGTGGGATTTAGGGGTTCTCCGAACTGCACAGAATCTTAGCTAGAGGTTCTCCAGAACCCCTGTGAACCCCCAGCAGCCCACCTGATTTGGGGTATCATATAATGCTTGAACAATGGGAAAACATGTGGACGAAGGGGTTTCAATCTTACCTTATCGTATAATTTAAAAGGTATTTTTTAAATAAAACGATGTACCATTGGTACTTTTAACACCTGATCAATTGTCAAAGATGTACAACGGTGTTTCAAATATATGTCGGAAATGTAAATGCAAGGAGGGTACAAGTCCAACTTTGGTGGACTTGTGTGGTACAGCAAAAGAAATATTGGGCCAAGATTCATTATTTTAATATGCACAATTCTTAAAGTGAATATAAAAATTAAACCAAAGGTTTTTCTTTTAGGCTCGATGGACAAAGAACCTGAAAAACAATCTTAAATCTTGTTGTATATGTTGACAGCAGCAAGAATGCTTTATATACAAAAGTAGAAGGATACTCTAATTTCCCACAATGGATGAAACAGCTAGAAAACCGATGGGACTAGCAGAAATGGCTAAATTAATTGCTCTAATCAAAGAAAAGAAAATATCCAACTTTATTTCTACTTGGAAGAAGCTTCAGGATGTGTGCTTGAGAAAGGGGGAAAAATGAAACTTTGACTATTTTGCTGTTGAGAAAAATTATACATTCTCTAATATTTACCTCCCATGAAATAAGAGGATTTTATAAAAAAAAAAATTGACTGGAAAAAAACCCCTATGCATTCATTTGGGAATTAAGACTGATGTATCTGGTCATTACTGTTTCTAAATTTCACTCTTCAGATCAACATTTATGACGTTTTGAAAGATTGTAACCGAAATGTTTACTTATTTATTTTTATTCCTGGGAAAACTGCAATAAACAAACTTGACCTTGTTGCCTGTTTCTAAATACTTCCAAACCCTTTCCCGCAGTCCAGCCATCTCTCTGCTTGAGTAGAGATTCCAGCATATAAAATTATCCCAATTAAAGTTTAGACCATTATTAATGATGCCATAACATATGCCAGCAGTGTGCATCGGCAGCCAAAAAAGCCAATGCAATCCTAAATTGCATTAACAGAGGGATACAATCAAGATCAAGTGAGGTACTAATACCACTCTATAAAGCCCTAGTAAGACCACACTTTACACACAGTACACACTTTAGAGTACTGCATCCAGTTTTGCTCACCACACTATAAAAAAGATGTTGAGACTCTGGAAAAAGTGCAGAGAAGAGCAACCAGGATTATGAGGGGACTGGAGACTAAAACATACGAAGAACGGTTGCAGGAACTGGGCATGGCTAGTCTAGTGAAGAGAAGGACCAGGGGAGACATGATAGCAGTGTGGCAATATTTGAAGGGCTGCCACAAAGAGGAGGGGCTCAAACTATTTTCCAAAGTACCCGAAGGGCAGACAAGGAATAATGGATGGAAACTGATCAAGGAGAGATTCAACCTGGAAATAAGGAGGAACTTTCTGACAGTGAGAAGAATCAACCAGTGGAACAGAAGTTGACTTCGGAAGTTGTGGGAGCTTCATCACTTGATAATTTCAAGAAGAGATTGGACTGTCATCTGTCAGAAATGGTGTAGGGTCTCCAGCCTGAGCAGAGGGGTTGGACCAGATGACCTATAAGGTCCCTTCCAACTCTGTTAAATCTGTTAATATGCGCTGCTCCTCTAAGCTGTCCATATTTTTATTTATATTGATACGTTTCATCTGGAAAAGATCAAATCTATTAAGAAGTCAAAGAAAGCTGGTAAAAAGGATCCCGGAAACAAGATTCGGACTATAGAATTTCTGGATAGAAATAAGGAACTGAAAGTAGCAGATGATAGGAGATTTCATATGTACACACAAGTATGTGCTAATTGAAGAAGTACAGGGGAGTAACTTTAGTAATACTCCACTTACTGAGGGTCTGTCTGAATAAGGGTATAAAAGAAGGAGATGGTCTCAGAATGGGGCCACTGGTCGTAGTTATTCCTTGCTGGACCTAGCTATAGTCTCTGAACCTCATTGGAATGGGTTGTTGATGTAAGTTGTGCTATGTTGGCTTTTCATGTTCCAAATTGATCATGAAATAAACCTCTGAATCTTAAAGTAAGAATTGTTTATTGTATTACTTTCTCCTGTTTTATTTTATTGGGATATTTTTGTGATCGTAATCAGAGAATGGATTTCCGGTGTTGATCAGTTTCAGCCAGAGGACATTAAGATTGAATTCTAGTCTGGTTCAATGACTGTATCTGTACAGAGGTGGGTTTCAGAAGGTTCTGACCAGTTCTGGAGAACCGGTAGTGGAAATTTTGAGTAGTTCGGAGAACCGGTAGTAAAAATTCTGACTGGCCCCGCCCCCATTTATTGTCTGCCTCCCAAGTCCCAGCTGACTGGGAGGAAATGGGGATTTTGAAGTAACCTTCCCCCGGAGTGAGGTAGGAATGGAGATTTTACAGTATCCTTCCCCTGCCACGCCCACCAAGCCATGCCATGCCCACCAAGCCACACCCACAGAACTGGCAGTAAAAAATAATGAAACCCACCACTGTATCTATATCAGGGGTGACAGTCAGCAGGTTCTGACAGGTTCTGGAGAACCAGCAGTGGAAATTTTGAGTAGTTCTGAGAACCGGCAAATACCACCTCTGGGTGGCCCCGGAGTGGGGTGGGAATGGAGATTTTGCAATATCCTTCTCCCAGGAGTGAGGTGGGAATGGAGATTTTGCAATATCCTTCTCCCAGGAGTGGGGAGGGAATGGAGATTTTGCAGTATCCTTCCCGCAGGAGTGGGGTGGGAATGGAGATTTTGCAGTATCCTTCCCCTGCCATGCCCACCAAGCCACACCACGCCTACCAAGCCACATCCACAGAACCGGTAGTAAAAACAATCGGATTTCACCACTGATCAGTATTCGATGCATAAAATTTTCAGTTTTCCAAAAGGTGAGGCGTGCCAACCCAAAGATATCCAAAGCCACCACGATTTGCTGTTCTTTAGAGAAGTATCACCTCAACTTCCCTATATCAATCTTCTGACAGGCCCAATAATATTGAGAAGTCTTCCTCAATGGAAGATACCTTGTCAGAGGCCGAAGAGGGGATACCAACTACAGGATGGAGGGAATCAACAGGGCAAGGAATATAATCAGTTTCTTTTCCCTTGCCTTCTCAAAATAGCTTGAGAATCGTCTAAAATACACCTGAATAAAAAGCATAGATCGTAGCTTAGCCCTCTCGGAAAGTAGGATAGTAGAAGAAATGTTAACAGCTTGAACAAAATTCAATCCAAACTGTTCCAGTTTCGAGATGCAAATATTTGTTGTTTGCAAAATAAACAAAATAGGGAAAGGAAAGGAAAACTAGGATTTTTCTAAATTTGCAAATCCTGTTAAATCTGTTAATATGCGCTGCTCCTCTAAGCTGTCCATATTTTTTATTTATATTGATACGTTTCATCTGGAAAAGATCAAATCTGTTAGAAGTCAAAGAAAGCTGGTAAAAAGGATCCCGGAAACAAGATTCGGACTATAGAATTTCTGGATAGCGTGAGCTGTTGGGACGGTGGAACAAGATGATTTAAGAAGATGGCAAAGTCACTAGAAGGTCTTAAGAAAAGGATGGCAATTGCATTTGTGGTTAGGGGCCATGTCTTACCCCTCCCTCAATTTTTTTTTGAGTTAAATGTTGTTTTTCTTTACTTATCACTTATCAGGGGTGTCAAATTCAAGGCCCGGGAGCCCATGGGGTGATTAAATCTGGCCCACGGGGCCACTCTGGAAATAGTGGAAGGACCGGTCCGTGGTGCCTCTGGCAGCGAAAACGGCGCTCCCGAGCTCCGTTTTCACTGGCAGAGGATTACAGGAGGTCGTTGCAGCTGAAAACGGAGCTCGGAAGCCCATTTTCAGGCCACCACAGGTGCCCCCTGACACAAGTGATGTCAAACTGGCCACGCCCACCCCAGCTTCCTGAGGTCAAACACAAACACAAAAAGGAAAGGAAAACTAGGATTTTTCTAAATTTTGCAAAGTAAGATGCTTAGGACCTGGTAGCAAAATTCAGAGAACAGCTTACAGCAGGTGACACGTACATTTGAACAATATGATCCCATCTAAACCTTTTGGGGAACACTGGAAGACAGGGTGTCTGCAGAGTCCGCAAAACAAAATGGCGCAGTAGTGGGTTTCAAATACCATCGCTACCGGTTTGTTTGTGGGCGTGTGCAATGTTTCTGCGCATGCACAGAAGCTTCAGCACATGCGCAGAGATGTCCAGGTGGGTGGGTGGAGCCTCTCGCCATCGCCGCTACCAGTTTGCCCGATCCGGAGCGAACCGGTAGCAAGCCACCACTGAAACGGCGGCCAAAGCCAAGTTCTCGGTAGCCAACACCATAGATGATAGGCTCAAAATCCAGATGGATCTTGACAGACTGGGCCCTATCTAACAAAATGAAATTCAATGTAGAGAGAAGCAAGAAAAACCAAAAGTACACGTATAGACTGGGTTAAACCAGGCTTAATACCAGGAACTGTGAGAGGGATCTTGGAGTCTTAGCGGACAACCAATTAAATATGAGCCAGCAGTGTGCAGCGGCAGCCAAAAAACCCAACACAATCCTAAATTGCATTAACAGGGGGATACGATCAAGATCAAGTGACATACCAATACCAGTCTATAAAGCCCTAGAATAAGACCACACCTAGAATACAGTATCCAGTTTTGGTCACCACACTATAAAAAAGATGTTGAGGCTCTAGAAAGAGTGCAGAGAAGAGCAACCAGGATGATTAGAGGACTCGAGCCTAAAACATAAGATGAACGGTTGCAGGAACTGGGCATGGCTAGTCTAGTGAAGAGAAGGAGACAAGATAGCAGTCTTCTAATATTTGAGGGGGGAAAAATAGCTGTCTTCCAACTAGCACTGGACCAACATTGTAGAGGATAATCCTTCTAAGTGGGAATGGTCTGCCCCACTTGCTCCAGCAGAAGGGGCTTACTATGGACACCATTGGTCCAGGGATTTTGGCTGGTGGGATCTAGGAGAAGAGCCTTTTCTGCCTTGACTCCTGCCCACTGGAACATCCTGCGACCGGAGGTGAGATCCACCACCAACCACCCTTTTAGATTTCTGGAAGGACCTCTGCTGGTTGGCTTAGGGCACCAGTGAGGGTGCTGTAGGATGGAGGCAGTTGGGCATGGGTACTCTAGTGAAGAACAGTTGCAGGAACCAGACATGGCTAGTCTAGAGAAGGGAAAGACCAGGGGAGACATGACAGCATCTTCCAATATTTGAGGGGCTGCCACAGAGAGGATGGAGTCAAACTATTTTCCAAAGCACCTGAAGGCCAGACAAGGAATAATGTATGGAAACTAACCAAGGAGAGATTCAACCTGGAAATAAGGAGGAACTGTCAGACAGTGGGAACAATCAACCCATGGAAGGGAAGTTGCCTTCAGAAGTTGTGGGAGCTTCATCACTGGAAGCTTTCAAGAAGAGCCTGGACTGCCATCTGTCAGAAATGGTGTAGGGTCTCTTGCTTGGGCGGTTGATAAATTGGTAACCCAGCTGCTAAGTGAATCTGGTGAACACATGACCTTGGGACACAACACCGGTCATAAGTATGAACCGTTACTTTTAAAGTATGATTTGTTATCACATGATCATGGGGATGCTGCAAAGGTCGTAACTGTGAAAAACGGTCGTAAGTCACATTCTTCAGTGCTATGGAAGAGTCACTAAATGAACTGTTGTAAGTCAAGGACTACCTGTATATAACACTAAAGATATATGGAGGGCAGGAAGGAAATGGGGGTTTCTCACTTACTTTTTTTCCTAAAGTTTGTCTTAGACAGATAGTCCTCCAGTTACGATCACAAATGAACCCGAAATTTCTGTCGTTAAGTGAGACATTAAGTACATTTTTACCACAGTTGTTAAGCGAAACACTGTAATTGTTAAGTTAGTAACACGGTTGTTAAGTTTTCTGCTTCCCCACTGACTTTCCTTGCCAGGAGGTCACAAAAGGGGATGGCGTGACCCCAGAGACCTCAACCGTCATAAATATGAGTCAGTTGCCAAGCTTCTAAATTTTGATCACGTGACCATGGGGATGCTCCATTGTAAGTGTGGAAAACAATCATAAGTCACTTCCCCCACCCCCCTTATTATCTTACATTATAAGCAAAATCTCCCTGTTAGATCATTTTCCCTCTTGTTTTAATAAAGTATAAGTTAAAGGTTCCCCTCGCACATATGTGCTAGTCGTTCCTGACTCTAGGGGGTAGTGCTCATCTCCGTTTCAAAGCCGAAGAGCCAGCGCTGCCCGAAGACGTCTCTGTGGTCATGTAGCCGGCATGACTCAATGCCAAAGGCACACGGAACGCTGTTACCTTCCCACCAAAGGGGGTCCCTATTTTTCTACTTGCATTTTTTACGTGCTTTCGAATTGCTAGGTTGGCAGAAGCTAGGACAAGTAACGGGAGCTCACCCCGTTACGCGGCACTAGGGATTCGAACCGCTGAACTGTCGACCTTTCATTCGACAAGCTCAGCATCTTAAGCCACTTGTTTTAATAAATGATATCTTACGTCCTCTATGAAAGGTTTTTAGTTTTTCCGCGGAGAAAATAAATAAAGCAGTCATCTTTCCCCACAGATGTAAAATACTCTTAATAAAACGCGGGGCTTAGAAGAGTCAGGAACAAATTACTCACGTCTGCCTTAATAAAATCGTATCCTTAAAATGGTATTACTCTTAAGGCACTAACATACCCCGTTGGTTGTGCTGGGCCTCGCCTTTCCGAGCGGCCGCATCTTGTTAAAAACAAGCAAAAAATTTCTTTTCGCAATCGAGAGTTTGTGTCCGAGCAGACACAAGGTTTGTTGACAAACCATCCGGGGAGCAATAAAACTGATAGGAAGCATATTTCTCGGTGGTATTTTAGCACTGTGAAAAATTCAATCACAGGGAAAAAAATGTTTAGTTGTAAACGTTTGAAGAGTCATATAAAAGCAATAGCTTTCCCCGCAGCACCTGCTTAAATAATTTTAAGGTGAGATGGAAGCCTCTCCCCTTCTCGCTCCTCGGAGAGCCGCCGAGGACATGATCTATTAATTTCCCTAGTGCTACAAAGGCTGGGCTGCTATAATAATGTGGTCTGCAGAATCTACTGGGAGAAATAAAGGCCATTTGACCAATAGTGTTTATTTCTAAGAATTCGGTCTCCCCTTTCTGTTCTGGACGGAGGTAGCTTAATGGTTGGCCATTCCACAGATCGTTTTGTGTAGCTGTAGGTGAAAATTGGGAACTTGCTTCCTGTGGTCACAAAAGCCCCAGGATGGGAATATTTGATGCGGGACCTCCCTGTGTCTTTGAACCTCAGTGTTGAACTGTAGCTCATCAATGGGAAGGATTGTGTTGCGATAAAACAAAAAGTTGCATCGAAGTCAGTGGTGATATTCAGCCGGTTCTATCCGGTTCGGGCAAACCGGTAGCGGTGGCTGCGGGAGGCTCCGCCCACCTACCCGGACGTCATCATGTCCCATTTTTGAAGCTCTGCACATGCGCGGAAGGCTATGCACCTGTGAGGAACTGGCAGGTGCGCTCATATTTGTGAACCGGCAGTGAAGATAAGTGGGTACTACTGCTGATCGAAGCATGCCCTTGAAGGAAGAGAGTCAGACCTTCAGTAATTTTCCTACCCACATTCAAGACGAAGCACAACAAAATCTAGAGTGACCAAATCTACAATTCCATTCAACTCTAGCTACGGAAGAACTGCAGGAGACCGGTGATGGAATGTTGCTATTCTGATCTGGCTACCAAACACAACAAACCCTCTGTAGTTAAATCAATGATTCCTTTTATTAGGAGCGCCAGCAGCCCCGGCAAAAAAATTCTCTCTCTGTCTCACTGCAGGCTAACAAGTCTGTCTGACAGGGAGAGGAATAGTTGTCTGCCACATGTATTCATCTCCGCCCCCTGCCTTTTATCCCCAGACCTAGGGTGTGGGTTTGCTAACAGCGGTGGCTTTTCCATCCCAAGAATCAGCCCATAGATTTCCACTGCTCTCCTCTCCTCTCTGCCTTCTGTTCATCTGCGCATCAGGCACTGGACCCAGCTGTTCCTCCTCTTCTTCATCAGCCACCTCCAGACCTGGGTACTGTGTTGACACTCCATCTGCGGGCTGATGGATGGCCCAGGCTCTGCCTCTGTCTCTATCCCTCACAGCTCCATTCCCTCTTCCCCCTCGGAGCTCTCAGGTTGCCTTGATGCTGGCCCTGACTTCCATACTGCCTCCTCATCTGATTCAGCTGCTGGAGGGGTCGGCGGCCGACAGGCACAACAGTTTCCTTCATATATGAAAGTTGTAGCTTGACTTCCAGCTTTTATGACTAGATTAGGGTACATTTTTAAAAATTATTAAATCATAAGAAGCAATTGTCAGTCGGTGTGATAATGAATCACTTGGTTCATGGTTAGAAACTGGGGAAACTTAATATAAAGCATTTATGGAGCCGTGGTGGCGCTGTGGTTAGATTGCAGTACTGCAGGCTAACTTTGCCCACTGCCAGGAATTCAATCCTGATCTGCTCAAGGTTGACTCAGCTTTCCATCCTTCAAGATTGGTAAAATGAAGATCAAGATTGTTGGAGGCAACAGACTGTCTCTGTAAATTCCTTAGAGAGGGCTGTAAAGCACTGTGAAGTGGTATATAAGTCTAAGTGCTATTACTATCTAAGCCTTGGTGGTTAGATAGTAATATGGTAGTTAGAATGTAGTATTGCAGGCTAATTCTGCCAACTACTAACAGTTCGATCCTCACTGACTCATAGTTGACTCAACCTTCCTTCCTTCTGAGGTGGGTAAAATGAGGACTCAGATTGTTGGGAGCAAGAGGCTGACTCTAAACCGCTTACTGTAGAGTGGGCTGTAAAATATTGTGAAGCAGCATACAAGTCTAAGTGTTCTTGTTATTTATCAGCTGAGTACTAAATAGATTTATAGGGATGAGACAAAGCTAATGTCTCATTGAATATTCAGAGAAGCAAGCTCTCATAAATGGCCTGAAAAATATGTCATCTTGGCCATCACTTGAACACGATTGTAAACTTCTCCTGCTGTCATTTCTATGGTTCTGAGGACCATAGAAAAATTCGGTCACCAGGGAGTTGCTCTTGTGGGATCGAGATGTTGAGACTCTAGAAAGAGTGCAGAAAAGAGCAGCCAAGATGATTAGGGGACTGGAGGCTAAAACATATGATGAACTGTTGCAGGAACTGGGCCTGGCTAGTCTAGGGAAGAGAAGGACCAGGGGAGACAGGATAGCATCTTCCAATATTTGAGGGGCTGCCACAGAGAGGCGGGGGTCAAGCTATTTTCCAAAGCCCATGAAGGCCAGACAAGGAATAATGGTTTGAAACTGATCAAGGAAAGATTCAACCTGGAAATAAGGAGAAATTTCCTGACAGTGAGAACAGTCAACCAATGGAACAGAAGTTGCCTTCAGAAGTTGTGGGAGCTTCATCACTGGAAGCTTTCAAGAAGGGATGGACTGCCATCTGTCAGAAATGGTATAGGGTCTCCTGCTTGGGCAGGGGGTTGGACTAGATGACCTAAAAAGATCCCTTCCACCTCTGTTAATTTGATTTGTTCTGAAGCGGACCTATCCACCCTTAAAACCAGAGTTTGCCCAGACTGCCTTGCAAAGGAATTTAACATGGCTGTCAACCGGTTGAAATCAAAAGTAGACACTTAAATTTTTCCAACATTTCTGCAGTCCAGACCTTCCAAATCGTCATTGCTCTCTGCAGATTCTGTGCACTTGAAACAGCGTGGAGCTTGAAACAGAAAATAATACGTGGATAAACTTCCTCCCACCCCCACTGCTTTATTTAAAGTTGCCAACCAATCAAAGCCTCTTTTCATTTAATGAAATAAATGGCCATCAGAGCTTCTTCCCCATAATTAAAACTTTTGCTTTTCTGCAAGGTGTCACAATGACTGTCAGTGTTCATTAGTGACAGGCTGCTTGTTCCTTTTCAACATTCGGGACAACACCCCATCGCCCTCCAAATAGCATCACTTGGAACCAAGCAAATTCATTTCTTGAGCCTTGCTGTTTTCAGCCCATATTTGGGGGCGGGGGGGGGGAGAGGGGGCTGTTTGGCAGGGTCTACTTTTTAATCCTCTTCAAAGCCTTCATATTTTAAAGTAACAACGGCTTTTCCTTTCTGCGATCCTTGTGGCAAATGGAGCCTTGCCTAGTACAGGGAATCAATTATCTACTATCACAATTCGGGCGGTATATTTATCAGGTGCAGGAGGCCGAGTGCTGCCTGTCATACCCCCTGGCCACGCCCATCATGGCCACGTCCACCCAGATGGTCATTAGGGCAGAGAACCGGTTGTTAAATTATTTGAATCCCACCATTGCTGCGTATGTACAAATTTAGAACAGTCAACTACCATCGATCTCCGAAAAGCTTTGCTGGGATAATAGTCCTCTAATGGCTTTCAAATAATCTGTTTTGTTTCCGTGATAAATAAGAACCTCGAAGCATGCTCCAAATGGTTTAGATTTAAAAAGCAACTACCGAAAACAGCCCAAGCAAGGGAGAACGGCAGTTGCGAGTAAATATACTGCATTTTCCCAGCAGAGACCTATTCGCGTGTCCTTTTGAGCGTATTTATCTAAAAGCCATGAGAAAGAACAAAGCTGACTCAGGGAACAGAGAGCCGAGGATCATCCTGCTATGACAACTTTGGATTCCAGCACATCTCACTCTTGAAGGTGTGGAGAAGAGGCAGCTGGGTCAGCAATTCCAGGGGAAGAGCTGCCCGAGGCCATCCAGTAGTCCTCGACTTACAACCATTCGTTTAGTGATCATTCAGAGCAATGGAATTCAAATTTTTTTACTACCGGTTCGGTGGGCATGGCTTGGTGGGCATGGTAGGGGAAGGATACTGCAAAATCCCCATTCCCTCTCCACTCCTGGGGGAAGGATACTGCAAAATCTCCATTCCCACCCCACTCTGGGGCCAGTCAGGAGGTGGTATTTGCCGGTTCTCCAAACTACTCAAAATTTCCGCTGCCGATTTTTCAGAACCTGCTGGATTTCACCCCTGGCTCGGAGTTATGACGGTACTGCAAAAAAAAATTGACACGATCGCTTTTCACGCCTGCAGACTCCCCCATGGTTGCGGGATCAAAATTCAGACGTTCAGCAAGGGGTCACATGATTCCCCTTTTGCGACCTCCTGTCGAGCAAAGTTCCTGGGGAAAGCCCAGATTCACTTAACAACCCTGTTACTAACTGAACAACTACAGCGATTCACTTGAAAACCGTGGCAAGAACGTTCGTAAAAATGGGGCAAAGCTCCACTTAACAACTGTCATTAAGTGGGTCAATGACAGGTAGTCCTGGACCTACAACCACAACGGAGCCTGACATTTCTGTTGTTAAGCGAGACATTCATTAAGTGAGTTTCCTCCCCTTTTACTTGCTTGCCACCGTTGTTAAGTGAATCACTGCAGTTAGTAACTTGGCTGTTAAGCGAATCTGTCTTCCCCATGGATTTTGCTTGACATAAGGTCGCAAAAGGGGAACTCACGTGACCTCGGGACACTGCAACCGTCATAAATACGAGTCAGTTGCCAAGCATCTGAATTTTGATCACGGGGATGCTAAAAGAAAAGGTTGCAACTGTGAAAAATAGTCATAACTCCCTTTTTTTCAGTGACGTAACTTTAAACAGTCACTAAACAAACTGTTTTAAGTCGAGGACTGCCTGAATTAAATGGTCTCCCCACTCTGCTCGTTGCTATCTCTTTCTCAGCTCTGGAGATTCAGCAGGTTAGAAATAAAAAACAAGAAAACCTGAAATAAAACAATAACAAATGATAAAAAGAGTCGCACAATGGGGAAAACACAAGTCGCCTGAGTAGCAGAATTCATAATTTGGTTTGACTCCTGAAAACCGCCAGAGCAGTGTCTGTTCCGAGCGATAAATCCCAGCATTGCCAAGTTAAAATTGTTTGGTTGTATTGCTAGCGTGAACACATCAACAACAACTTTGTCAAGGGAGACAGGCGTTTTTTGCCATCCAGGAGACTCCAAAAAAAAAAAAAAAAATCATAAGGTTTCACCGCAGCTAGCAATAAACACGTTTTTATTTTTATTTTATTTTTTTTTAAAAAAAACAACCTACCCAAATGTAAAATTCAGTCTTGCACAAAAGAAGCCGTGTCATGAGAAAACTTTGGACTCTTGAAAAAGTTCTGTAAATGCTGCATTTTCAATATTGGACTGTCACTCTTCATTCATTCCCTGACAAGGCTGTCAGTCAAACGACAATCTAGTTTTGTTCAGAGTGTAACCAAAGATCAAAGCAATGATATTGCTGAGTTAACATTATCTTCCCCGAGATAACGACCCTGAGACTTTCCTACCGTGCAGTTATATAAACTTTGCTAGAGCCGATTCTTCTCGGGCAAATAACCCAACCTCGTGTTGTTTAACAGACTTTCTAGGTCCTGTCATCTAGCATCAAGGATTCATACCAGACCAACAATCCGGCAGTAAACACAACCCCAACCAAAGAACTGCCAACTCATACAATCAAACAGCAAAAAATTGAGTAATCAAGAAACTACCCAAGAAAACACTCCCACCAACACTGACAGAGTGAGCTATTGTATATAGAGTACCCCCAGTCCCCTTTGCTTCCAACACCGATGATGTTACGTAGTTGGGATGAGAGGTTGTAAGCGGAGGCAACTGGAAGCTGATGCAATGAAATGAGGCAGCAGGGTTACCACCACCCTGCTGGATAAGAAGCTGCCTATATAAGGGAAGCCATTAGAGGGCGTTTCCTTCTCCTCATGCTTTCTCCTCATGTTCTCTCTCGTCATGTGTCAGTAGCTGTAAAGGTATTTAACCACGCATAAGTCTGTAAATATTTGACTGTAGATAAAACCACTGTTATTTATCTAAAAGGCTCTTTGTGCTGTGTTTGGCTCCTGGGTTTATCTCATGATACTAGTTATGCTGCCAAAACTCTGACATTCTCCTCCACTCCACATACCCTATTTCCTTCTAGCACTGATGATGTTACCTAGTTGGGTAATGAAACATCTGCAAGAAAACAAACACGGCTCCAAGAGCACCACGGAACCCACAATCCTAATCCTGTTCCTCCCCCTCCTCCCCCCTTTTATTTCTCCTCCCCCCGACATACCTCATTCCCTTCTAACACTGATGACGTTACCTATATGGGTAATGAAACATTTGCAAGAAAATAACTCAGCTCAGAGAGCACCAAGGACCCCCACAGTTCAACCTTGAGCTACAAATCTTCTCAAGGGACCCTATGCTACCCCCGGGCGCTTTCTTTGCCCTAGCGCCATGATGGCGAACCTATGGCACGGGTGCCACAGGTGGCACACGGAGCCATATTGGTGGGCACGCGAGTGTTGCCCTAGCTCAGTTCCAGTGTGCATGCGCGCACCGGCCAACTGATTTTCAGGCCTTCCGGTCCCACTGGAAGTCGGGAAACTGGCTGTTTCTGGCCTTTGGAAGGCCTCCGGGGAGATGGGGAAGGCTGTTTTTGCCCTCCCCAGGCTCCTAGAAAGCCTCTGGAGCTTGGGGAGGGGGGAAAACTGGCCTACCGTGCCCACCGTGCCATCACATGCCACAAGCAGGGGGAAGTGGGGGAGGGGTCACGTGCGCATGCACGGGAAGGAGGGGCGCATTGAATTGTGGATGTGGGCACATGTACTCGTGACCCACCACGTCCCCCCGCTTTTGGCACGTGACAGCAAAAAAGTTAGCCATCACTGCCCTAGGGCCAGCCAGCCTAGCAGTGAGAGAAACCAATGTCAATTAAAATGAGGAGGGGGGAAAAAAGAAGAGATAATGAGGCATTTCGCCTTCTTGCTCCCCCTCTCTCCCCCTTGCTCTGTGCCTCTTTTCATGAAATATATTGAATGCCTTTTACTCAATAACAATAGTTAGGCAATAAAAAGATGAGTGAGCAAAAACGCGGTATATCATCATTTTGTTCGTGACTTTAGCCCAATGGCAAATGAAAGGCATCCAGAATCAATTCCAAGAAGCTAATAAATTCTACCAATGAAAGAGGGGAAAATATAAACTTTTGCAACCTCATCACCTGGCTGATTTGTAAGCAAAGCCGTCTCTCTGCTCTATGTCACCTACATTTTTACGTCCAAGTGGGTAATATAACATTTCTACACAAGCCGATATTCAGCGGGCTAAACGCATTTATTTTCTTTCTGGGAATGTATGCCCAACTAATATCATAGTAAAAATAAAAATGTTTCACCTGCAGGAAAACAATCGTGCTGATTGCTTATCAGTCATTTCTCTAAGGAAGGACGGCAGGGAGGCAGGTTTTCCTTCAAGGACACCTAAGAAATTCTTTAAATCTTTAAAGCTAAAGGTTCCCCTCGCACATATGTGCTAGTCGTTCCCGACTCTAGGAGGCGGTGCTCATCTCTGTTTCAAAGCCGAAGAGCCAGCGCTGTCCAAAGACGTCTCTGTGGTCATGTGGCCGGCATGACTGAATGCCAAAGGTGCACGGAACGCTGTTACCTTCCCACCAAAGGTGGTCCCTATTTTTTCTACTTGCGTTTTTTTACGTGCTTTCGAACTGCTAGGTTGGCAGAAGCTGGGACAACTAACGGGAGCTCGCCCCGTTACGCAGCACTAGGGATTCGAACCGTTGAACTGTCGACTACTGAGCCACCGCATCCTGATTGTTGATCCTTTAGGTCCTTTTTATTTTTAAGAAAAGCTCTTTTATTACGGATACGATTCAACCTTAGGCCCAACATTCTGCGGTTGTACAATGAGGGATAAATATTTTAATAACAAACCCCCCCCCCCCCCCCAAAAAGGAGGAAAAACCAAAACAATAGTTACTACAAAGCTTCGTAACCTTAAAGGCTAGCTGGATTTTTTTTTTTTTATCAACACCACATTCTGGTTGGAACAAAACCCTAGAATATCTGTTCCCCTTTTCCATCTGCTAGTCCCTAGGGTTTCGCCTGTTGCATAGGTACGCTGTTGCTCCTCTTTGCTTGCCTTACGAGAAACAAAAGACATATGCTAATATATTTGTCCGTGATGGCTGATTCGTCTTGGACAATCTGCTATATGCAAGCACATGAAACAGCACATGGCATCCAGCATCAATAGGAAAGTTTTAAAAAAACAAAACAAAAAGAAAAAGCAATTACATCCCTAAGCCAAAACACTGGTCTCTTCTTATCTTGACTCATTAATTTTCATTTCCCACTACAAAAAAAAAAAACAAAAAAACTATTGGTCTAAAAGAGTGTTATTAATTTCTCCCTCCTCCTCCTCCCATCTTCCCAAAAATAATTTCCAAAGTTTTTTGGTTTTTTTTTGAAAGCAGTGATAACAGATGCTAGGGACGGTTGAAAGTAAAATTAAACATGGTAATATTGGGCAAAATAAAACCTTTAAAAGGAAAACACACCCGGTGCGAAGGATGTTGGTGCAAGCCAAATATTTTGAATGGAATGAAGACAGATTTCCAACAATTAGCATATTGTACGGGGTGCCCCCCCCCCACTTTAATCTAATGATAACTTATGTCCAAATTCAATCCTTTAATGTAAATATATATATTGCCCCAAAAAATAAAGGGAACTCAAGCAGAAGACATCCGAGCTCTGAATGAATGAAATAGCCTTATTAAATACTTTGTTCTTTACATACAGTAGTTTATACATTGCTGAAACACCTAAAGGGAACACAAAACTACTGTATGTAACAAACGAAGTATTTAATAGAGCTATTTCATTCATTCAGATCTCGGATGTCTTCTGCTTGGGTCCCCTTTATTTTTTTGAGCAGTGTTTATTTTGTGTTTCCACAAACATCTTCTTATCTTTTCAATAATAAAATAAACTAACTAGGGTGTGTGTGTCTGTGGAGATTCTCAGTCATCTAGATCATGCTAGTCCCAAAGGTGCTTTTTCAAAAGGCAACTGGAGTTTGTTTTTTCTTGAAGGGGTTTCACTTCTCCTCCAAGAAGCTTCTTCAGTTCTATCAGAACTGAAGAAGCTTTTTGGAGAGAAGGGAAACCTCTTCAAGGAAAAACAAAGTCCAGCTGTTTTTTTTTGAAAAAATACCTTTGGGACTACCGTGTTTCCCAGAAAATAAGACTGGGTCTTATATTATTATTATTATTTCTTTATTGTTCAAACCATTTTGAACAATAAAGCTACTTCCTGGTTAAAAGCAGGAAATAATGACACCCAGGCGGGTGGGTGGAGCCTCGTGCTGCTGCCACTACCGGTTCACCGAAAAATGCGCTACCAATTTTGCCTGAACCGGAGCGAACCGGTAGCATTTCACCCTTGCTCCACTCCCAGCTGCTGCCTCTTCTCCCACTGATCTTTCTGAGCTTCTTTCTCTGTTTGTAATGTAGTTGCGGACTCCTCCACCCCTTATCCGATTATTCCCTAAGCATTCCCTTATCTGATCATTCTCTTCCTCTGTCTTGCAAAGAATTCAAGACTTAGACCATTTGTGATCACGTAATAACTCTAGGTTGAGTCCTCTCTTGACTCCACAGGGAAAGCAACTCTTTCCCTGTCTTGCGAAGATCATTCCTACATATCAAGAAGCTTTGGACATAGTCCTACGTAGAGAAAGCAACGTTTTCAAAAGATTGGCACAGCCCAAAGCAATCGTGTTTCGTGCAGAACAGCGAAATTCTCAATTTTTCAGTCTTGCCCTGAAGCGAAATGCGCTGTAGAACTCTGTGGGAAGAAAGTTCTTTTACCTGCCTATGGCCAAAATCGCATCCTCCACATATATAATATTACGTCTTGCAGAAAGATCTACCACTGCTTAGCTACTCCAGGGTACTTTCCACGGATGATCTCTTGTGACCCTCTTCTAAGGAAAAGTTCGGTAAATTATTTGGAGAGGTAGCCTTTCATCCCCACCTCACCCCTGAGCCTGCCACTGGAACATGCTTTCAATAATTAGCTCCATCTCACAAAAACTCCAAGTTACAGCAAAACTGGCAGTTTATGGCTCAGAGAGCTATAAATCATTTTCAAAATCATGATGATATTACCGAAACCAGATGTGCAAACATATGTTTACCACGCCTGTGTAAATTGCTGACTTGCCAATGCCATACTTAATAAACGCCAATACTTTTGTGTTAACTACATATCCCCTCAATAATGAATTCCTAAATCCTCTATGATGATAACATCATCTTCATCATCAATATTGGCCTTGATAAAGATAAAAGATGTAGAGACTATTTTTTTCCTTAATGGTTTGATGACTTCACACCGCCTTTGAAACAAAGCAACAGAGGGGGCTAAAATGCATGTAATGAATCAATAAAATGCAAGCAATTGAATTGAAATTCAAAAATGCAAGAGGCAAGCTCTAATTAATGCAAATGCATTAATACGGTTAGTTCATTACATTCAAATGCAATACATTGCAAATATTTTTTGTTGTTTTTAAAATTTGATTTAGATGCTGCCCTTCTCCGGAGACTCAGGGCAGCTTACAATGTGTTAAGCAATAGCCTTCATACTTTTGTATATTATACAAAGTCAGTTTATTGCCCCCACAAACCAGGTCCTCAATTTACCTACCTTAGAAAGGATGGAAGGCTGAGTCAACCTTGAGCCTGGTAAGATTCAAACTTGCAGTAATTGCAGACAGCTGAATGTTAATTATAGTGCTTAGTCTGCAGAGCTATCCAGGCTCCCGTGTAAAATACAATTAATGCAAACACGGACATTGAACAACTTCCTGAAGCTGCAACCCCCGATGTGATCACTCTTAAGTATTTCTGAACTGACAGAAGATTGGATAAGATGGCGTGTGAATTTATTTTGGCCAGAACGATTAGTGTTATTCTGTAGACTTAATCTGAATCAGCAAAACTGGATGTTATATGAGATATATGAGATATGAGATATATTCAAGAATGCAACTGTCTGCCAACTACCGGAGTTATAACCAAGTATGCGTGACGTAAACCATCCTTAGGATGTATTAAAACAGTGGGGAGTTGTTGTTGTTTTTACCCATTCATACTATAGACTACAAAACAATTTACTATCATTTTTTTAAAAAAAAAATCAGGTTCAGTGGGGCTTCCTCACCGAATCTATAGAAGTCAAGGAGCTTCAGCAAAACCAGGATTAAATTCTGATACTGGGATCCAACCAACCAATAAATTAATGGCCACAGTTATTTGAGATTCAGGTGGCCAAATAAACATTTGATTAATAAATAAACAAACAGTGAAGAAAACTGAGTAAAAGAACCAAGTTTCTTAGCACTAGAGGTGGGTTTCAGCAGGTTCTGACCGGTTCTAGTGAACTGGTAGCGGAAGTTTTGAGTAGTTCAGAGAACCAACAAATACCACCTCTGACTGGTCCCACCCCCATCTATTCTCTGCTTCCCAAGTCCCAGCTGATTGAATCCCAGCTAATTGGCTGGGTCTCCTTTTGTTGCCCTGCACATGGAGCTGGAAACCAGGTTAGTGGGATGGGGAGGGAATGGAAATTCCCCTGGAGTGGGGTGGAAATGGAGATTTTACAGTATCCTTCCCCCTGGAGTGGGTGGAAATGGAGATTTTACAGTATCCTTCCCCCTGGAGTGGGTGGAAATGGAGATTTTACAGTACCCTTCCCCCTGGAGTGGAGTGGAAATGGAGATTTTACAGTATCCTTCTCCCTGGAGTGGGTGGAAATGGAGATTTTACAGTACCTTTCCCCCTGGAGTGGGTGGAAATGGAGATTTTACAGTAACCTTCTCCCTGGAGTGGGTGGAAATGGAGATTTTACAGTATCCTTCCCCCTGGAGTGGGGTGGAAATGGAGATTTTACAGTATCCTTCCCCAGCCTCGCCCACCAAGCCACGCCCACAGAACCGGTAATAAAAAATTTGAATCCCACCACTGCTGAGTACATAGTGAGTAACAAGCAGGACTTCACCGATCCAATAAAATTCTACCGGATATGGGACCCATGTAGTGGGGACTTTGAGAGACTGAGATTATCCTTTTTGTAGAAGTGGGGTGTGTGTGTGTCTTGCTGCTCCACCCCCCCCCCCCGACTCCCCTAGCTACATGGCAAAATACTGGAGGTAAATAGAAATATTCCCCAATCCAAACCATTTTCCCAACGAATCAGAAAACAGGACTTCTGATTTCAGCATGCAGATACAGAGCAGCAAAAAAAGCCTAAAAATCATTTTGACATGAGAAAAATTAAAAAAAAATGGTGTTACCTTTCTCCTTTGAGAGTTTTTTGGGGTTGGGTCCAGATTCTTGATCTATTGCTTCTCCTTCTCTAATATGTGATAACAGACCTAAAAGAAAATTGAAGGTATGCAGGGAAGGGAGAGAAATAAAGATCAAAACATGAACCACCCCAATAATAAGCCCAACCCTAATTTTTTTAAAAATTAGGATATTTATTTATTTATTTATTAACAATTGATATGGCTTCCAGTTTTCTACTTGTGACTCTGGGTGGCAGAAAATACAGGTATTCCTCAACTCACGACTGTTCCCTTAACAACCATTCAAAGTTACAGCTAAATTCTAGAAAAGAGTTCTCTGAAGAGGTATAACCAGGAGAGGTTGTATTCAGCCGGTTCGCATCGGGAATGGTAGCGGGAATTGCAGGTGAGCCCCCCCCAGCCACCCTGTCTCCAAGTTGTGCTATTTAGGCATGTTTTCGAGGCCGGGCACCTCCGTGGAAGGTGTCCCCCCCACCTGCTGGCCCGAAAGGTTAAAATAAACTAATTAACCAGACTGATTCATCAAAATTATTTAGGATGAAAAATGCATTTAACAGAGTACAAAGTTTAAAAGAACAGGCGATTTCCTGCCATTCTTCTTGCCTAATACAGCCAACGAGATGGTTAACAGTCAGAGCTGAGGGATGTTAGCTCAAAAACCATCATCTGTCCTGTTGAAAGAACATTTTGACAACAACAACTACAACAACCCTACACCTAGAAAACCGTACATATATAATACCATCGTGACTTTGTGAAATATTTATGTCTTTACTGATTTAGAATGTTGCATCGGTTATTCTTAACGTATTGTAAGTTATTTAAACCCAATTTCGACTATAAATTTAAGCAATCAATTATGGACACTGATTTGCTGGCATTTCAATATTTCAAAATATCTGTGTCAAATAGGACCACTCCAGTCTCCATTTCATCCTTCCTCCACCATTTTCATAATTCTATAATTTGGGGAGAGAACGTAGCTAATTTCATTAACATTTCAGGTTGTAACGTTTTATGAAATGTGCTTTATTTAGGAGAGAACTGAGTTCTTGAGGGTGATACAGGTTGACTGAATATTTAAAAAAGCAGAACAGATCCGTTTCAAGCTTAAGATGCTTGCAAATCTTTTGAAAGAGACCATTTTGAACTCAAAACTTCAATGGGACATTGCATGGAATTTCATTCTCCAAAATCAAATAGGGAGAATCTTACGAAGCACTATTAAAACGTAAAACTTAACAGATCCGAAACCGAAGAACTAAGCTAAAACATCAGCATTAAAAAATGTCAGGAAAGTAAACATTTTCATCCACGTGGTCTCTAGCAAATATAACGTATTTTTTGGAATATGAGATGCACCTTTTTGCCCCGTAAAAGGGGGTGAAAATTTAGGTGTGTCTTATACATTGAATGTAGCCCCGCCCACCCACTGGCCCCCACTCTTTGGCCTCTGCCTCCCAGCAGTTTACTTCCTTGCAGTAAGCGGCAAGAAGAAACAGCTCGTTTCAGCTTCAGCACAGCCTAATTGGCACAAGTTGATTGGATCAGCCTCCCGACTCTCAGCTGTTTTGCGGGGGCCTCTGCTGCTTGCTGCAAGGAAGTAAATTGCTGGGAGCAGATTTTTTCCCCCTTGTGCTAATCAAGCTATGCTGAAAACGAAAATGAAAGTAAAGCAGGCTGTTTGCTGTTTGCTGCAACGAGGCAAAATTGCTGGAAGCCAGAGGCAGATTTCTTTTTCTTGTTTTCCTCACCAAAAAAGGTAGGTGCATCTTATAGTCCGGTGCGTCTTATACTCCGAAAAATACGGTAGGTTTGTTTCGTTTCTCTTCCTTTCCCCTTCCTTGTCTATAACAATTATCAGATATACATTCACTGCCCACAGTAATTCCTGTCTCTTGTTTTCCACAGGGCTGTTCCTAAATTCAAAACGGTCAAACAGGGAAACGATACAAACCAATTCTATCTGGTGTGTTGTCAATTTGGGATGGAGAACTTGAAACACTGCTGCTCTGGTGTGAAGAGGCATGACTTCCGGGTCGCTGGCCCTCTTCTACAGAGGGAGCAGGCGAAGGGCTGTCTTGGATCCTTTCCTTGAAAGAAAGAAAGAAAGATTGGTTCAAGCACTTAATTGCATTTCTTTCGGGATTCCATTTGAAGGTTGATCCAAAGGAATCTCTATATTGACTTTCCAAACGAAACTGAAAAATGGAATGGAATCGGAAGCTTTCATATCAGTTTATATAATAATAATAGAATAATACAGTTGGAAGGGACCTTGGAGGTCTTCTAGTCCAACCCCTGCTCTAGGAGGAGACCCTATACCAGTAATGGTAAACCTTTAGACACTGAGTGCCCAAACTGGGCACGCAAGGATGTCATCACAGGCCCTCTGCCCGCACGCTTGTAGTTCCAAACTGGTAACGAAGGTAAGTGTAACTCACTACTGGTAATATGTATGCACATGTGCATGCTTGGACATGCGGGCATGCACAGCAGAGAGCCAAAGACCAGCTGGCCGGCGGGAAGTCGGGCATCCCAACACCGGCAGTGCGGCAAGAGGTAAGATCTTTTTCTTCTGTGAGCTTCTGTTTCATCGTTTGCAGGGAAACAGAAGCTCATGAAAGAAACGCCACGTAGATCTGACCAAGAGCGATGGCGTGCATGCCAGCAGAGAGGTCTGTGCGTGCCACCTCTGGCACGGGTGCCAAGGTTCACCATCCCGGCCCTATACATTTCAGGAAAATGGCTGTCCAGTCTCTATTTGAAAATCTCCAGTGATGGAGCATCCACAGCTTCTGGAAGCAAATTGTCCCACTGATTAATTGTTCTAATCGTCAGGAAACTTTTCCTTAGTTCTAGCTTGCTTCTCTCCTTGATTAGCTTAAGCAAGTTGGACCCTTCCATGTGGTTCTTCCCAAACCAATTGAGAAGTTTGAATGGAATCAATGTAATTTGGATGTCCAAAGCAAAATGATCTGATTTTCTGGGGAGGGAAAGAAAAATCAAATTGGATTGATACTTTCAACTGAGAGGAACTAAACACTTCCAGCATCCAAAAGTCATCACTGCCAATCAACCTGAATGATCAAGCCACCTTCAGAACATGCTACAATATCTTGTGATCCCAGAATAATAATCCACCGGAGTGGTGTTGGCAGAAAAACCAAAAAAATAAATAAGAGAAGACACAAAGAGAAGATGAGGTACAAGGATTATCTCCAGGGGTGGGCTTCAAAAATTTTAGCAAGGGGTTCTCTGCCCGGTTGCTGGGTGGGCGTGGCCATGGTGGGCGTGGTCTAGTCAGCCTCCTGTACTATGTGGGGGGGGGGCATTTTTGCTCTCCCTGGTCTTCGGAGGCTTTTGTCGAACTTCCGGGAGAGCAAAAGGTCAGGTTCGAGGTCATCTCAAATAAACTGCATTTCAAACAGAATCTTTGATGAAAATCTTTCATTTATTGAGCACGACATTCCATCTCCGACTCCTCATAGCCCACACTGACTTCCCGGCGCAAACCCCTCCCTTCCTATCTCTACTCCTCTGGTCTCATTGGCCATCTTCCAAATCACTCTTTCCCTAATCTATTGCTGCAGCTCAAAGGAATTTCCCCCCTCCCATCCCATCTCCTAGGGGATATTATCTCCAGGGAAAATAAGTAGGTGAAAAGTCAAAACGTCTCTTTCCAGATGCCCTTCTTCTCCTTCTTATGTCAGCACTAGAGTGAATGTGGCTTGGAGTGCTGACACCGGAGGCCCTCTGGAGGCCGGAAATGGGCCTGTTTCTGGCCTTCTCGAAGTTCTGGTAGGCCAGTTTTTCACCCTCCCTGAGCACCCTGCACTTACCTGCATCCAAAATGGGCTGCATGGGGACTCCTGGGAGGGCAGGGTGGATTGGGCAGGGCCATCCAGGAGTGGGATTTGGGAGTTCTCTGAACTGCACAGAATCTTAGCTAGAGATTCTCCCAAACCCTGCGAATCCCCAGCAGCCCACTCCTGATTACCTGTAACCCTTTCTAACCTTGAATCCCCTTCATACATAATTATTTTTCCCATTGCTAACAGAAAGAAACTCATCCGGAGGACACCTAAGCAAAAGTGAATGTCAGGGCTCCAAGTAACACATCCACAACAAGAACTCCGAGGCAGTCATTTTCCTCAAAGAACAATTTATCGGGATATATCATATTGGCACAAACCTGGTGAAAACCGGCTCTGAAGTTCCCGCCAATTTTCACCTAAGTCAAAGCTTGTCCTTTCCCCAGAGTCATTGGTCACAGGGCCCAATAAGCACACAGCCCAGTTGTTACGATGATCCCAGCCTCCTCGTTCCTCACACCTGCATGGATGTCCTTGGTTCCCAGGGGAAAGAATTTTATTTTGGCTACAGCACCCCCAACTATCTCTACTTCCCACCTCCCTTCCCCTCAGCTCCCGTCTGTGTCAGCACTGAAGCAGCAAGAGAGAAAATGAAAACAGCCTCAGTCAGGCCAACTTCAGGGTTGACAGGGAAATTGAAAGTGAAGAGAAAGTGACTTGAAATTCTCTTTCTACAACTCTGCCAAAGATTTGTTCCAAATTTGCTATAGTTCACCTTTTAGTGCATCAAAGAAAACTTGGCTTTGACTTCATCCAGAGCCATCTCTGGGTTCTGCTTTTAAGCCTACCTTAGAGTTCTGTACTTCAGAGCAAGCTTTTTCTAGGCCTCGTATTTCAAGCAAAATCTTTTGAAGGTTGTGCAGAGAGTTTTATGATACCCTTTATCAAGAGTATGCTGTGTGGTCTGTTCTAAATGAATTGTTCAGAAAACACTGCCTCAAATGTGTTTTTAATAGGATAGTTATTGGACATTCAATAGTGGGTGAACCTCAAAATCACAGATGCGTATCTATTATGCAGTGGATAATCCTCGACGGAGCTGCTTTCTTAACTAATTATCTCTTAGTTAATGAACATACAATAACTAATAAAACTTAAAAGGGAAGCCTTTAATTGCTCTACTGTTAGCCTACTAATTAAAAATATTTGTTAAGCTTAAGCAGATAGTAATTCTATTCTTGGCCTTTCAGGTTTGGTACATCTTGAGGGAGTTTTTGATTTAAAACAGTTGGAAACAAAACCCCTGTCATTTTTCAGGACATGGGTAGGGTATTGCTGGAGACCTGAGAATTGTGTTGGGGAAAGTAAGAAAAGAAAAGAAAAGAAAAGAAAAGAAAAGAAAAGAAAAGAAAAGAAAAGAAAAGAAAAAAGGAAGGAAGGAAGGAAGGAAGGAAGGAAGGAAGGAAGGAAGGAAGGAAGGAAGGAAGGAAGGAAGGAAGGAAGGTCAAATAAAAGATATTACTGTTAAGAAAATGATCCCTGGATTAGTAGACCGGAAGGTATGGTTATATATATATCTCAGTGCCTAAGATGCTGAGCTTGTCAATCAAAAGGTTGGCAGTTCAGCGGTTCGAATGCCTAGTGCCAACCTAGCAGTTCGAAAGCACGTCAAAAATGCAAGTAGAAAAATAGGGACCACTTTTGGTGGGAAAGTAACAGCGTTTCATGCGTCTTTGGCATTGACTCATGCAGGCCAGAAGATCATGGAGATGTCTTTGATTTTCACAGGTAGAGGTATTCAAGTTTTGGTGTATTCTGGTCTTTTCCTGTGTAAGATTGAGAGTATCTTGGTGACGTTTCGACAAGGTCCCACTCGTCATCTTCAGGCTGGTGTCTTCGGCTTCGTGCTAGTGCGAGGAAAAAGGACAAGCTTTTTCCTCGCACAAGCACGAAGCCGAAGACACCAGCCTGAAGATGACGAGTGGGACCTCGTCGAAACGTCGTCAAGATACTCTCAATCTTACACGGGAAAAGACCCGAATACACCATTGGGAGACTAAGGGTTTTCTGGCAGCAGAGGGTTTGCTGGCTGCCAGAAAAAAAGCCTAGAAACTAGTGGATTGTGATTTCACTGAACTAGGGCTGCATAAAAATCTTGGTTTACGTAGGAATAACCTGGCTAAAGAGAAATACACATAAAGCCTACGAAAAGGAAAGAACACACACATACACACACGGTCTTATTTTGGGGGCAACATGGTATTACATTTCAATCATTACTACATGCTCTAATGATGTACTCTTGAATTAAACATAAGCTCAAGGACTTGATAGTGAAATCATGTAGGTAGAATCCTACCGTATTTTCCGGCGTATAAGACGACTGGGCGTATAAGACGACCTTCCTCAGAGCCATTTAAGGCTCGTCAGAGCCTTTCGAGCTGATCTGCCTGGTTACAGGAGAATGAGACCCGGCGTATAAGACGACCCCCGACTTTTGAGAAGATTTTTGTGTGTTAGAAAGTAGTCTTACACGCAGGAAAATACAGTATATAACAAGCATCTTAGGTTTTTTTTTTTTTACTGAGCGTGCATTATCATGCTAAGCCATTATAGCACTTAGCACTTACTTATATACCGCTTCACAATGCTTTACACCTCTCTCTAAATAGTTTACAGTGACAGCCTCTTGCCCCCAACCATCTGGGTCCTCAATTTTACCCACCTCAGAAGGATGGAAGGCTGAGTCAACCTTGAGCCAGTGAAAGTCAAACTGCCAAACTGCTGGCAGCTGGCAGTCAGCAGAAGTAGCCTGCAATACTGCATTCAAACCACTGGGCCACCACGGTTCATTACACAAACTGCTTTTCTGTTTGGGGTGGGGGTGTGAACCCAGCATTGCAGTTTGTAAGCAGTATTTATGGCTTAGTCCAATATGCAATACCTGTCAACAGTGGTTTATTCAACGAATCTTGAAATTATGGCTCAGCTCTGTGTGGGTACCGTCATTCAGATGTTGCCGGCTATGGGCAAGGTAATCCAGGGTACACAATAAACTCCTCTCCAGCATGGAAGACAGTTGTGGCTATCTTTTGCTATAATATATGCTAGTGGTCTCTTCTCTGCACATAAACAGATCCATTTTTCAGCGGTGTAATCAGTCTGCTTCTATTAAGCTACTTAACAGCAATGAGTTGTGGTTCATTAGGTAGCTACTGTTGTGTCTCCGTCTAGTTAAAATTTCACAGCAAGTTAATCTATTTTATTACAAATGAGAACACATGCAATCATGTTCCTGGCATTTTCCAAACACAGGGTTAACAGTATTTGTAACAAATCAATGAGGACATTGCAATTGGAAAATGGCAGACCTGATAGGCTAAGCATCTTTACCCGTTGATGACTTCATTTTTTGTCATTTGTGGATTTTTACAGCTCCCTGTCATTATTTGCATGTAGTTTAGTTCTGTTCTAAAATTAGCTGTTGTCCAGCCAACTCCAGAAATATGAACTCACTTTCTGGATAGCTGATAGTCATACACCTGTGTGCACACAGACATTAACATCCAAATATGTTAAAGATAGGATTTCCAACTCAGATTTTGCAAAGGTTGTATTGTTACTGGGGCAGGGGCAAAATATTGATGTGATTTGAACAAAAACCACAAACCATTGTTCTTGAAGAGTGCTTAAAATGCCAGGTTTCTCTCTCCAGTTGTGTCTGCCTTTAGGGCATGATGCTCATCCCTGTTTCTTGGCCAAGGGAGCCAGTGGGGTCTGAAGACATTTTTCATGGCCATGTGGCCAATATGGCTATACGCTAAGGCGTGTGGAATCTTGTTACCTTCCCACCGAAGTGGTATCTCTTTATCTATTCACATTTGCTTCCTTTTGAACTGCTAGGTGGGAAGGAGCTGGAGCAAGGAACGGGAGCTCATCCCCTTGTGTGGCACTCGGGTCTCGAACCCAAGCTGTCAGCTTTCCAACTGACAAGCTCAGCATGATTAACCACTGAGCCATTGCACCCCTCTTTACTGAATTTATACTCTGCCCTATTCAGTAGACTCTCAGTGGCTTAGAGCAGGGTTCCCCAACCCCAGGGACCGGCAGCGGGCCGCAGCATGCCAGAAACTAGTCCATGCAAACAAGCAAAGCCCCATCCATGGGATGCAGGCAGCATGCAAAAGCATGCCCTCTCCGGTCCACAGAAAAAAAAATATTTCCATAGAATCGGTCCCTGATGCCGAAAAGATTGGGGGCCACTGGCTTAGAGTAAATACAACAAAATTATAACTCAAAAAATGCAGTAGAATATCAACATAAACACCTAGTCTTCCACTCAGTATAGATAAACAGTCAGGGATTTAAAAATGTGTAGCCCAAAAAGATCTAAAGATCTGTGCATTATTAAGCAACTTTATGGAAAGTAGTTTTAATGCGTATCCAAAAAAAGAGCAGCACCTTGGACAGCTCCCCAGAATGTTCAATTCGGTAAGACTGGGAACTTCAACAGTTGAACAATTTCCACTCAGCTATAGAGATTCAACCACAACTTGATGTAAGAAAACCTGTTTATATTTAAGAGGTGCTTCCTATTTTATAACCACCTTCTGAGAGAGCAAAGCCTGGAAGTCATTTCTTCTACTATGTCTTCGGAACTAGTATCCTCCTAGTCAAATGATGGCAAGCTATCCCGTTCATACCAAACTTCATGAGCTCTTTTTTTTGTGAAGAATGAAGGGGTTTTTTTGTGGGCATTTCTTCCAGTTTGATTCATATACTATTAAAACTCTTGTCCCAAAGGTGATTTTTCAAGAGGCAGCTGGATTTTCTGGTTTTTTTTCCTAGACGACATTTCGCTTCTCATCCAAGAAGCTTTTTCAGCTCCGACTGGATGGTGGGAAATGGAAGGATTTATACTCCTTGCAGACAGCTGGACATTTGCATTCTTTTAGGGGGTCATTAAGGTCACCTGGAGGTTTATCTGATCACCTGAGTAGTCCAAATATTAAAATTCTTATGTCTGTTAGATTGCTTGTAACCCTTAGTTAGACGAAACGGTGCATCATAAGGCAACAATTTTTGAATCACTATACCTCAAACGGGCTAACTTACAAAATGAGTCCAAGATGATGTAATATCTATGTTAGTGGTCAGGTCCACATACAGACAGGAGAATCTTTGGATATCCAGATTATACTGGACCAATAATTGGCATTTTAAGCACTCTTCAGTCCTTCAAGAGCAATGAAAATCTATATTGTGGATTTTATTCAGATCACATGAACATTTTGCCCCTGCCCCGGTAACAATACAACCTTTGCAAAGGTGACTTAATCTGAGTTGGAAACAAACTCACTGTGCTTCAGATATTTTGGATTTCAGTTCTCAATTGCTTCAGTTACCTATTGGATCAGTGGTGAAATTCAAATTTTTTTATTACCAGTTCTGTGGGCATGGCTTGGTGGGCATGGCAAGGCAAGGATGCTGCAAAATCTCCATTCCCACCCCACTCCAGGAGAAGGATACTGCAAAATCTCCATTCCCACCCCACTCTGGAGACAGCCAGAGGTGGTATTTGCCAGTTCCCCAAACTACTCAAAATTTCCGCTACCGGTTCTCCAAACTACTCAAAATTTCCGCTACCAGTTCTCCGAACTAATCAAAATTTCTGCTACCAGTTCTCCAGAACCTGTCAAAACCTGCTGGATTTCACTCCTGTATTGGATCCAAAATATCCAAAACATCCTGTTTTTATTCAGAATTTGTCCATCTCCCATTCACAGTAATCAACCCAGCCAACCTCACAGCAGATTTTTTTTTCTCTCTCTGTGTGTGTGTGTCTACTTAGTGTTGGCACAATCTACTTGACCTTCGTCCTTCAGATGTGATATTTCATAGTATCGATCTCCAAGCATTCAGCGCAATTGTGACCTACTGGCTTGCCTTGTTTATTTTTATTTGCACTGCGGCTATAATTACTTGCTCAAATGTTAATCTATTAATGAGTTCCTAAAGGACTTAATGGCATTTCTCTGCCAACAGGAATGTTTTTTCCAGTTCTTTCAGAATATTGGAAATTTTATTCACACAGTTTGTTTCCAAACTTCTTTACAATCAAACAGGCAGGCTGTGGGGCAGGGCATTAAACTCCTGATGAAAAAAGGAAGCAGAAAACTACAGAAGAAGTGTTCCAGTCCAAGATTTGGTCTGAGGGTCAAAAGCAGGACACAAACTTCTGATTTTCTGGGGGAAAAGAATGAGTGTGGAAACTACGTATTTTTTTATTTATCTCATGAACGAGATGGCATCATGACTACAGTATCTCTTCAGTTCTTTTGGCCATCTCAAGGTGGACTTCCCAAAGGGAATTGAGAAGATATGATAGTTTTAGCAAACTTCTTCATGAAGCTGAAGAACCTGAAGCTGAGATGGGTAGCCAGAGAAATCAGATCAAATCAAATCGATAAATAAATATTGCATGTCTGCTCAATATTCACAAACCTAGTATTGCTCAAAATTGTTGGCTCGGTATACACAAGCTTAGCCTATGACTTTGTATTTAATGGAATGTATGAAGCCAATGTCTTCAGAGATCCTTTTCTATTTTAAATTGACAAAACAATGGTGTAGGGCAGGGGGACGAATTATTGGTACATTTTTTCAGGACTGATTTAATCCGGGCAGCAAAAAATTATTCCCATTATTTTGAACTGGGAAGGAGGCTAAACACAGGATCGTTTACACGTACAATATGCTGAACCATGGCCCATCCAGAGTCTTTTATAGAAATCGACACATATATCTACGTGTCTTGAAACATTACCCTACTTTCAGCATCAATTAGTCTTTAATACCAGCTGTTCACTTACTAATTTCCCTGCATGGTGACCATTTCTCACCAAGTTATTAATTGCCACCTGCTCAAATAAACAACAACAACAGCAAAACAAGTTAACAGAACTTCACATGATCCTGCTATACAGTCAATCACAAACAAAATACAAGTAATTTGGAAAGGTGTTTCCTGATCATTACTTTACAATGTTCAGACTCTTACTGTGTTCCTAGGGAAACTGAACACTTCAGTGAGTCCGTGAATATACAGAAAAATGCAGAATAAGCTATATATCAGGACTGTCCAACCTTGGCAACTTTAAGGTTTGTGGATTTCAACTTCCAGAATTCCTGAGTTAGCCATGCTGGCTGTGGAATTCCGGGAGCTGAAGTCTACAAGTCTTAAAGTTGTCAAGGATGGGCATCCCTGATATATATGGTTCCTTAGATACTGCTGGTATGCAAATCCGATCATCCTTGACCACTGGCCAGGCTGAAGGATGATGATGGGAACTATATACCGTATTTTTCGGAGTATAAGATGCACCTTTTTCCCCCCCAAAAAGAGGGTGAAAATCTGGGTACGTCTTATACTCTGAATGTATCCCTGCCCAGCTTCTCAAATGGAGGTTTCAGCGGCTGAAAAAAGCATCAGGAACAAAGCTTCAGAAAAAAAGCCTCCAAACAGAGCTTCAGAAAAGAAGCCCCCAAACAGAGCTTCGGGAAAAAAGCCCCCAAACAGAGCTTCAGAAAAAAAAGGCCTCAGAAACAGAGCTTCAGAGACTTTTTTTTTTTTGAAGCTCTGTTTTGGTGGCTTTCAGAGGCAGAAAAACAGTTTTTTCTGAATGGAGTTTCAGAAATTTCAGAGGCAGAAAAAGAAAAAAGAAAAAAAAAAGCAAGGCACAAAACTCACAACCAAGGAACCTGCTGCTAAAATTCACCTCTGGAACAGCTGATTGGGGGTATTCCGGGAAGCGATTCACCCGCCAATCAGATTTTTTTCTTATTTTCCTCCCCAAAAACTAAGGTGCATCTTATATTCGGGTGCGTCTTATATTCTGAAAAATACGGTAGCCCAATAATATCTGCCTAGCTCTGAGTTGGCAGTCAATACTTTTGTGAAAAGACACTGAATGGCTGAAGAAGAAATTTTATTTCTTCATCCCTTTCAGGTTCTGTCTCAGAAAAGGAAATCAGAAAGGAAGTCGACCTCTCTGCAAACTTTCTGTTCTCCCTTCACTTTAATTAAAACACAACACATACCAACACTGAAATGCAAAAGGGAGGGGTCTATTTCCCCAAAGAGCTGTAGCATTTAGAGGTGGGCATAAAATATTTCAAAAACAAAAAACCTGCAACCAGTGGTGACATTCAAATTTTTTCCCTACCTGTTCTGTGGACTTCACTTGGTGGTGCGGTCCTGTGACTGAGTGGGTGTGGCCAGCTCGATGTCGCTCACGGTCATGCCCACTCAGTCACATGACCCCTCCTACTATGCCATGCCCACAGAACTCGGTAGGAAAAAAGAAGGGCTCATAGTGAATGCTGTGGCAGAGAGAAGCCGAACTTTTCTCCCTCCATTTACAACGGAGCTGCTGCTCCCTTTATGGTCCTACTCTGGCCCCCTCCCTCCAAGAGACTACTTAAAGGGACAGGCTGCAGCAGCTTAGCATGTTAATATACTGTATATGAATATACTGTATATGAAAAACTAATGATCTAAGGGTCATTTTGAAAATTCCTTTCTTAGCGAGCACCTAGAAGCCAAGAGGAACTTACGTCTAAAATTTCAAGTTTGTAGGCTTTACTGTTCTGGAGATTTCGTGACGAGTGAATGGATTTGGCTTTTATATATATAGATTGATTAGTCAAAAAATCCCTTGTCATTTCTAGAGGTCTGGAAGAGGGGAAGGTTCAACCTTGACTGAGACCACTCACTTCATCTATTTAAAAAAAAATTAAAAATCAGCTTTTCCCCAAAGTGGGCCTCTTTTTTTTTTGTTTTAACTGCTCCGTCCACTTTAGATTTTTGAAAAATAAACCCACCTGACATTTTGTTTAAAATTCTGATCCTGCAGTTGAATCCCGGTGAACCAAAGTTTCAAACAGTGAGAAAGTTTTCTCGGCGGGACTGTAAATCCCGGAAGGCAGAGATTTATAATGGAATTTTTGACAGCATCCTTAACTGTGGAAGTGGCAGTAGGAGCTGCTTAATCACATTAAAGTGAAGATTATAGATGGCAAGGAAGTCTTTTTGAAACCTGGCTAGTGTGGCTTTGCTTAATTTATAGTGTTCTTGTCCAGGGGAAATCAAATTTCATAGTTGTGACATTTCTATCCACAGTTACTAAATGTTAACTTTGCTGAGCAGGCACCTTTGACAGACAGGTGGTGGGATACTGCAGAGGAGAATGGAGATAGACAGCTTTGTTCTGGATGGTGAATGTGATGGATGGGGTACAGGACAACATCGTTTCATTCGAAGTGTTTTAGAAGGAGCCAAGATCTTCTGGTGGCAGAGAAGCTGCTCGGCGAAAGCTTTACACAAAAGGGCTTCGAAAGATAAATGGCTGAATGAAGATATTCATGGAAAGGTTCTGCCCGAGTGCCATCAGACAAAGCTCTGATGCTCTGGTGGAGCCTGTGGAAATGCTTGGTTTGCATTCCTTTACTGCTGGTCTCAGGGACCATCATTTTCACTTCCGAAATTGGCTGGATCAGCCTTCTCTAACGTGAGCATCTGGAATTCTCCAGCAATGAGGAATGGTGAGGATTGAAGATCTCATCCCTGGAGACCTCCATGCCAGGAGTTAGCTAGGAAGGAGGATTCAGGGCATGATAGAAACACTAGGTCACGAGGCCCAACAGGGTCTTGTGAAGTCCAGTAGGTAGCTGTCCTCCAGAACAACACTCTCCCTAAGATCCATACAACCCCAAATGTGTTGTCCTTCCAGAGAGGTTAAAACAGCTGAGTCTTCTCACAGGCAGTGTTGCGTGACATTATGTAACTCCCTACTTTGTTCAGTTGAGTTCTCTGTTGTTATAATGGTTGTGGTTTCTTCCTTGACGTGGCCATTTCTGTTCTTGTTCTTAACCCACAATATTCATTTTTGTACACTTCAATCCCATCTAACACGAGAGAGAAAGGAACCTATAACATCAGAAATATATATATGAGCCTGGGGGTGGAGTCAAGAGAGGAATCCGCCTGGAGTCATTACATTCCCACAAATGGTCTAAATCCAACCATCTTGAATTCCATTGACTCTTATCTAGTGCCAATTTAGTGCTAATTGCTAGTTGACTAGTTTCTTGTGTATAGCCATAGCAGTAGCATAGACTTATATACCGCTTCATAGTACTTTACAGCCCTCTCTAAGTGGTTTACAGAGTCAGCCTCTTGCCCCCAACAATCTGGGTCCTCATTTTACCCACCTCGGAAGGTTGGAAGGCTGAGTCAACCTGGAGCCAGTGAGATTTGAACTGCTGAACTGCAGCTAGCAGTCAGCTGAAGTAGTCTGCAGTGCTGCACTCTAACCACTGCGCCACCTCGGCTCTTATACTACACAAGCATATACTTGTGGGGCCCAGCCACCTAGGTCTTTCAGTCTTAGCACAACTTTATCTTTGGTCTGAATTTTCCATCAACATTTGATGTTTGATCTGAACATTTAGCTTCTGGGGCAAACATTTTGGGGCCTAGGTACCTGGGTCTTGTAGTCTTAGTGCAACTGGGGCCCAGGCCCCTGGGTCTTGTAGTCTTAGCACAACTGCAGAATGTGATGTTTAGAACAAAAATCCAATTAAAACAACAATTAACACACTTGAAGAAGGATGCGGTGGCTAGGGCTAAGACGCTGAGCTTGTGGATCGAAAGGTCGGCAGTTCAGCGGTTCGAATCCTTAGTGCTGTGTAACGGGGTGAGCTCCCGTGATTTTTCCCAGCTTCTGCCAACCTAGCAGTTTGAAACATAGAAAATGCAAGTAGAATAATAGGGACCACCTTTGGTGGGAAGGGAACAGCGTTCCGTGTGCCTTTGGCATTGAGTCATGCCGGCCACATGACCATGGAGACGTCTTCGGACAGCGCTGGCTCTTCGGCTTTGAAACGGAGATGAGCACCGACCCCTAGAGTCGGGAACGACTAGCGCATATGTGCGAGGGGAACCTTTACCTTTACCTAAAACACTTGAGCAATAAATCTTTTTTTACTGGACCTTAATGTTCCAGTTGTGGAACATGTGTGATCCTTTTTCTTCACGCCTAGCATTTATCTCATTAAATTGGTGCTAGATAAGAGTTAACAGAATCCAATGGGATTGCAAGTCCAATGCACTTGGACTGCTTGTGGGAACGTAATGACTCCAAACAGCTTCCTCTCTTGACTCCACCCCTCAAGCTCTGCCCCTTCTTCTCCTACAGTACACAAACATCTCTCCAGCTAGTTTTCTGAGTACAGGAAATGTGAAATGTTACTTCCAGCTGAAATGACATAATGTAACCCAACACTGACAGAGCGCTACATTCAGATTCTTACCTTTATTACGGATGCTCCGGCTCTTGAAAGTGGGCTGTGCATCTGGGCTGCTGCAGCCATGTTGGCGATAGTATTGAGATGGTTCATTTGATTCATGGCCATCGCTACCGAAGCAGGAGGTAGGCCAACCGGAAGAAGAGGATGGGGCATCATCATAAACGGCAGATCTATCCCTGAAACACGAGAACAGCAGCCCGTAAATAATTTAAAAGCAGTGATTTCCTAGGGTTTTCACCCATAAAAGAAGGTGAAAGTTTAATGGAACCAACTCAATTAGGACTATAATTAGCTTGAAACGTTTTCTACGTTTTTGCAGTTAAAATTTAGCTTCAAGTATAAGCAGAACAATAGATTTGTATTAATGCACAGAAGAAAAATAGGGCAGATTTTTTTGTTTTTTTAAAAATAGAAATAAACCTTAGGTAGTTACCCCCGTATTGAAATTAAATATATAATCGAAGGGCACAAATCAATGAAGACACTTCTCTACCTAGCAATCTACAACAAAAAAGAATTAATTCTGGGTGGGGTTTTTTTGTTTGGTTTTTGTTTTGCTAAAGTATTCTGATGTTTAAAACGTACAATAGAAATACTGTAATCAGCATCTTTCAAAGGACCCTTGTGACTTGACTTGAATATAGTATTCAAAAGATTCAGTTTTAAGATTGATGGCTGGATGACTTGACTTCTGGCAAGCAAAGCCAATCAGGAAATGCCTGGTTCCCTTATAAAGACCACACGATTCCCTTAGTAACTGCAGTGATTCGTTTAACAGCCACAGCCAAAAGGACTCGTTTAACAACTGCCTTGCTTAACGGTGGAACATTCTGCTCTCAGTCGTGCTTATACGTTAAGGACTACTCAAAGAAAATATATATTTCATTATTCATGCATTAACACCAGCTAGAATTGTATTTGCACAATATTGGAAAAGTGAAGAGATGCCTACTGAAGAGAAGATGATTAGGAAAATATTAGAATGTGCAGAAACGAATAGACTAGCACTAGCAATTAAAGAGAAAGAACAAACTGATTATTACATGATATGAGAAGTATTTAACCAACGGTTAGAGGGGGGGAAAAGGAAATTGGAAATAAAGGAAGAAGACAATAAGAATAGAAAATACATTAAAATAGAGATAAGAATAAAAAGGCAATTGATAATATGAGTATGATGAGAATAACTATACTTAATGTTATTATTGGATTTGTACTAGAAGATACGTTATGAAGGAAATGAAGAGTTACACAAGGTATAATTGTTTTAACGTATATAATTTGTGGGAGGATGTTGCACAGAAATATTTGTACTTAGGTGACACACTGTTTAAGGAGAGGTGGATTGTTTAGATATGTTTTTAATGGAAAATAAATAAAAAACTTATTAAAAGAAGAAGTCAAGAACTACTTATCTTTGGAAGGCGATATGACACCAGAACAGATGCTGGGAAAATCCTTATATCTACCTCTAAATTTATATTTTCACAATACACCAGGAGCTTATGAGTGGTTTGGAAAGAATGCGTGTTGTGATATCTCTTGTTTCGCTCACTCCATCCAGCCCACATCTACTGCTAATGGCAGTCTTTGTCCACTCATTAACTCTTCCCCTGCAGTCTCATAATCTTTTCCTTCTACACCATAGAGTTTTAGTGTTTCCAGACACCATCTGTCTGAATGGGGCTGCTCATCTCTTTACAATCCGATTGACATGCAAACAACATGCAAATGACAAACAGAATGTAACAACCCTTCCTTGTTTTCAGGGACAATATCTCAAAAGGTTTTTGCAAAGGGGGTGAGGGGAGGAGGAAAGGAAAGAGAAGAAAAATGCATCTGCCTTCTGCAGATCGGGCAGAATTATTTCTTATTCAATAAACACTCCGAACACCACGCGGAAGACAACAACAGCAACAAAATGATATACAGCAGGTTGGGCAGTATTGCAGGCTAACTCTGCCCACAGCCAGGAGTTTGATCCTGACCAGCTCAAGGTTGACTCAGCCTTCCATCCTTCTGGGTGGAGGAAGCATCCACAGCTTCTGAAGGCAAGCCGTTCTACTGGTTGATTGTTCTCACTGACAGGAAATTTCTCCTTAATTCTAGGTTGGATCTCTCTTTGATAAGTTCCCATTAGCATATTGCACACAAACACACACAAAAAAACACACACCTAAATTCCAAATGTAAATGCAGGGGGAGAAGAGAGAGGATGGAAGAAGAAGATTGAAAAATGCTCTCTACATGGGGCTCCCCTTGAAGAGCACTCAGAGGCTCCAACTGGTCCAGAATGTGGCTGCGCGGGTGATTATGGGTGCGACTCGACGCACCCATGTAACACCTCTCCTGCCCAAGCTGCATTGGCTCCCGGTGGTCTTCTGAGTGAGATTCAAGGTGCTGGTTATCACCTTTAAAGCGCTCCATGGCTTAGGACCTGGATATTTACTGGATTGCCTTCTGCCACTGATAGCCTCCCACCGGCCAGTACGCTCCCACAGAGAGGGCCTCCTCAGGGTGCCGTCGGTCAAATTATGTCAACTGGCGACTCCCAGGGGGAAAGCCTTCTCTGTGGGGGCTCCTGCCCTATGGAACAAATATGATCCCCGACCTTTGTACCTTCCACCGTGCCCTTAAGACTTTACTATTTCAACAAGCTGGTCTGATGGAATAATGAATTTTAATGGGGTATTTTTTAGTATTGGGGTTTTCTAAAGAAATAGGGCTATATCATTGAATATGTTTTAAATAGTTTTAATTTTTGTGTTATATGGGTTTTACTATGGCTGTACACTACCCTGAGTCCTTCAGGAGAAGGGCGGTATAAAAATTTAATAAAATAAATAAATAAATAAAAATGGGATTGAAATGTTCTGGCTTTTAATGACCTCATTGTCCCACAGAGATTATGACATCACTGGAGAACTCCCTCCTGAATGCCAACATCTCAATGGTGCCATTAACACAACATGCTTAACTGGTTCCTGAATTAACCAATTTGTTGGATTAGCACAATACATTAACCACCAAATAGTTCTGAAATAACCAAATGGGTTACATTAGCAAAGCATGGTAAGGAACCCCCTTCCCCAAAGTTTTACATGAATCAGTGTTAACCACGGTAAAGACAGCTACTAAGAAGTTACTCAAAAGATGCTTCAGGCAATCTCAGTAAATCCTGAGGTAAACAGGTGTGAGTCACACTCCCCAAACCAGGTGCTAAAAAAAACCTTAAGACTTTGAGTCCTTTCCTTGCACTGCCTGAGGATAATTGAAAAAAAAAGGGGTTATGCTTAGAAAGCTTAGATGAAGCTTGGCCATCTCATATTTCCAAATATACCATCTTCATTAAAATTCATCAGGCCCTCTAGTCTAGAAGCCACCAATTTACCAATCCACACTTCCATAAGAAAAGCGTGGAAGGAAAACATATGCAACTCATTAATAGTTTTATTTATTTTTAATCTACCTTTCTTACTTTTATAAATAGCTCAAGGTGCCAAATAGATATGCCATGAGGCTTAACATTTTGGACTTAAGACAATTTAGAACTACTCCGCCTTCAGTCTGACTTAAGCGTAGTACACAAAATTATCTGTTTACAACATCCTACCTATCAATAACTACTTCAGCTTCAGTCACAACAATACACGAGCACACAATAGATACAAACTCAAGGTAAACAGCTCCAAACTCGATTGCAGAAAATACGATGTCAGCAACAGAGTGGTCAACTCCTGGAATGCACTACCTGACTCTGTAGTTTCTTCCCCAAACCCCCAAAACTTTAACCTTAGACTGTCCACTGTTGACCTCACCCCATTCCTAAAAGGTCTATAAGGGGCGTGCATAAGCGCACCAGCTAGCCTACCGTCCCTGTCCTGTTTTTTTTTATTTGTATCCATCTCACGTATTCATAAACATGTTTATACTTATATCTGTTATCTAATACCTGCTTGACAAATAAAATAAAAAATAAATAAATATAAATAAACATAACTCCTATTTCCTCTTCCTATTATGCCCACATCAGCAACCGTCTGAAGGCTGAGAGAGAGTGACTGGCCCAAAGTCACCTAGTTGGCTTACATATCTAAAGTAGGACTAGAAATCACAGTCTCCTGGTGATTGGCCCAAAGTCACTCACTCGGTTTTCCTATCTTGGCTTGATTAGAATTTCCCATTTCCTGGTGACTGGCCCAAAGTTGCCCTACCAGCGTTCATACCTACGGTAGGACTAGAACTCACTGTCTCCTGGTTTCTAGCCTTGAACCTTAATCTCTAGACAAGGGATGTCAAACTCAAGGCCCCCAGGCCGAATCCAGACTGCAGAGTACTTAGATCTGCTGCATGGGGCCACCCTGGAAACAGGGCAGAGGGCTAGCAACCCCCCCCCCCCCCCTGAAAACAAAACAAAAAGGAGAAATGTTTCCCCTTTTGCATTTGAGCATGCGAGAAGGGACAGGAAAGGAGAAAGGGAAAAAGGAAAGACAAATAAAAAGAAGGAAAGAGGGGAAGAAAGCAAGGAAGGAAAAATAAGGAAAGAGGGGAAGGAAGAAGAAAGGAGAATGAAGAGGAAAGGGAGAAGGAAGGAAGGAAGGAAGGAAGGAAGGAAGGAAGGAAGGAAGGAAGGAAGGAAGGAAGGAAGGAAGGAAGGAAGGAAGATTATAATGAGAATGAGGGAGGTTCTGAGGGAAGTCCTGCCCTAGCACTTGGCAACCACAGGTGCCCCAACACAAGTGACATCGAATTGGGCACACTCACCTGGCCATGCCCCCACCCACCCCTTGAGACCAAACACAACCCTGATGCAGCCCTCAATGAAATTGAGTTTGACACCTCTACACTAAAATATACTCTTCCACTTGCAGCTTTCCTCACATATTCTGTTTAAGGTGAGGCAATGAATAGGTAGCTCTGGCACCCCCAATAAATGAAAAAATATACTACTCAGGTTAATTTGGGCAGCTGGCAGACAATTCCAGCAGTCCCTCTTCCTATTCTTGGCAGTGAAATAAGAAACGGCAGCTAGAGAGGGTGTCTCCCTCCGCTTGATGGCAGGGCCGGTCCCGGGACACTTCTGAAACCTCCAAGATGCTGGAATGTTTGTGTTTGCATACGTACTGTTTGTGAGCAGATGGTTCTGCTGCAGAGGACTAAGTGGATGAGCACTCCCCAAATTGGCCTGCCCTGACAGTGCCGCGTGGCTAATCCCGTGATGAGATCCTGTCGGGATCGGCGACTGAAGCTTCTCTTTATCCCACGAGGATTCACTTCCACCTAAAAAAACAAAACAAAAAACACACAGAACATTGATTGTTCCTTTCTTTTAAAGATAGGTTGTCGAACCTGCCACAACTTACACCTCTAAATGGAAACAATCCCCAACTCCATTTGTTGAGAAAGATATAGTTTATTAGAGATTAAGTGTATTGCAATATTGCAATGCCAGAACTGAGAATCGCGCGCCCAAATCCCTAAATTCAACTTTTCCTTCCCTTTAGCTGTCTCTTATTGCCCACCCTCGTGTAACCACAGAGAAACCACTTGAAGAGACTAGAAGCATTTGAAATGTGGATTTACAGATGGCTGTTATGTATAAAATGGATTAATAAAATCACAAATGAGGAGGTGATAAGCCGCCTGGGAAAGCCAAGGAAAAGCATCAAAGCCGTTAAAAAGTGAAAGTTAGAATATTTTGGACATGGGATGTAACACCCAGAAAAATAAGACATCCTTCACTTAATCCTCCAGAGAAAGATTGAAAGCAAATGAGGTCCAGGCAGAAGAAGAACATCATGGCTTCAAAACCTAACGGACCGGTTTGGACAAAACTCAGCAGCACTTTTTCATGCAGCTGTTGACAAAAATAGGATTGACAACATGATCTCCAGCGTCCAATGACTGATATGGGAGGAGAAGGAGGAGAAGGAGAAGGAGAAGGAGAAGGAGGAGAGGGAGAGGGAGAGGGAGAGGGAGAGGGAGAGGGAGAAGGAGAAGGAGAAGGAGGAGGAGGAGGAGGAGGAGGAGGAGAAGAAAGAAGAAGAAGAAGAAGAAGAAGAAGAAGAAGAAGAAGAAGAAGAAGAAGAAGAAGAAGAAGAAGAAGAAGAAGAAGAAGAAGAAGTAGTAGTAGTAGTAGTAGTAGTAGTAGTAGTAGTCCAGTCACCATGGGTCCAGCCAAAGGAACAATCTGGATCTAAACAGCCCCAGTACATACTTATCAGGAGCCTTGGCTTGCAGTACCTTTCAAGTGTAATTAATTTGCAAACCTCCTAATTGACTGAAAAGAGCCCGCTGTGTTGTTTACAGCACGGGAATTTAACAAAATCTGCAAATCTCAGAGCGGGGAAGAATACCCACCAACCGGGGCATGTTTATTTCTCAACAGAAAACCACGAAAATCAGTCAGCGTTGACGTAAAAGTGTTTTCTATACATTTGACAATTCAGCCTTTCTTAGTAAAGTTTTCAATAATCCAGGCAGACTGTCTAGATTTTTTCTGGACCAGGGGTAGGAGGGTGAGCGGCAGATAAAATGTAGAGAGTAACAGATTTGAGTCATCATCTATCATCTAATGCTTTCTATTGTGAGGCCTCTGTTGCATCACAAGTTGCAATCAGTCACTACAGTTGAACTGTATTTTACTGAACTAAGCTACCCCGGGCTTGGGGGGTGAAATCCAGCAGGTTCTGGAGAACCGGTAGCAGAAATTTTGAGTAGTTTGGAGAACTGGTAGCGGAAATTTCGGGTAGTCCAGAGAACTGACAAATACCACCTCTGGCTGACCCCAGGAGTGGGGAGGGAATTGGGATTTTGCAGTATCCTTCCCCTGGAGTGGTGTGGGAATGGAGCTTTTGCAGTATCCTTCCCCTGCCATGCCCATTAAGCCATGCCCACCAAGCCATGCCCACAGAACCGGTAGTAAAAAAATTTGAATTTCACCACTGCCCGGGCTGGGTTCCCAGAACAGACTAAACCCTGAATCATGGTTTATATGTCACCAATGAATTGTTCTGCAGTGTACATAAATAATCTCTATATAAGGCAAATATATATAATCCTTATTGACATTCTGATGTTGGCCTTTGACCTTTATAAAGATTGATTTGATTTACAGACTATCCAGGAAGAAAATTCACTCTCTCCCTTCCACCTGGCTAACTCTTCACAAGACTCTTCTCTTAATGTAAAAACAGACAAGAACCAAACATCACTTCTTCTTAACTAGGGGTGGGTTCTACCATCCTTTACTACCGGTTCGCATCGGGATCGCATGCATGCATGAGCAAAGTGAGTGTGTGCACCTTGTTTCTGCACATGCACAGAAGCTTCTGCTCATGCACAGATTAGCAATAACGACATCTGGGGTGGTGGGCAGGGCCTCCCACCAGTTTTACTACTGGTTCTTGCGAACTGGACCAAACCGGGGGCAACCCACCACTGATCTTAACTACACTCTAAACCAGCATTTCTCAACCTGGACAACTTCAGCTTGGCGTAGCATCAGGGATGGAATTCAGCCGGTTCGGGCGAATGAGATGCTAATTTATATCTGGTTTGTCGAATCGGTAGTTGCAAGGACTGGCTGACCCCTCCCACCCCCACCCCCCGCCGTGGTGCAGGAGGCTGAGTAGGTCACGCCCACCATGGCCATACCCACGCCCACCCAGCAACCTGGCAGAGAAACCCTTGCTAACATTTTTGAATCCCACCCCTGCATAACATAGCCGGCTAGGACATTCTGGGAGTTGAAGTCCAAGCATTTTCAAGGTGTCAAGATTGAGAAATATTGGTTTAAACCCTATGTCGATTTCCCCCCCATGCATACAAATCAAATCAGTTTTAGGAGATTTCTGCATGAAGAAATTAATTTCTCCCTTCCCAGCCCTTCTACTCAATAAAATGATTCCATTATTTTGGGAACTGGTAAAAGGAAGATATGGTTGGCAAAGCAGAGCTGGCTAGAGAATTCTGGGAACTGAAGTCCACGCATCTTCAAATTGCCAAGGTTGAGATGTACTGGTTTAACCCCAATTCCCCCCCCCCCTTTTTTTGTGCATATAAATCAAATCACTCTTACGAGATTTTTACTCTAAGGAATGTCTTTCTCTCTTTTTGCTCCTTCCACTGTTTTGCGAAGTGGTAAAAGGAAGGTATGGTTGAGACAATGTCTGGATTATTGACAATGCCAGGAATTCATTAACTAGATTTCCAATTAGAATCCATAATATTTCATTGACACGTAAGAGACAGTGGCAGGGGAAAAAAAATGTATCTTAATTGAAGATAACAGCAGAGAAGCATTCTACATTCTTTATGATGAACACTTGGCTAATAAATGTGATTCATGTTATCAAACAGTAAAATCCAAAAGATCAATGACGGAGCCAAAAAAGGGAAAAGCTCCATCATTTTTATGCTCACAGCCGAGCGATGAATTATCTTTACTAGTGCAAATGTGTAATTTGCAAAAACGATGAGCTTTGCATAGGCAAAGAAAGATGCGTTTATGCCAAGTTAAATTATATCATATGTTCTAATATAATGTGGCGCAATTACGGTGGAGTTGAACGGTACAGCTGTATTCGTGTCAGCCGGGCCATCATAAATTCCACACATTTTACAAGGATGACCTCAAATCCATATTGACTGAAAGGGGGTGCAATCCAGACCTGGTCTCTAGATATATCTTCTAGAAATGACAGCGTTCCAAAATGTAGAGCTGTAACAGGTCACGACGTACCAAGAAGGTCTGAAAAAGTAGAAGTTAATTTGCCTCGAAACTTGGGTTCTTTAACTGTTTAATTCCCACCTACGTTTCCACATTTGGGTGGAGGGGAGGCTAACCTTCTCTCATTTCAATACAAAATATTCTCCAAATAAGAAAGACATCCTAGGACAGTGATGGTTAACCTTTTTGCCATTGCGTGCCAGGAAGTGGGGCGGCAGCGGGGTGGATCGCACACATGCATGCCGACATCCATAATTCTATGCACCCTGCCCCCATGCATGCATGCATGACACCGCCCCTCACCCCGCTCCTGGCACACGATGGCCCAGTAGGCCCATTTTTCTCTCTTACCTGGCTTCAGAGCCTTTCCTCAGAGTCTGGGGAGGGCGAAAACGGCCTTCCCTACCCTCCCGGAGGTCCTCCAGAGGCCAGAAACGGCCTGTTTGCCAACTTCCAGTGGGACCAGAACATTGATGGGTTGCCCCCGATTCACACCCTCGGTTCTATAGAACTGGTAATAAAACCGGCGGGAGGCTTCACCCACCGACTCCGCCGTCATCAAAATGCTTCTGCGCATGCATAGAAGAGCACGCAATCCCGCTGCGAACCAGTAGTAAAGGTAAGTAGAACCCACCCCTGGACCAGATGGCCCATTTTTTGCCGTCCCCAGCTTCCAGAGCCTCTCTAGGAGTCTGGGGAGGGCGAAAATGGCCTCCCCCCCCGAGGTCCTCCAGAGGCTGAAAATGGCCCGTTTGCCAACTTTTGGTGGGGCACTTCATGTAGTACAATATCTAAATCAGTGCTTGCCAATTGTGGTAATGTCAACCCTGAAGCTGATCTGACCGGAGCCATCTTGGAGCATGGAGCCAAAATAAAATACTTTCTCTTGAGAACCAAGGACATTCTGGACCGCGGATCAGAAGGAGGAGTGAGGTCACCAGACAACCAGACGGCGTTCTGATTGGACCATGTGACTGATGGTTTGGGGTTGTGGGAAAACTTTCTCTTTTAATTAGGTGAAAACCGTGGGAACCGCCAAGAGTCGGTTTTCACCAGATCTGTGCCAATATGGTATTTTCAATAAAGCAATTCTTTGAGGAATTCACCTGCCTCGGAGTTTTATTTGCTATGGGTGTTGTTTGCAAAGTTTCTTTATTTATTTAGTGTATGGTGATGTTACATTAGCCAGGAGACTACAATGCTAATGCAGAGTAGCAGTTTGGCTGCCTAAGAATGCTAGCCCTGTATGGTTCATACTCACATGCTTTCCAAGATGAGAAAGGAAGGAAGGAAGGAAGGAAGGAAGGAAGGAAGGAAGGAAGGAAGGAAGGAAGGAAGGAAGGAAGGAAGGAAGGAAGGGGGAGGGAGGGAGAGAGGGAGGCGGGTGGGCAGCATCATCTGGAGCCCCCTTGCTCCACCAAAGCCATTGTAAATGGGTGTCACAACCAGGAAGGTTCAGCACCAGCATGATTCCAACCATTAACACTGAGAATTCAGAGTGTGAATGCAATAAGCCACTTGGTGTTACATATTTACTGGCTTCACCAGAGAGATGGCAAGAAGCTTCAGCGAGTAAAACACTTTCCACCTAGTCATTAATTCTGGTTTCCCTCTAAAAATGGGGTCACAGTTATTTGAGACCAACATTTTGTTTTGTAATTATATCCTGCTTCCTGAATGTTTTTCCCCCTACCTAAAAAAGTGTTAGCTAGATGCTGCATACACAGTCGACCCCAAAGAGGGTGTGTTATCACTTTCCTACATGAGTAGATACCGTATTTTTCGGAGTATAAGATGCCCCTTAGTTTTTGGGGAGGAAAATGGGGGGGGGGAAATATTCTGACTCTGCCTACCAGTTATTCATCTGGCTAGCGTCCTTAGCCTGGTCAGCTTCAGCACATTAATTTGCTGGTTGTGAGAGCGCGTGGAGGCAGCGATGTGCTTTGGCAATCCCCACAGCCTTCAACGGCTCTCAAACGGAGCGTTTGGAGGCTGAAAACATGAGACACAGAGCCCAAAAACACAAGCCATTCTCTGTGGCAATCTCTGCAGCTAAGAAGAGGATGCGTGGAGGCCAAGGGGTGGGGGCCGGCGGGTGGGCGGAGCTGCATTCAGAGAATAAGACACACCCAAATTTTCAGCCTCTTTTGGGGGGGGGGAAAATGCATCTTATACTCTGAAAAATACGATAAATGGAAAAATGCATTCCATTTTGTGGAATGGGACAGTTTTTTCTTTCCCTCTCTTCCGCTGAAGTTGGCCGTGTCAGAAGCAACTGGGAGGGCTCAAGAGATTCATCCACGTTGCAATTTTATTAATATTATTTTTTTTTCTCGGTTATGAAAACTTTTCTTGGGTAGGCAAAGAGCATAAATATTCCTCCCTGCTCACATATTGCAAGGCCTTTGGGCAAGAGATCCTTCAGCGGTATAACGGGAAGAGAAAAGCCTATATTCAAGCATAATGTCCAAACAAATTATTTACACTTAGATATTTTCCTCCCATCTTTTTTTATCTTAGGCAGCAAATATTTTATACAAATGGCAGGATGACAGGCAGGAATTTAAAAGAGGAGGCTGAAACGTTAACCGTTTCAGATAGGTAGTTGATATCCCTTTGCTGGCTGAAAATAAAGAAGTCTTAGAATGAAATTATAAATAAAAATAAGCTCGCATTAAATATGAGTGCTAAACAGGGGTGAAATCCAGCAGGTTCTGGAGAACTAGTAGCGGAAATTTTGAGTAGTTCAGAGAACCGGCAAATACCACCTCTGGCTGGTTCCAGAGTGGGGTGGGAATAGGGATTTTGCAATATCCTTTCCCCAGGAGTGGGGAGGGAATGGGGATTTTGCAGTATCTTTCCCCTGGAGTGGTATGGGAATGGAGATTTTGCAGTATCCTTCCCCTGGAGTGGGATGGGAATGAAGATTTTGTAGTAACCTTCCCCTGCAATGCCCACCAAGCCACACTGTTTTACTTTCATTTTCGTTTTCAGCATAGCTTGATTAGCACAAGAAAAAGAAATCTGCTCCCAGCAATTTACCTCCTTGCAGCAAGCAGCAAAGGCCCCTGCAAAACAGCTGAGAGTCGGGAGGCCGATCCAATCAACTTGTGCAAATTAGGCTGTCCTAAAGCTGAAACGAGCTGTTTCTTCTTGCTGCTTGCTGCAAGGAGGTAAACTGCTGGGAGGCAGAGGCCAAAGGATGGGAGCCAGTGGATGGACAGGGCTACATTCGGTGTATTTTCACCCCCTTTTGGGGGGAGGGGGGAAGGTGCATCTTATACTCTGAAAAATACAGTAAGTTAATCTACAAATCCTGAATCCTCTATCAAGCCAAGACCCAGTTTAAACCAGCCAGTCCCTGGACATTAGCTTCTTAATTAATATGAGGAAAGAATTCCCTTTATAACAATTTATGACACAGTGTTTCCATTCTGTTTACTGAATTCTCAGAGTTAATGGGGATGCAAAATGGTTTTACATGCAGAAGAAAAGAACATCTAATGCACAATCTTGTCAGAGGCTTCAATTATTCTTACAATCACGGGTATCCATTGAGAGGGCAAATGACAATAAATGTGCCATGTTGCTTTGCAGAGATGATATGATTTATACACCTGTCTAAGAGGGACGTGCTAGCTCAGTGGCTAAGGCGCTGAGCTTGTCAATCGAAAAATCGGCAGTTCAGCGGTTCGAATCCCTAGTGCTGCGTAACGGGGTGAGCTCCCATGACTTGTCCCAGCTTCTGCCAACCTAGCAGTTCGAAAGCACGTAAAAAAAAATGCAAGTAGAAAAATAGGGACCACCTCTAGTGGGAAGGTAACAGCATTCCATGCGTCTTTGGTGTTTAGTCATGCCGGCTACATGACCATGGAGACGTCTTCGGACAGTGCTGGCTCTTCGGCTTTGAAACGGAGATGAGCACCGCCCCCTAGAGTCAGGAATGACTAACACATATCAAATGCCACATTTGATTGGAAAATTTTTCATCTGGCAGCTAGAATAGGAGATAGTTGATAGGACAATAATTTTGTCAACTTTCTAAAGGCACTTTGTGGGTATCTCAGAAAAGGATTTCTCGCTAAAGGATTATGGGATCACCATCTAGATTTATCTCTTAAAACTGTCTCTTTCTATCTAAGGAAGGAAAGTCTGCAACATGGAAATTTGTTTTAGTGTTTGGTGGGTATGAAAAATTTCAAAAACTATTTTTAAGTTCAATCAGTTGACATTGTTTTCTCCTTTGGTTTCAGATTCATTCTATCTATCTATTTATTTATTTTTTTTAAAAAAAGGTGAGATGTCTCTAAATGAAATTCACACTGTCCACTACATCTATCTGCATCTGACATTTGATTTGTGGCTATACATTTCTGGGAGAGAAAAGAATTGAATTCTCTTGCTGAACACAATAATAACTTCAGTGTCCTTGCATGGAAAATTCTCAAAAGCTGGTCTATGCATGTCATTTGTGTTATATGAAATATGCAATGCTTTCCTTCCTCCCTCCCTCCCTCCCTCCCATCCATCCTTCCCTTTCCTTCTTCAATTCCCTTCCCTTCCCTCCTTTTTTAAAATTCTGTATACATAATATTGCTTTATTTTTATATTTCATAGAGCCAGCAAATCTGAGATTAAATCTGAGCTTCTTCTGCGGTAACACTGCATTGCTAATGAGGGCATACAAAACCTTTGCCAGACCAATTCTTGAATACAGCTCTGGAATCCACACTGTATATCAGACATTAATACGATTGAGCGGGTCCAGAGGTATTTCACGAGAAGAGAACTCCACTCCTCTGCTCATAATAGAATCCCTTATGCCAACAGGCTTGAAAATTTGGGCTTGGACAGTATGGGCTTGCGCCGCCTGTGGTCTGACCTACGCTTAGTACACAAAATTGTCTGCTACAATGTCTTATCTGTCAATGATTTCTTCAGCTTCAACCTCAATAATACACGGGCAGACAATTGATACAAATTCAAGGTAAACCGCTCCAAACTCGATTGCAGAAAATAGAACTTCAGCAACAGAGTGGTCAACGCCTGGAATGCTCTACCCGACTCCGTTGTTACATCCTCAAACTCTCACAGCTTCAACCTTAAACTATCTACTGTTGACCTCACCCCATTCCAAAGAGGTCTGTGAAGGGGGCTTGCATAAGCACACCAGCGTGCCTACCATCCCTGCCCTACTGTCCCCATTTATGTGTAGTTACTTCCTTCGTTCATGTCCATGTTCCAGGGATGAAATGCTCCCGGTTCGGATTGGATTGCCTGATCCAGTAGCGATGGCGGCGGGTAGTTCGGAGAACCAGTAGCAAAAATCCCTGCCCCTCCCCATGCCCAGCTGAGCCACGCGATCATCAGAGGCTTTTTAAAAAACTTTTAAAAGCATTTTTTCTACAAACTCTTCAGCTAAAGAGGTTGTAAAAAAATGCTTTTAAAAACCTCTGACAAGTTGATCAGGCAACTCAGCTGGGATCATCAGAGGCTTTTAAAAGCATTTTTTTACAACCTCTTTGGCTGAAGAGGTTGTAGAAAAAATGCCTTTAAAAGGTTAAAAAAAAGCCTCTGACGATCTCAGCTGAGCCGCGCGATCGTCAGGTTTTTTTTTAATTTTAAAAGCAATGCTTTTAAAAGTAAAAAAAAAAAAAGATTGCACACCACAGCTGATCACCCCCTTCCCCGCACGCTGTTCTACTTACTGCATGCCTCCTTTTGGCATTTGGTGCATGGTGCGCACTGCACTGCACGTACGAACCGGTAGTAATCTGGTTCAGATTTCAGCATTGCCATGTTCATATTTATACCTGCTATCTTGTACATGTTTGACAAATTAATAAAATAAAAACAAATAAAATAAAATAAAAATAAATATATTACTAAAGCAAAGGAAAACTCTCATTTCTGAATGTTGAATGCAAAAATAGAGGGCTGCATTTCAGAAGATATTGTGACTTCTGCCATCCAGGAGGCCTAGGCGTAATCCTAGGGGTCTCCTTGTCTCCTTCTTAACAGCCCTTTCTCTGCCTGATAGCTCTGAGACCAAGAATACTTTTAAAATACGAAGACTGATTTGTTTTTAAGTTGCTGTACTGACATGATGTCTTTACTGCTGGAAGATGCCCAACTGTTTTAACAGCTGCTTTGCTTTTAGAGACGTAGTAATTCTCATTTTATTACATTTGTTTTAACTTATTGGTGGCCTCGAGGTTGTGCAAAGGCAAACAAACTCCAGTATATTTGTGAAGAGGCTCCTAAGATCTCATCACATCACCAGATTCACGTTCTACAAATTTCCAGGAGTTACATTAAGGAAGAACATTATGGCAGGAACCTTCACGTACAGGGAGAAGAAAACAGAGGGACTTAATTGATGTCCTACAGCACATCTGTTTTGACCTACAGCTCTCACCATCCCATGTCAATGGCCATGTTGGCTTGGAATAATGGAATTAATGCCCGTAATATCTGGAAGGTACCAAGATGACTTTATCTTATTTAGGAACATTGGTTCCTGGCAATTATGAACTCTGCTTCATAACTGGTCTTTCCAGTTCTAAATTTCCAATGGATTTGGTCATTGTGAGCTAACTCTGCAGATACTCATAGTTAAGTTGCTCCAGGTGGCACGTTGAGGTAGTACCAAACAGGTATTTCCCATAAGGAATAATGTAGTGAGTCACAAGGAAGCCTGCATCGACTTGTTCTAGCTGGTGCGACAAGTACTAAACAAATGATGAATAGCGGGATAAAATTTTTATGTCAACCTGCATTGATGTCAGAGTATGAATGTTCATAGACTGGAATAGACATGGCAACAGGTCAGCCAATGGGGACTGTTTGGATAGACATGGCAACAGGTCAGCCAATGGGGACTGTTTGGATAGACATGGCAACAGGTCAGCCAATGGGAACTGTTTGGATAGACATGGCAACAGGCCGTAATGGTTGCAAGTGTGAAAAATGGTCGCAAGTCAGTTTTTTGAGTGTTGTTGTAACTTCGAACTGTCACTAATAGCAATAGCACTTAAGACTTATATACCACTTTATAGTGCTTTTGGGAGGCAAAGTTACTCGCGTCCGTGGCAATCCTTAAGTCACATGTGCCTCCTGGTTGGTGCTAAATGAGTAACAGACGGACTGGTAGCCAGACATCCGCGAGGATCTCCTGGCTTCACACACAACCCCACGGTCCTTTTAAGGACCTTTTAAGTACCAATATATATATAGTGCTTTTACAGCCCCCTCTAAGTGGTTACAGAGTCAGCCTATTGCCCCCAATAATCTGGGTCCTCATTTTACCCACTTCAGAAGGATTGAAGGCTGAGTCAACCTTGAGCCTGATGAGATTTGAACTGCCAAATTGCAGGCAGCTAGCAATCAGTAGAAATATCCTGCAGTACTGCACTCTTACCACTATGCCACCGTGGATCATAAGTGAACTGTTGTAAGTCGACTTACTGTATCCCTGAATCTGGACACTGAGAAAAACAGCATCTCCTTCCTATCCTCTCAAGTATACTGTCATTCATCCAGAGCTATTCATAGCCTTGTCCTTCATAAAGCTGTCTAATCTCCTTTGAAAGATGTCCAGGTTGATGGCTATTTTAAGTCTTGTAGCGGTGAAAGATACATTTTAATGGTTACCCATAAAACGAAACCTAATTCAATAAAGGAAACTATGGGCAAAAGAACGACAACGATCAAACTTTTTCAACGAATGTCGGGAAAATAAAAATAAAGGATTGTGGGGAAGCTTTCAGAAATATGTGTGTTTGTGTGTAAACAGGAAATAATTCTTTTCGCAGACTGAAAGTTCAGTAGTTGGAATAATAAAATAAATCAGAGTATAAATCTGAATAGTAGATTCAGACTGATATAGCGGTGTCTTCTGGTTTTTTTTTTTTTTTTTTTACAATCCTAAGTAAAAATACAGAAGATGAGAAGATTGCTCTTTTAAATGTTTGCTACAGAAAAATGGGACTGCTTTTATACCACTTGATAATGCCTTGGTAAGACCACACTTGGAATATTGCATCCAATTTTGGTCGCCATGATGTAAAAAAGATTTGGAGACTCTAGAAAGAGTGCAGAGAAGAGCAACCAAGATGATGAGGGGACTGGAGGCTAAAACATATGCAGAACAGTCGCAGGAACTGGGTATGTCTAGTTTAATGAAAAGAAGGACTAGGGGTGATATGATAGCAATGTTCTGATATCTCAGGGGTTGCCCCAAAGAAGAGGGAGTCAAGCTATTCTCCAAAGCACCTGAGGGCAGTACAAGAAGCAATGCATGGAAACTAATCAAGGAGAGAATTAACCTAGAACTAAGGAGAAATTTCTTGATAGTGAGAACAATTAATCAGTTGAACAAGTTGCCTCCGGAAGTTGCAGGTGCTCACAACGCTGTAGGTTTTAAAAAAGAGATTGGACAACCATTCTCTGAAATGATATAAAGTCTCCAGCTTGGAAAAGGGGTTGGACTAGAAGACCTCCAAGGTCCCTTCCAACTCTGCTTTCTGTATTCTGACTTTTCAGTGAATGATAACTGAAAACTAACAGCAACTTATAGTGGCTTCCTACAATACATCTGATCATTTGAAGGACAAGATTTGAAGGACAAGACCGTTTGAAAAAAGAAGGGGTAAAGTTGATTAAAAGCCCATGAATTAGAACTGCAGAAAAAACAATGGCTACCAACCTGCCTTCCATTGAGGACCTGTATATGGCAAAAGTCAAAAAAAAAAAGCTGTGAAAATATCTACAGACACTTCACATCCTGGACATAAATCATTTCAACTTCTACCCTCAAACCGACGCTATAAGGCACGGCACACCAGAACAACTAGACACAAAGACAGTTTTTTCCCGAACGCCATCACTCTGCTAAACAGATAATTCCCTCAACACTGTCAAACTATTCACTAAGTCTGCATTACTATTATTATTAGTCTTCTCATCATTCCTATCACCCATCTCCTCCCATTCATGACTGTAACTTTGTTGCTTGTATCCTTACGATTTATATTGATATTGATCGTTTCCTATTTGTTTGTTTGTTTGTTTGTTTCGATTTATAAACCGCTCTTCTCCAACCGGACTCAGGGCGGTGAACAGCCAGGGTAAAACATGATATACAAAAATTAAAACAATTTTAAAAAAATATTAAATGATTTCGGCCGACAAATTAAAACAGTCCAATTTAAAATCAATTCCAATTAAAAACAGAGGATGGGATCAAGCCAGCCCGGTTAGCTGAAATAAGTGGGTTTTAAGGGCCTGACGAAAAGTCCGGGGGTCTGGTATCCTGCGTATCTCCGGGGGTAGGTCATTCCAGAGACCTGGTGCCGCCACAGAGAAGGCTGTCCCCCTGGGGGTCGCCAGCCGACATTGTCTGGCCGACGGCATCCTAAGGAGGCCCTCTCTGTTCAAGCGTACTGGCCGGTGGGAGGCTATTGGCGGCAGAAGGCGGTCTCGCAAATACCCAGGCCCTAAGCCATGGAGCGCTTTAAAGGGGGTCATCAACACCTTGAAGCGCATCCAGAAGACCACCGGGAGCCAGTGCAGCTCGCGCAGGAGAGGTGTCACATGGGAGCGCCCCCTCACTCCCATAATCCCCCGTGCGGCTGCATTCTGGACCAGTTGGAGGCTCCGGGTGCACCCCAAGGGGAGTTCCACGTAGAGAGCGTTGCAGTAGTCCAGGCGGGAAGTCCTAGTATGATTTGATTGCTTATTTGTACCTTATGACTATCATTAAGTGTTGGAGCTTATGATTCTTGACAAATGTATCTTCTCTTTTTCTGTACACTGAGAGCATATGCACCAAAGACAAATTCCTTGTGTGTCCAATCCCACTTGGTCAATAAAGAATTGGATTGGATTGGATTGGATTGGATTGGATTGGATTGGATTGGATTGGATTGGATTGGATTGGATTGGATTGGATTGGATTGGATTCTATTCTATTCTATTCTATTCTATTCTATTCTATTCTATTCTATTCTATTCTATTCTATTCTATTCTATTCTATTCTATTCTATTCTATTCTATTCTATTCTATTCTATTCAGAAATTTCTCCAAGAATCCAATTGTGATAAAAACAAAACAAAAAAATGAACAAGCTATTAAAAAGACCTTCACATTTGATGATTTGATTTTTATATTCACATTAACCGGACGCAATATTGTACTTTCCAAGTAAGCCACAAAAATAACATATTAAAAATGGAGAAACTCCAGTGAAGGCCTTCTGCTGGTCTATTTCCAAAAAGTTATCAAGTGGCTGAGCAGATGTAATTACTGCTCGGCTCTGCCAAGCCTTTGAAGTATGCCCATTAATTCAGCAATTCCCAGTCTGTCCATCAGTCAGTCATACTTAAAAAATATGTCCATCACGACTTAGGTGTGGTAATCTGTTGATAATTGTATAATAAATAGATAAGGGGGAGGGGGCAAGCACCCAGATTTTCTCCAACTTTGTGAAAACTAATCCTAACTTTAAGCGAGAAAAATTAGGGCTGGGTTGATCTGATTAACTTAAGTGAACTATAACACCGCTAAAAACAAAAGGTTTAATGTAGACCTTTTACTCAATGATTTACCTTGCTTAGTATCAGGAGCAGCAATCTGTAAGTTGTGGGGTACACATGACTATCAGAATCCTCCCATTTTTAAAAAAATTTTGTCGACCTCCAAGGCCGCACTGCCAAAATTTGCATCGAAAAACCAATTTATATGGACATCTCTTCCACCTTTTGCTAGAAATAGACAAAACTAGTACGCTGAGCTTCATACAAGTTTTATCACACGTACAAATGCCTCCAGTTCCAAAGTGTGTAAAAATAAAATGTAACAAACAAACTCTCTTCTCCATTCTGTTATCACATCATATCAGTATCAATTTGGACGTCACTACCCAACCTATATCACAAGTTTTCTTCGTTTCGCAGGGAAACGAAGAAAACAGTTGAAAACATTTTGAACCAGTGGTGGAATTCAATTTTTTTTTACTACTGGTTCTGTGGGCGTGGCTGGCTTGGTGGGTATGGCTTGGTGGGCGTGGCAGGGGAAGGATACTGCAAAATCTCCATTCCCACCTCACTCTGGGGCCAGCCAGAGATGGTATTTTCAGTTCTCCTCAAAATTTCCGCTACTGGTTCTCCAGAACTTGTCAGAACCTGCTGAATAGCTCCCCTGCTTTGAACTCTTGGAGGACAGATGAGATATAACCCTAATCAACCTGTAAAGAAATCCATTCTTTTGTTGCAGTTATGGATAATAATATACTTCTTAAGCATTTGTAAGCCACTCATGAACGATGAAACATGATTACGCAGGAAGCAACTTGCTCTTGCTCGATTCCTCTCTTTAGCACATGTGGCCAAAAACAAACTTGAAAATTTTCATATTACATTAATTACTGCAATTACAGTAATCTCAGCATGTTGCTCTCTTCACAAGCCACGATAATGGACCAAGCCTTGTTAGCTCATGAACTTTATCTTCTTTGGAAAAACACCCAAGATTTGGGGGTCTTCACCATGCACTAAGAAAGCCAACTCTGTTTTACGTAGTTCTTAAATCTAGTGTGAAAAGCAAGCTAGGAGGAAACAGGCTAACTGCATTAACACTCTGCCAATTCACAGCAAGTTAGGACTCGCCAAAAACCTAACTTACTACTCAGTGTGAATTTGGTTACTCTGAAGAATGTCTGATGGTAGCTGAATGTAGTTGGGCCAGCATTTATTGTGTACATGTGCTAGAGAGACTATTCACTCCTGCACAGAGAAGAGGTGGGTTAAATAATACATACGCAGCCTTCAGCCTAATTTTATTTATTTATCGAATTTATATAACCACCCCATCTCATGGAAGGCTCAATCTGTTCTTGTCTGCTGCAAGGGAAAAGGGGTGGGTGGGAAGGAGGGGTATAAGCAAGAAAGGAAAGTGAAGAATTCAGAATGAAAAAGGTGAAGAATGAAGGATGTCACAAAGAAACCAAATATCCATTTTTGACAAGCCCACTGAACCCAGGCTGGGATCTTGCTTACACATCGATGTAGCTCTCAACAGAAAGATACTCAACCCTCACGTAGAGAACGAGAGCCTAAAGAATATCGTTAAGTCCAAGTGGGCTCCAAAGTGTCCTTCCCAGAAGCAAAAATGGAGGCAGAAGGTGGAAAGCAATCAATGTCTCTACTATGGGTGAACAACATGCTTCAAGTCAAGAGAGGTGTCCTTCAACCCAATGCTTTTCTGATAAAGGCCACCCGACCTACAGAAGATGGAAAGCAATCAATGTCTCTACTATGGGTGAAGGACATGCTTCAAGTCAAGAGAGGTGTCCTTCAACCCAATGCTTTTCTGATAAAGGCCACCCGACCTACAGAAGATGGAAAGCAATCAATGTCTCTGATATGGGTGAAGGACATGCTTCAAGTCAAGAGAGGTGTCCTTCAACCCAATGCTTTTCTGATAAAGGCCACCCAACCTACAGAAGATAGAAAGCAATCAATGTCTCTGATATGGGTGAAGGACATGCTTCAAGTTAAGAGAGGTGTCCTTCAACCCAATGCTTTTCTGATAAAGGCCATCCAACCTACAGGAGATGGAAAACAATCTATGTCTCTGATATGGGTGAAGGACATACTTCAGATCAAGAGAGGTGTCTTTCAACCTAATGCTCTTCTGATAAAAGACTTCCCAACCTACAGAAGATGGAAAGCAATTGAAGTCCCTGATAAGGGTGAAGGACATGCTTCAAGTCAAGAGAGGTGTCTTTGAACCCAATGCTTTTCTGTTAAAGGCCACCCAACCTACAGCAATGCAGTCTTGGAAGCAGTTTTCAAACTTTTACCAATTTTGGCTGGTTGCTCCGTTGATATTAAGCAAGCTGCACTTTTGATGATCATTTATAAAAATATTGACAGCTTGCCTCCTTCTACCACTAGCCCAGCAACGTGTTTCCAAAACGTTGTGCCCATCTCTCACGAAGCATCGCCATCTGCCAGGGGTGGCATTTCCTAGCTGTTTACTCTGTCTACCTCCAAGAAGTCATCTGCCACTGTCTAATGCTGCCTGAATAAAGGGGATTAAGACTCGGATGCAACAGAGACTATTGATAATGTGGCATAATTGGGAAGAAATGAAGATAAATGAGGTTGAGGATGGAGAGGCAATTAGTCGAGGCGCCCGTACAGCTGTGTACTCGGCCTAGCTCCCTTGGCCTTTCCAATGGCGAGGTACGCACAAATTAAACATAATGACAAACGCTCACTTCCCCAAGCTCTTCATTTTGGGAAGAAAGTTGATGTTTGTTCTTGACAATCCCCAGTAATAAAATTACTACTTTCTTAAAGAGCAATACATCACAAGGCCCTGCGCAGAGGAGGGTACATTTTATCATCGACTTCTTTCTTTCTTTTTTGTCAAATAGTTTTATTAATTTATAATACAACATACAAAGAGAATACAAAAGCAAATATTAGGGAAATTAGGAAAGGAACAAGAGAAGTGGATAGAGGGGGAAAGCTAGGGATAAAGAAAAAAGAAGGCATTGACTTCCAACTCCTTTGGTGCAATAAAATATAAGATCTACCCTCAACTTTTTCACTTTTTCATAATAATAGAAGCTAGCCATTTCTATAACAACGAATCTATCTAATCAAAGTTTCATTTTTCTCCCCACCTCAAGCACAAAGTTCAGAAGTGGTTTCCAAGTAGAAATAAAGGTATTTGTCGCAGCGGTGGAATTCAATTTTTTTTTACTACCGGTTCTGTGGGCGTGGCTTGGTGGATGTGGCAGGGGAAGGATACTGCAAAATCCCCATTCCTGCCCCACTCCAGGGGAAGGATACTGCAAAATCCCGATTCCCTCCCCACTCCTGGGGGAAAGATATTGCAAAATCTCCATTCCCACCCAACTCTGGGGCCAGCCAGAGGTGGCATTTGCCAGTTCTCCGAACTACTCAAAATTTCCGCTACCGGTTCTCCAGAACCTGTCAGAACCAGCTGAATAACATCCCTTTATTTGTGTTTTTTTCTTTAAATCAAAACAGTCAATTTAGCCATGTCTGCTAACTCCATCACTTCTTGTAGCCATTCATCCATTGTGGGTATTGAGGTGACCCTTCCATTTCTGTGCATCATTGACTTCTTTCTTAACTTCTTATTACAGTTGGCTTCCAAACTCTACATCAGAATGCTGGAAGTCACAATTTTGTCGTGCATGTTTTTGTATTGGGCGGCAAAAAAATGGACAAAATAAATAAATAAATAAGTATTCGCTTTACTATTGTCTCATTTCTTATTGCCTTTCCTGGCATGAGCAAAGTGGACTAAGTCGTAATAGCCAAGGTTTGTGCAAACCATGATTTGCCTCCTAGCCAGCATGGGGAACCTATGTGACGAGTTGGTCTGCAGGCAAATAAGAAGTTTTGGATCAAAAGGGGAATCTGACAAGAAAGAAAACATGTATTCATTAAGGCAAATGTAAAGGTTCCCCTCGCACATACGTGCTAGTCGTTCCTGACTCTAGGGGGCAGTGCTCATCCCTGTTTCAAAGCCGAAGAGCCAGCGCTGTCCGAAGATGTCTCCGTGGTCATGTGGCCGGCATGACTAAACGCCAAAGGCGCACGGAACGCTGTTACCTTCCCACCAAAGGTGATCTCTATTTTTCTACTTGCATTTTTTACGTGCTTTCGAACTGCTAGGTTGGCAGAAGCTGGGGCAAGTCATGGGAGCCCACCCCATTATGCGACACTAGGGATTCGAACCACTGAACTGCCGATCTTTCAATCCTGATCGGCTCAAGGTTGACCCAGCATTCCATCCTTCCGAGGTCGGTAAAATGAGGACCTAGATATCTGAGGGCAATATGCTGGCTCTGTAAAACCGCTTAGAGAGGGCTATAAAGCACTGTAAAGCAGTATATAAGTCTAAGTGTTATATTAGTGCTATTAGGAACTTGGTGGCCCAGTGGTTAGAATGCAGTATTGTAGGCTGACTCTGTCCACTGCCAGCAGTTCGATCCTGACTGGCTCAAGATTGACTCCGCCTTCCATCCTTCAGAGGTCAGTAAAATGAGGACCCAGATTGCTGGGGGTGCCATACTAAGGGTTCTACTTACCTTTACTACCAGTTCGCAACGAGACCATGTGTGCATGTTCGCTTTGCTCGCTCGCACTTCTGCGCATAAACTTCCTGATGACGTCTGGGTTGGTGGATGGAGCCTTCCCCCGGTTTTATTACCAGTTCTTGCAAACCAGTCTGAATTGGGGGAAATCCACCACTGGACCATACGCTGACTTAGGGAGTGCTGTAAAGCACTATGGAGCAGTATATAAATCTAAGTGCTATTGCTATTGCTATATCCGCGAAATCTAATGCAGAATTTTTGTCCTTACATAAATTTGGTGGGCAGTAAAAATCTGAGCTTTGGTGAGTCATCGCCTTCATATTCTTGCACATTTCCCAGTGTCCCATCACCACATTTCAAAAATGTCTACTTCTGTGTGGTGATTACACTAACGAGTATCATGAGGGTTAATATGACCTTTATTTCATTTATTCTTAGCTATGAATTCACAGCAACCTCTGAATCATCAGATTTCCACACACACATACACACACACTCCTTTCATTTTGTCTTTTCTAAAATCATATTTTGTGAACTCAACAAGACAAACCAGGATTATGGGGAACTTGCTTTAAAATTTCACTTAACTCTCTTCTGAAAAACGTATTAAGAATGGTCCTTAGTTTTTTAGGCTGGGGTTTTGTCAACTACACTGGCTCTCAGCTTATTTCCAGGGCCAGCTCAAAATTAAATGTCTTAATATTTAAACTTCTTCACAGTCTGGGGTCTGAGAACTTGAAGGATCCATAATTTCTCCCCAAGTTTGTTTGTCTGTCATCTTCTAGATCTTCCATCATTTCAATTCCAGTCGTTAGTTGACAAGGAAAAGACTTCTTGATGGCAACATGCAGGTTTTGGAATGCTCTCTTCCTCACTAGTTAGAATACAATAGAATAACAGAGTTGGAAGGGACCTTGGAGGTCTTCTAGTCCAACCCCCTGCTTAGGCAGGAAACCCTACACCACTTCAGACAAATGGGTATCCAACATCTTCTTTAAAACTTCCAGTGTTGGAGCATTCACAACTTCTGGAGGCAAGTGGTTCCACTGATTAATTGTTCTCACTGTCAGGAAATTTCTCCTTAGTTCTAGGTTGCTTCTTTCCTCAATTAGCTTCCACCCATTGCTTCTTGTCCTGCCTTCAGGTGCTTTGGAGAATAGCTTGACTCCCTCTTCTTTGTGGCAGCCCCTGAGATATTGGAAGACTGCTATCATGTCTCCCCTAGTCCTTCTTTTCATTAAACTAGACATATCCATTCCCAGCAACCATTCTTCATATGTTTTAGCCTCCAGTCCCCTCATCATCTCCGTTGCTCTTCTCTGCACTCTTTCCAGAGTCTCCACATTTTTTACATTGTGGTGACCAAAACTGGATGCAATATTCCAAGTGTGTCCTTGGAATCCTGCATTCAGTTTTGGTCGCCACGATGTGAAAAAGATGTGGAGACTCTAGAAAGAGTGCAGAGAAGAGCAACGGAGATGATGTGGGGACTGGAGGCTAAAACATACCAAGAACAGTTGCAGGAACTGGGTATGTCTAGTTTAATGAAAAGAAGGACCAGGGGAGACATGATAGCAGTCTTCCAATATCTCAGGGGCTGCCACAAAGAAGAGGGAGTCAAGCTATTCTCCAAAGCACCTGAAGGCAGGACAAGAAGCAATGGGTGGAAACTAATCAAGGGAGAGAAACAACCTAGAACTAATGAGAAATTTCCTGACAGAACAATTAATCAGTGGAACCACTTGCCTCCAGAAGTTGTAAATGCTCCAACACTATAAATTTTAAAGAGATTCGATAACCATTTGTCTGAAGTAGTGTAAGGTTTCCTGCCTAAGCAGGGGGTTGGACTAGAAGACCTCCAAGGTCCCTTCCAACTCTGTTATTCTATTCTATTCTATTCTATTCTATTCTATTCTATTCTATTCTATTCTATTCTATTCTATTCTATTCTATTCTATTCTATTCTATTCTATTCTAAACAGGTTAGGAGTATGATATGTATCAAAACATAAATTTATGTGTGCATGAATTGGATTAGAAAATAAATTCATGGAAAATAGAGCTACGGACCTCTGAAGGAGACGGGATAGTATGCATTCCCCTGTTTGTAATTCCAATGCACAGATATAATTCTGTAACTGATGGCTTAAAATAATGAACTTGGATTTTCAAGGGGTCTTTAGAGTTCCAGGTTATTGTGTTGAGAACAGGCGAAACTGGAAAGGTTCTTCTCCCTTGCACCATCAGTGTCAAGGTTAATGAGCTAAAACTAGTTAAATTGATATTAGCAAATTAATGACTTTTTTATAGTACCATTGCATGGATTTTAACAGAAAGCTTAATGTGGAATAGTTAGTCTTAATTGAATTAGAAAAGTATCACACACATACAATTAAGCTTACAAAAGCTGGTGGCATTTTAAGGTAATTGCATCCAATTGCATCCAACTGGACTATTCTGGAACACAATGGATGCTCTGTCATTGTCATCCAGGTGACTCGATCTGCTCAGGAGGCAGGAAGTCCAACAGGTGTGTAACCAGGAAGTACCTGTAGCTTATGTCAGAACTAAATTGGAGAAACTTTTGAAAGATGGGAAGGGAAGGAAGGAAAGTGTGAGGAAGGAAGAAAATTAGGAAATGATAGGGAAGGGAAGGGAAAGGAGAAAAGTGAGAGGAAGGAAGGAAATTAAGAAAGTCCGTAAGGAGAAGGGCGGTATATAAATCTAATAAATAAATAAATAATAAATAATAAAAATGATAGCAAAGGGAAAGAAGACATTAAGAAGAAATTGTATCCTACCTTGCAACCTAAGTGCAACCTAAGTGTTGAAGATGTGATTGTGTTGAGGCTACTTATTTTCATATCTGGTGGACGTGTAAAAAAGTTAAAGCATTTTGGATAAAAATATGGTGGATTGTACAGAATGTTTTGAAAAAACGGATAGAATTTACTCCACAGCTGTTCTTGTTAGGTATTATACAAAACTGTACAGTAATAGAAACTAAGTTGATGTTGAACTTAACTGCAGCGAGACTTCTGGTGGTGCAGTATTGGAAGAAGGAAGAATTACCATGTATTGAAGAATGGACATTAAAAATAATGAATTTAGCAGAAATGGCAAAAAAATTGGCATATTTAAAAGACCATTCAAATGAGAAATTTAGCTTAGAATGGAAAAGATGGATAGAATATATTCAAGGCAAATATAAGACTAGAAAATTACAATTAGTTTTTTGAATGGGGAATGGGTTATAGAGTGTTATAAAGTATATTAGGTGAGATTAGTTAAGAGGAGTTAAAAGTTTAAGAGGGTGATGAGAAACTATAGATTACTAGCTTAAATTAGTTTATGATTGTTTAATGTGATACTCTGTATTTTGCTTTGGGAAGGGAGGGTTGGGGTGGGGTGGGGTCAGAGAGGGATTGGGGGGAATGGGTGGGGGGGACGGGGAAATATATGTAAAAATGTTTGTTAAAAATTTTCAATAAAGAAGAAATTGGACAGCCAGAACAATATAGGGTCTTCTGCTTGAGCAGGGTGTTAGACTATAAGTCCCCCAAGTTCCCGTTCCAATTCTGTTACTCTGTATTATATTCTGATATAATACGAAGTGTGCTTTGTACCACCAAGTCAAAACAGAGACTATCTTCTAGCTGCTTTCTCCGTGATAATGCAGAATATTTTCTATCTATCTATCTATCTATCTATCTATCTATCTATCTATCTATCTATCTATCTATCTATCTATCTATCTATCTATCTATCTATCTATCTATCTATCTCTATGTCTGTCCGCCTGCCTGCCTGCCTGCCTGCCTGCCTGCCTGCCTGCCTGCCTATCTATCTATCTATCTATCTATCTATCTATCTATCTATCTATCTATCTATCTATCTATCTATCTATCTATCTATCTATCTATCTATCTATCTATCTCTATGTCTGTCCGTCTGTCCATCTGTCCGCCTGCCTGCCTGCCTGCCTGCCTGCCTGCCTGCCTGCCTGCCTATCTCTCTCTCTCTCTCTCTCTCTCTCTCTCTCTCTCTCTCTCTCTCTCTCTCTCTATCTATCTCTATGTCCGCCCGCCCATCTATCTATCTATCTATCTATCTATCTATCTATCTATCTATCTATCTATCTATCTATCTATCTATCTATCTATCTATCTATCTATCTATCTATCTCTATGTCTGTCTATCTGTCTATCTGTCCGTCTGCCTGCCTGCCTGCCTGCCTGCCTGCCTGCCTGCCTGCCTGCCTGCCTGCCTGCCTGCCTATCTATCTATCTATCTATCTATCTATCTATCTATCTATCTATCTATCTATCTATCTATCTATCTATCTATCTATCTATCTATCTATCTATCTATCTATCTGGGTACTAGTTCGATGCAACTTGAAAGCATATACTCTAAAAAATCTTGAGTTGGTGACTCTAGCTACCCAGTTTTGCCAAGATCCCTGGATGGATTCGTACCCAGAGCTCACCAGCTGAGTCCATCTACATATACATAAAGAAGCAATCAATGAAACAATTAAATGCTCAGATTGTCAGGAAACATCTTGCCTTCCACATAAATCAGGGTTGGGTTTTTTTTTTTACATGGCTGCACATGGGTTTGATAAAATCAACTCTGATTAAAATTGGCATTTATGGGGCTCCTGCTGTTGTCAGCTGTATAGCTGGAAGAAAATGTCTTTTGGCTCAGCATGGGAGGTACAAAACCAACAGAAAAAATAATGCTTCTCTTGGTCTTGGTTTTGCGTGGAGTTGATCAGGACAATAAACACTTGAAATCATTTGATTCTGAAGAGCGTTTTTTCCAAGTCCTGGCCAGCTTAGTGCCCTCTCACCTTGCCTGCTAGTGGTTTCTTTCTCTGGTTCTGAAAATATAGGCAGTCCTTGATTTACAACAGTTTGTTTAGTGACCGTTCAAAATTACCAAGGCATTGGGGGAAAAAAAATGACTTACGGCCATTTTTCACACTTAGGACTATTGAAGCATTCTCATCATCATATGATCAAAATTTAGATGCTTGGCAACTGGCATGTACTTATGACGGTTGCGGTGTCCTGGCGGCTCTCTAGATGGCTTCAGTGGCTAAGACGCTGAGCTTGCCGATCAGAAAGGTCGGCGGTTCGAATCCCTCGTATAGGTCTCCTGCGTGAGGGGGCTGGGGGGGGGTTGGACTAGATGACCTCCAAGGTCCCTTCCAACCCTGTTACCGTTACTGATCCCCTTTTGTGTGACAAGCAAAGTCAACCGGGAAGCCAGATTGGCTTAACAACTGTCTTGCTAATTTAACAACGGCAGGGTTAAGAACTATGGCAAGGAAAGTTGTAAAAAGCGGGATGAACTCAAGGAACAAATGTCTCCCTCAGTAACATCAATTTTGGGCTCAACTGTGGTTCTAAGTTGATGGCTTCCTGTAATATCAAAGGGACTCTGATTGGTTCCGATTATCTCAGGGGCTGCCCCAAAGAAGAGGGAGTCAAGCTATTTTCTCCAAAGCCCCTGAAGTCAGAACAAGAAGCAATGGGTGGAAACTAATCAAGGAGAGAAGCAACTTAGAACTAAGGAGAAATTTCCTGATAGTTAGAACAATTAATCAATGGAACAACTTGCCTCCAGAAGTTGTAAATGCTCCAACACTGGAAATGTTTAAGAAGAGATTGGATAACCATTAGACTGACGTGGTGTAGGGTTTCCTGCCTGGGCAGGGGGTTGGACTAGAAGACCTCCACGGTCCCTTCCAACTCAGTTATTCTATGATTCTATGGTTGTGCATGCGCACATATCCTTTCTTAAGATGGCGTAGAAATGAGCCGTTGCTGGAGTTTAACGAATCGATCTCTGAATCCAAAATGTTGCCATGAATCCTGGTGCGAATGCTGAGAAAATGGCCAGAAATATTTATTGTACTATCCGTCCCAACCTGGGCACCCTGCAGATAAGGTGTGTTATTATTACCCGTTGTTACAGATAAGGATTTTTCTATTGGTCAATCATGCAAAGTGTAGTCTAGCAAATCTGGAACTCACAAAACATGCCTAAGAAACCTGAGCTGCTTTTTAGAGAGCGAAAGCAAGAGCGCTTAGACTTATCTACCACTTCACGGTGCTTTTACAGCCCTCTCTCAGCGGTTTACAGAGTCAGCATGTTGCCCTCAACAATCTGGGTCCTCATTTTACCCACCTTGGAAGGATGGAAGGTTGCGTCAAGCTTGAGCCGGTCAGGATCGAACTGCCGAATTGCAGCCAGTCAGCAGAAGTAGCCTGCCATATTGCATTCTAACCACTACGCTACCACAGCTCCATTATAAAGAAATCTTGTACGAATATATCAAAGCAACACAGACTTTTGGCTGTCAATTCAGGAATCTTGGAGTTTACCCCATGTCAATGGACAACGAAAGCAAAATTATGCTTGTTATAGTAGCACTGAGCTACAAATATTCTCCTTTATTGGTATGCTTATTCCTTCTGCTTTGGCCTATAACCTTTCAATGCAACCTAGACAAAGACTGCACTGGAGAGCACAGCAACATTTTAGATTTAAGTACCTTATCAAGAAATGTAAGGCTGACATTTCAGAGTCATCTGAATTTTTTTACCCATCTGATGCTAAAATTACAACTCCCGTCACCCCTCCATCTGGACTGCAATTGGTATATTGGTTTGAGGATGATGGGGAGGGAGGGAGGGAGGGAGGGAGGGAGGGAGGGAGGGAGGGAAGGAAGGAAGGAAGGAAGGAAGGAAGGAGAGGTATGGGTGGATGGATGGATGAAAGGAAGGAAAGAGAGATAGGAAGGATGAAAAGGAAAGAAAGAGAGATAGGAAAGAGAGAGATGTATGGAGGGTAGGTAGGTAGGAAGGAAGGGAAAGAAACGAAGGAAGGAAGGAGAGGGATGGGTGGATGGATGGATGAAAGGAAGGAAAGAGAGATAGGAAGGATGAAAAGGAAAGAAAGAGAGATAGGAAAGAGAGAGATGTATGGAGGGTAGGTAGGTAGGAAGGAAGGGAAAGAAACGAAGGAAGGAAGGAGAGGGATGGGTGGATGGATGGAAGGAAGGGGAGATAGGAAGAAAGGAAGGAAAGAGAGGAAGGATGAAAAGGAAAGAGAGAGAGGAATGAGAAGGATAGAAGGAAGGAAGGAAGGAAGGAAGGAAGGAAGGAAGGAAGGAAGGAAGGAAGGAAGGAAGGAAGGAAGGAAGGAAGGAAGGAAGGAGGGAGGGAGGGGTGGGTGGATGGATGGATGGAAGGAAGGAAGAGGAATTAGGAAGAAAGGAAGGAAAGAGAGGAAGGATGAAAAGGAAGAGAGAGAGGAATGAGACGGATATGTGGAAGGAAGGAAGGAGAGAAAGGAAGGAGAGAAAGGAAGGAGGGGGATGGGTGGATGGATGGAAAGGGAGATAGGAAGAAAGGAAGGAAAGAGAGATAGGAAGGAAGAAAAGGAAAGAAAGAGAGACAGGAAAGAGAGATATGTATGGAGGGTAAGTAGGAAGGAAGGAAGGAAGGAGAGATAGGAAGAAAGAAAGGGAAGGAAGAGAAAGGAAGGAAGGAGAGGGATGGGTAGATGGAAGGAAGGAAGGAAGGAAGGAAGGGGAGATAGAAAGAAAGGAAAGAGAGGAAGGATGAAAAGGAAGGAAAGAGATAGGGAAGAGAGGGATATATGAAAGGAAGGAAGGAAGGAAGGAAGGAAGGAAGGAAGGAAGGAAGGAAGGAAGGAAGGAAGGAAGGAAGGAAGGAAGGAAGGAAGGAAGGAAGGCGAACGCTAGGGAAACAAATGATTTTTTTTTCAATTAATGGGTCTCATTAGATTTCCATAAAAGTATGTTCACAAATATGGCATGGATCTTAGAAAATTGCTTTATGTAAAAAAAAAAAAAAGAGGGATACTGAAAACATGCAAAGAGCAGCCACGGGATGAGTCGTAAGAGGGAGCTAGAATAAACCTCACGCTTCCTAAAAAGGCCAAATTTCCTACCCCACCATAGCCAGCCACACTCCAATTTGATACGGAAAAGAAAATAAATAGGCCTGCAAGGCAGAGCCATAAATAACGTTATGGCGAATAGGACTGGATCAGCCACAATCCCGCTTCTTTATTTAAAATAAAATCAATCTCTATGTTTTCTCTGCTTCTTTCTCCGGCGCGCTGCCTGTCAATAGTGTGAAAAATGATACAGATTTCGGAGGGGAGCGGCCTCAGCGTAGCTTCTCTCATATTATTATTCCAGTATCATCTGTTACAAAGTAAGACCAATTCCCACATCTAATTACAAACAGGATTTCAGAGTCATTAAACAAAATACATTTCCATTAGTGCTCAGTAAGAAGATAGGGGGGAAAAATGAAGATTAGTCCATGCTGAATGTCTTCTCCCCCATCCCCTCCGAAAGCTTTGAAAGAGGTTAGACCTCTGGCACTCGGATACTACAAATTTGCGAAAGAAAAGGAGAAAAAAGATTCACGAATGTAAACAGTTTCTGAGCCCAAAACTGGATTAAAGAAAATAAAAAGAAGAAAGTTTCTTCAATAGCCCTTCCGCCATGCATTCAATCTTAAGGGCGATTTGGAATTAAAAATAAAACAAAAATCTGAATGGATACACAGCTGGTAGTTTCGTGACGTTAAAACTTCATCAACTCTCATCAAAAGTTGGGTATTTTTGTTCTAAAGAAACAGTGGAGGAAAAAATAGAAAGCATTACGAGTAAGATTTCTTCTCCCGTGTGAGGCTCCTCATATACCCTCTTTCCCTGAAAATAAGACGCAACCGGAAAATAAGCATGGTTTTTCAGGATGCTCATAATATAAGCCCTACCCCACTCCCAAAATAAGCCCCAGTTAAGATGGTCAGCCAGACAGAGGCGTTTAGTACTGTATTTTCCCCCAAAATAATACCTAATGGGAAAATAAGTCATAATGCATCTTTTGGAGTAAAAATTAACATAAGAACCAGCCTTTTCTCTCTTTTTTTTGCATAAAACTTTTTATTTTTATTTCTCATACATATTTAAGTGTATAGTCTCTTATCCATCATTGATCATTGATCATTGATCATTGATCTTATCCTTTAACTTTCATTTTTATTTGTTTGGGGCTGCTCTTTTACCATTCCCTCTTTGTTTTACCACAGCCTTTCCTCTTCTTCTTCCCTCCTCTTTCTTCTTCTGTCCCTTTCTACTTTCTTCGTCCTCCTCTCCTCCCCTTTTCTACTTCCCCTCCCCTTCCCCCACTCCTCTCTTCTTCCTCCCTTTCTAACCCTTTCTCCTACTCTTCTTTCCCCTCCCTTTTTTCCCTCTCCTTTTCCCTCTCTTCTATCCCTCTCTCTCCTTTTCTCTCTTCTCCCCTCCTTCCCTCTCTCTATTCCTCCCTCCTTTCCCACTCCTTTGTTGTATGCATTTTCAATTTAATCTAGAATGGTATTCGAGCAGCCCCAGTTTTCTATTTACATATATCTTCATTTCAAATTCTTTTAAAAAAAATAATTACATTTGTTTTATCATTCATGTACACTTTTATAGTAACACTTTTTCTCTTTCCCCTTTTCCGTTTACCTAGGCATCATCTGAGTTTCTATTCTTTTTATTGTCTTTTCTCTTATTTGTCTTTTCCCTATCCACTTGCTTTCTCTATCTTTATATTTCTTTTCTAACCAATCATAAAAACTTCTCCATGTCTTGAAATACATAGAATCCTCTTTATCTTTTATTCTCAATGTTAGTCTATTCATTTCTGCACATTCTAAAATTTTCTTTATTTTCTCTCCTTCCGACGGGATTTAAGAACCAGTCTTATTTTGGGGAAAACATGGCAAGTATTGGAAGAATTCAGGATTTCCAAATGATTTGATCTGATTTGTGATTTATAGATCAAGATGCAGATAGATCTGCATTAGCCGACAGCTTCTGCCTGCCCAGATGCTTTTAGGTTAAATGTAGAAATAACAGAATATGTCAGAGGTACATACACATTGGATTGCAAATTTTAATGTGTTATTTAAAAAAACTCTGCAATTCGGAAGACGCAGGAAGCACACAAACGCAGGAGTCCATGCAAGTGACAAAGATGGGACTAGACTGAATAGGTAATTCAGTCTTTATTTATATTTTCTCTGTATATTAATTTACACAGCTGCTCACCTCAGTGGCTGCAACTCTGGGTAGCATGTATTAGATTAAAAACCAACCACAAAAGACTTTCAACATAACGTCATGCTAACGTTTCTCCAAATTTCAGCCACGGGGAAACTCTTGAGGATGAACTTCTGGTTGGGAGGAAGAATTTCCAAAAAAGCAAACTAGAATTTCAGTCAGACTGGTGAATTCTACAATCAGTTTGGCTAAGAGCTGCCTCAACCTATGAACCCTTTGTGGTGCCCTGCAAGAATCAGAATGTTTTTAAAGGAAGAAATGAATGGAATTTCGAAGGAGATGGCTTTACTTTTTCAAAATACTTCATGGAGAAAGGATTTAAGGAGATCATGGAAAAAATGGAAAGAACCAAACGAGGGATGATGAGTAAAGATCAAGACGCCCAGGAAAGGGAGGAGTCAATAAAAGAAATGAAGGAAGAAGAAGAAGAAAAGGAGGAGACAACAATGGAAATAACAGTGATTGATGAATTAAACCAGAGAGAAAATGTATTTAGAAAGTTGGAAGATACGTTTGTAAGGGAGATAGGGGCCCAGGTAGAAATCTTGGAAATTAGGCAGTGTAAGAGGGTAGAGGTGGGAGAAATACCTAGATTGAATAGTCAAGAAGCAGTTATAGATAGAGATAAAGATCCCAGAGAGGAAGGTGGGAGACAAATTAAAAAAAGCATAGCAACTAAAATATTGAAGTGGGCAAGAGACGATGGATAGATGATTTCTCTTCTTTTTTGTTGCTCTGATTTCCTTTTCTCTCTCTCTCTCTCTCTCTTTCTTTCTTTTCTTTTAAGGTAGGTGGCATGATTAGAAGTTAGGTAGGATAGAAAGAAAATGTTTTTTAGTAAAAGGTGACATGATTAAGAGTTAGAATAAGTGATAGAAATAAGAGGAGGGGGAATGTTAGTGCAGACACTGTTATATAATAAAATAAAAGTAACAATAAGAGAAAATAAGGAATAATTGAACAATGATAGATTGCAACTTACTATAATTATGTATCATTATTAGAAATACATAAGTTGATTGAATGTAATAACTATGACTAATTTTACTAGTTTTATTTGTATTAGAATGTATGACACTCAGGTGCCACACGTTGATGTTGAGGGACAGAAGAGGTCAATGCATTCCCCCTCATTGATGACACTAGTGTCAGTGGTCACTCTGTGGCACCTGTGTCAGGCCTGGAAGCCATCTTTTTCGTTGGATCTTCAGGCCTGCTACATTTACTACTGTGGGAAACTGGGAGGGGGGGATTGTATGGAACCAGGGTGATATGTAGTCATAATAACTTTCCTTTCTCAGAGAGTCAAGGACATCTTGCCCTGCACCTGGAAGGCTGGAACTGGTGGGGCCATCTCTAATTGGGATGGTGTTTTGATTGGACCATGTGATGGGCATGAGGGTGATGGGGCAGGGACTTGGACTTTCTTTTGGGTGGGGAAAACCCAGGAGCTTTCAGATTCAGGTTTTCCCAGATGTGCCAATAGAACATCTCTAATAAAATGGAACTTTGAGGAACTTCAAGCCTAGTTTTCTTTTGTTGAGGGTGTTATTTGGAACCCTGACAACCTGGGTCCAAAAAGGGAGGGGGAGTATTCTACTGATACCTGACTAGGTGGTACCGTGTCTAAAACACTGAGCTTATCGATCAGAAAGATCAGCAATCCAGCGGTTCAAATCCCTAGTACAGGTCTCCAGATGATCTCCAAGGTCCCTTCCAACTGTCTTACTGTTACTATTGAGACAATCACTTCAATCCTGCTCATCTCTTGAATAAGTAAGATAAAAGTTAAAATCAATAAAAAGTGACATCAGAAAGCACACTATAAAGAAGGAGGAGCCTAGGGAAAAACAGGTAGGTGCAACCAGTTAAAAAAACAAAAGTGTCACGATCCCAAGAGAATTAATGTTTTTGTAATTATGTAGATCGCAGGAAGGTTTTCAAGCATCCAGAGATACAAAATTTCACATTTTAGTTCAAGTTAGAATGTCCATTGTCTTCCCAGAAGATCCATAGAAAGGGGTAGAATCAGGGGTGAAATCCAGCGGGTTCTGGAGAACCGGTAGTGGAAATTTTGAGTAGTTTGGAGAACCGGCAAATACCACCTCTGGCTGGCTCCAGAGTGGGGTGGGAATGGATAGTTTGCAGTATCCTTCCCTCAGGAGTGGGGAGGGAATGGAGAGTTTGCAGTATTGTTCCCTCAGGAGTGGGGGGGGGGGGAATGGAGAGTTTGCAGTATCCTTCCCCAGGAGTGGGGAGGAATGGAGAATTTGCAATATTCTTCCCTCAGGAGTGGGGAGGGAATGGAGAGTTTGCAATATCCTTCCCCTGCCACATCCACCAAGCCACACCACGCCCACCAAGCCACACCCAAAGAACTGGTAGTAAAATAATTTGGATTTCACCACTGGGTAGAATTGCTAATGGGGGGAAAAAAAACTAAAAGAATTTGACACCATAGTAAGATTTAAGATTAAAAAGCAAAAGACAACTATTTCAACTAAAAACATGGGGCAAAATGACTTCTTAGAATTGATGAATAAAACAGGCTCTACGATTGAGAAAAAGAGTAACAGAATTACAGAGCTCGAAGAGACCTTGGAGGTCATTTAATCCAACCTCCTATTCAAGCAGGAGACTCTATATTGTTCCGGACAAATGGCCATCCAAGCCTCTTCTTGAAAACCCCCGGCGACAGAGAAGTCACAACTTCTAATGCCTGTTGTCTTTCTTCCCATCGATTGTACTTCCACCGTACTGGGGATCAAAGAAGAATGTCTTTATCTAAGTTTAGATCCGGGTAATCTGGAATGCAAGGAAGTTATTTAAAAAATTCCCCCAAAAGGAAATAAAAAGGGAGACCAATTTCCGGAGATGTGAGAAATGCCTTTCTTAAAACACACACCTAGCTTCTCACGTTTGGCTACCCTACCTCCCAGAATACGTATTACTGAGCCTCAATTCCCTGCTGGCCCATATTGAAATAAATCTTCTCTCCCCTGTATTAGCGATGTGATTAAAGAAGGAAAACAAAGACAGGGCTTGTTTGTACACATGTTTTTGCATCCTTTGCTGGAAAAATAAATCAGGAAAGCAGCAGAAGATCTTGGAAGTGATTCACAGGAATACCTATCCTCCTCTTCCTCCTCCATCCTCCTCCTCCTCTTTATTCTCCTCCTTCCTCTTCTCCTTCTCCCTCTTCTCCTCCTCCTCTTCCTCCTCCTTCCTCTTCTCCTTCTCCCTCTTCTTCTCCTTCCTCCTCTTCCTCTCCTCCTCCTCCTCCTTCTTCTCCTTCCTCCTCTTCCTCTCCTCCTTCCTCTTCTCCTCCTCTTCTCCTCTCCCACTTCTTCTCCTCCTCCTTCCTCTTCTCCTTCTCCCTCTTCTTCTCCTTCTCCTCCTTCCTCCTTTTCCTCTCCTCCTCCTCCTTCTCCCTCCTCCTTCCTCCTCTTCTCCTCCTCCTCCTTTCTCCTTCCTCATCTTTCTCTCCTCCTCCTCATTCTCCTCCCTCCTCTTCCTTCTTCTCCTTCTTCTTCCTCCTCTTCTTCTCCTTTCCTCCTCCTCATGTTTTCGTATCATTTAATGCCACTTTGCACAGCCAATTGCATCTATAGCCAGCAGCCCCATGTCTTTCATATCTTTGTTGATGGTATCTTGCCATCTCTGTTTCGGGTGCCTGCGAGGTCACCGGCCATTGACTTCTAGTTGGTACACAGCCTTGGCGACGGTGGAAGGTGTTGTTCTCTGGACATGTCCATACCAGCGGAGCCGGCCTTCTCTCACCTTCTCTATAATTGGTGCCACACCAAAACGCTGTCGAATGGTGTCATTTGTGATATGGTCAAGAAGGGAGAGGCCCGATATCCAACGGAGCCTTCTCATTTCCATGGCATGGAGAGAGCTTTCGGTCCCTGTTGTTGCTGCTCAGCATTCAGTACCATACAGTGAAATGGGATGGATGGTTGTCTTGTAAAACTTAGATTTAAGACGGGTTGGCCTTCGTCTGTCACATAACACACCACCTCTTCTCCTTCTTCATCCACTCATTAACTCGCAAGCCAATCGTAGCACGAGCAAACTACTTTTTAGAAGGAAAAAAAAAACCCCAACTTCTTTTAACTGAAAACACTTCAAAGAGCTTGGAAGAGAATTGCTGACCAGGTAATCACTAGGTCTGATTGGACGGGGCTGAACATGAAAACTTACAGGCGTGAAGCAGCCCACACACCTCTTCAAACCCCGAACCTCCTTCTGCTCCAACCCCACTTCTGCTAACTCGGCAATCCGCTGACAGATTTTCGAGGATTTTCTAAATAATGCATAGGGTTTTTCTTTTAGCGTGTCAGTGCAGAAGTATCAATTTCGCCCTCGTGTCATTGGTGATGCTGATTTTCCTTGACAGCATTCCATTAAACCAATGAATTCCTCCCCTCCTGATGCTCCTTTAAATATTCTTTGGAGTGATGTATTGGTGGGTGGTGGGGTGTTTTTTTTTTTTGAAAGATCATGAAGGATGTTTGCATTTACAAGGGGGAAAAATAATAATAATAATAATAATAAAACCCTGCGTGGCAGGTATGGAGTGGGAGGTGGGGAAAATGCACACGCATATATGCGTGCGCACACAGGCACACTCAAACCAACAACAGATAGAAGCAAAGCAAGAGAAAAGAAGTTTCTCCACGCAGGGCATAAGCATTATGCTTAATCTCTGTTTGTTTTGGGAGTCAAGAAGAATGACCTAAAGAAAAGTTGCTTTAATGTTTAAGGAAGCATGACTTGCTCTGTGATTCAAAGAAAGGGTGGAATATCTTTTACAGGTATTGATTTGCAGGATCAAAGAAAAGGAGGAGGAGGAAGGAAGGAGGAGGAAGAGGAGGAGAAAGGAAGGAAGGAAAGAGAAGGAGGAGGAGGAGGAGAAGTAGTAGTAGTTCTGGTGGAGGTGGAGGAGGAGGAGGAGGAGGAGGAAGGAAGGAGGAGAAGGAGGAGGAGAAGTAGTAGTAGTGGAGGAGGAGGACGAGGAGGACGAGGAGGAAGGAAGGAAGTAGTAGTAGTAATAGTGGAGGAGGAGAAGGAAGGAGAAGAAGAAGGAGGAGGAGAAGAAGTAGTAGTAGTAGTGGTGGAGGAGGAAGAAGGAAAGAAGGAAAGGAGGAGAAGTAGTAGTAGTGGAGGAGGAGGAAGGAAGGAAGTAGTAGTAGTAGTGGAGGAGGAGAAGGAAGGAGAAGGAGGAGAAGGAGAAGGAGGAGGAGGAGGAGAAGAAGAAGAAGAAGAAGAAGAAGAAGAAGAAGAAGAAGAAGAAGAAGAAGAAGAAGAAGAAGAAGAAGAAGAAGAAGAAGAAGAAGAAGAAGAAGAAGAAGAGCAGCAGCAGCCAAGTTCACTACAGGTTTGTTCTCAATTTACGACGACAATTGGGATCGGACATAGCAGGAAACCCTACCACCAATTTTTCAGTCACTGCAGTTTGGGGAGTTTGATAGGACTGTGTTTTGGCTACAGAAAAAAAGTCCATCATGAGGCCCAACTCTTTCGGAGGGTCCCAATGCCAGCAAAACCAAAACCGAACATAAGATTCTGTAAAAATGAATGATGGTACAGGTAGTCCTTGACTTACAACCACAGCTGAGCCCAGCATTTCTTAGCGGTTGATATACGCGACAGTTGTTAGGTGAGTTTTTGCCCCATTTTATGTCCTTTCCTGCTGCAATCGTTAAATGAATCGCTGCTGTTGTTAAGCTAGTAACACGGTTGTTAAGTAAATCTGGCTTCCCCGTTGACTTGGCTTGTCAGAAGGACGCAAAAGGGGATCACATGACCGTGGGACACTGCAACTGTCATAAGTATGAGTCAGCTGATAAGCATCTGAATTTTGATCACGTGACATGGGGATGTTGCAATGGTTGTAAGTGTGAAAAACTGGACTAGAAGACCTCCAGGGTCCCTTCCAACTTGTTCTGTTCTGTTCTGTTCTGTTCTGTTATTCTATTCTATTCTATTCTATTCTATTCTATTCTATTCTATTCTATTCTATTCTATTCTATTCTATTCTATTCTATTCTATTCTATTCTATTCTATTCTATTCTATTCTATTCTATCACTACTTTATTCCTGTTCTGTTCTGTTCTGTTCTGTTCTGTTCTGTTCTGTTCTATTCTATTCTATTCTATTCTATTCTATTCTATTCTATTCTATTCTATTCTATTCTATTCTATTCTATTCCATTCCATTCCATTCCATTCCATTCCACTCCTAATTCTATTCCCTCTTCTCTTCTACCCTACTCTATTCTTCTATCCCATTTCTACATTCTATTCTATTCTATTCTATTCTATTCTATTCTATTCTATTCTATTCTATTCTATTCTATTCTATTCTATTCTATTCTATTCTATTCTATTCTATTCTATTCTATCACTACTTTATTCCTGTTCTGTTCTGTTCTGTTCTGTTCTGTTCTGTTCTATTCTATTCTATTCTATTCTATTCTATTCTATTCTATTCTATTCTATTCTATTCTATTCTATTCTATTCTATTCTATTCTATTCTATTCTATTCTATTCTATTCTATCCCATCCCATCCCATCCCATCCCATCCCATCCCATCCCATCCCATCCCATCCCATCCCATTCGACTCTACTCTACTCTACTCTATTCACGGTCATGTGTCACTTTTTTCAGTGCCATTATAACTTCGAATGGCGACTAAACGAATGGTCGGGAAACCACGTGTAAGTCGAGAACTACCTGTATATATTTTCTATACTCTCTAGTGAAAAAGGCACTACAGCAAACTCAGGAAGAGGAGTAAACATTCTCCCTCGTTTTTCAAAAGTCAACCGGCAACTTCAAACTCTTTGCAATTCTGCACCAAACTGTGTACGTGTGTACATCGTGTGTGTTTGTGTGTTAGCCGTATATCTTCAAAAGACCGGTAGATACGTTGCTCAAGACAAAGGGGGAGGCCCATATTTCTGACTTGACAGCTACACTTATAATCATTCAAGCGCCTATTTCCCCTCCCCCCCTCCTCCCGAAACTCTGCTAAGCCGTAACCTTTCGTGATTAATTATAAAGTTTCAGGAGCAATAGTACACAGACTAATTTCCTAAAACAATAAAAAGAACAGAATATCTCATTTGGAACTAAATGAAACACGAACAGGTTGTTATTCATGCTGAAATCAAGATGCGCGGTCATGTTGCAGCCATTAGAGAAGCTATTAAACGCAACCTCGAATCAAAGAAACTGTAGGTCTGTCTCCTTAAAATAAAATGTTTGCCTCGGTGAACGTGGCTTACTGCCTTTTGTGTGTACATGTTTGTGCGTGTGTGTGCCGATTTCAGAAGAAGTGACTTTCAAAATATAATCTTTTATTTTTGGTTTGCATTGCCGTTTTATTCATTTTTAGCCCTGAGATAGACTAATGGGTAGAATACAGTGGTGGGTTTCAAAATATTTTACTACCGGTTCTGTAGGTGTGGCTTGGTAGGCATGACATGGCATGGTAGGTGTGGCAGGGGAAGGATACTGTAAAATCTCCATTCCCTCCCCACTCCAGGGGAAGGATACTGTAAAATCTTCATTCCCTCCCCAATCCAGGGGAAGATCACTGCAAAATCCCCATTTCCTCCTGATCAGCTGGGACTCAGGAAGCAGAGAATAGATGGGGGTGGAGCCACTCAGAATCTTTACTACCAGTTCTCCGAATTACTCAAAATTTCTGCTACCGGTTCTCCAGAACTGGTCAGAACCTGCTGAAACGCACCTCTGGTAGAATACCTTATGTCAGTGATGGCTAACTTTTTTGCCATCACATGCCAGGAGCGGGGAGAGGAAGGGGGGGTCGTGCGGACGCGTGCCCACACCCATAATACTATGCAACTCACGTATGCGCGTGTGACCCCAACCTCCCCCCCTGCTCCTGGCATGCGATGGCCCAGTGGGCCCGGTAGGCCCGTTTCTCTCTCTGTCCCCAGGCTCCAAAACCTTTCTAGGGGCTTTGCTAAAATTTTCAAAGCTCACCCCTGCAATTTTTCTTTTTGGCCTTCACATTGCCATTTTCCAAAATCAAAAGGCATGATTAACATTTAAAAGAAAGAAAGAAAGAAAGAAAAAAGGGAAAACAAAACTGTTGCCAAAAAAGAAGAAAGAGAGAGAAAAAAAACCTGCCAGTAGGGAATCTCCTCTGCATGTAGGGCTTTTTCTGCCAATTACAGGTGATTTCTTAAAGAGGGGGAAAAAATAGCATAATTCCTGTTGCATTAAGACAATCATGGAAAGTCATCTTCCACTCTGCATTCCTGTAGCTGCTTTAGGTGTGACGTGCTCTCTTGTTTCCCAATTAAAATGACTGTTCTAAAGGGTGCGGCTTATCCAAAATAGCAACGAAGTGAAAATAAAACCTCTTTTTGTATCTAATGGAATCTCCTTCATCAAGTTCAGTTGCCTTCTGGAAAAAAGCACCTTTGCGACAAGAGAATCTTCACAGACGTGCAAACAATTCACAGTTGAGACTCGCTTTACCTGCATTCGAATTCAGTTCTTCGTTCTCCGACTCGGTCCCATTCTGACTTCCGCTTCCATGGAGGCTGTTCATGGCCATCAGCTTAATCTTCTGCAGCTTCATTGCTTCAGCCATGGCTGTCAGGCCTGTTTGTAGAGGCGGAAAAGGAAAGAGAAAGAGAGAGAAAAAGGAGAGGAACAGAAAGAGAGAAAGAAAGAGAGAAAGGGAATGAGAAAGAGAGAGAGGGAATGAGGAGAGAGAAAAAGAAAGAAAAGAGAAAGAGAGGAACAAAAGGAAAGAGAAAGGGAATGAGAAAGAGAAAGAAAAAGAAAAAAGAAAAAGAGAGGAACAGAAAGAGAGAAAGAAAGAGAGAAAGGGAATGAGAAAGAAAGAGTATGAGAAAAAAAGAAAAAGAGAGGAACAGAAAAAGTAAGAGAAAGGGAATGAGAAAGAGAGTGAATGAGAAGGAGAGAGAAAAAGAGAGAAAAGAGAAAAAGAGAGGAACAGAAGGAAAGAGAAAGGGAATGAGAAAGAGAGAGAAACAGAAAGAAAAAAAGAAAAAGAGAGGAACAGAGAGAAAGAGAGAGAAAGGGAATGGGAGAGAGAGACAGAACGAGAAAGAGAGAGAAAGAGGAAGAGGAAGGAAAAGGAAAAGAGAGAACAAGAAAGAGAAAGAGTGAGTGAAAGAAAGAGAGAGAAAGAAAGAGAATTAAGCTTACATTAACTAATCAGAGTAGAATCCAAACATTACTAATCTTCCAGTTTTGACCAGATTTCAACATCCATAGAACTAGGGATCATCCTCAATTTATGACCACAGTTGGGATTAGAATTTGTAAGTGATTCAATTCATGCTTTTCTGACTTTGCTCGTCAGAAATCAGCCGGAATGATTGTAAAAAATTCTCCAGAAAACTAGAAAGGATCCCTTCACAGATATATGTATCTGTGTATATTTTTCCTAGAGGATTGTTTTTTTTTTGCCAAACAATTTTACCTAATTTAAGGGGATTGTGCTTTTTCTCTCTAATATGTGTACTTTTAATACACATCTGGAAAGATCCCCCAAATGGTAAATGTTGGCATGATTGTGAACCCTGCTTCATTGTATTTTTTGTAACTGCAATTTTGGTTCTTCTACCTTAAAATGTGAATAAAATATGATCCATTTCTCTTCTACCGGGGAGGCCGTCCCACAATCTAAGCTACATAACAGAAACATTGCTTCCTTTCTACTTTTTATAAGAGCAAGTTACAACTTTTAAGCTTATATATTGCGTACATACACATAGCGAAAATTTGCATTTTCACAAGAATGATTCCCAAGAGTCTTTTTTAAAAAAAAAAACAGTAAAGAAAAGGGAATCTGCAGATTAATAGAGGCTATCCATTATTAATTAATCAGAACAATTAGTGAAAATTAAAACTAATATCAGTTAGATGCATTAATAAGATTATTCCAAACAAATGTATGGAGCAAATAACTTAATGGATGGATTATTAATGATATTAATGATTGAACAGATGGATATTAAAGACATGGCAGATGCTACCTAGAACTGATGGAATTTGTTTAAAACAAGTCTTTGAACAAGCGATAAATTATATATTTCACCCATTGGAAGATAAGCCAAATTGATGCTTTCCCATAGACAGCTATTTTTTAAATTTCCACTATGAAGACCTTGCCTTACAGTTTCTATCTCCGTTAGATGCCAAGTTGTTCCAGCATCAGTAGACTGGAACAATTCAGTTCAGTTCAGTGGCGGGTTTCAAATTTTTTTATTACCGGTTCTGTGGGTGTGGCTTAGTGGGCGTGGCATGCCTTGGTGGGTGTGACAGGGGAAGGATACGGTAGAATCTCCATTCCCATCCCACTCCAGGGGAAGGATACGGTAAAATCTCTATTCCCTCCCCAATCCAGGGAAAGGTTACTGCAAAATCTCCATTCCTTCCCCACTCCAGGGGAAGGTTACTGCAAAATCCCCATTTCCTCCCGATCAGCTGGGACACAGGAGGCAGAGAATAATTGGGACCGGGGCCAGTCAGAATTTTTACTACCTTTGAGTAGTTTACTTTCCAAACTACTCAAGTAGTTACTTTCCAAACTACTCAAACTTCCTCTACCGGTTCTCCAGAACTGGTCAGAACCTGCTGAAACCCACCTCTGGTGGCAATGAATCCCCTTCCCCAATCTATGTAACTGCACAAAGAATGTGTTTATTCGTGAAGGCACATAAGAGGAGCAAAGGATTAAACACATCTGCCCACAGAGCAGATGCAACAACAACAACAAAAACTTCTCGTCCATCAAAGAACACGGTAAAAAAAAGTCTATTAGTATAGGCTAATTCTGCTGACTGCCAGCAGTTCAATCCTACCAGCTCAAGATTGACTCAGTCTTCCATCTTTCTGAGATCAAGTAAAATGAGGACCCAGATAGTTGGGGGCAAGAGGCTGACTCTGTAAACCGCTTAGAGAGGGCTGTAAAGCACTGTGAACCGGTATAGAAGTCTAAGTACTATTGCTCCTTCCTTCCTTCCTTCCTTCCTTCCTTCCTTCCTTCCTTCCTTTCCTTCCTTCCTTCCTTCCTTCCTTCCCTTTTTATTAATGTAGGCTAATTCACACTAGATGCTGTTTTAGGACATCTTTCCAGAGCACGATACTATAGTCTCTTGAGACTGAAAGATGCCAACGAGGCTAATTCTGCTGACTGCCAGCAGTTTGTTCCTGACCGGCTCAAGGTTGACTCAGCCTTCCATCCTTCTGAGGTCAGTAAAATGAGGACCCAGATTGTTGGGGGCAAGAGGCTGATTCTGCAAACCGCTTAGAGAGGGCTGTAAAGCACTGTGAAGCTGTCTAAATGCTATTGCTATTGGCCAGTGTGCAAAGATGGCAGCCAGCCACAATGACTATCAGAAAGCGATTCCAGAGGAGGCTTTGACAGGATCAGCATCTCTTACGCACTCCAGGACAACATCAGTTCCAAACAACACTTTTGCAATAAAGTTATTTCCTTCCCCTGGTCTGTAATTGGTTAGACACAGTCCCCATCGCTCTGCATTAAATCGGAAGCATTTCGGTCCAAGCTGCAAATGAGTAAATTAACGAAAGAGGAGCTATGAGTAATCAAATCTGGAAGTATGCATTTAATTAAAATCGAACGCCAAGACAGAGCATTGTTGTACGGTTCCTCATATTAAAACAAAACATTATATTAAATTAGCAGACAACAATTTGCAGCGAGCCGCTCTTGAAGCCAAGAAGGAATGGGGGAGCTCTGTTATTCTTTCAATGCTAAATTGTGTCCATTGCTGTGTGAGCCTCAGTTGTGTACACTGATGGCACCTGAACTCGCTGGAGGCAGGCTCAAATCCGTTCGAGGTTTCATCAAATGTTTTAATCCATTTCCTGTTTCAAATGGAAGGACAGCGAAACATCTGGCAACATAAAACGCTAATATGTGACACCGTTCAAAACAAGAGTCGGAAAAGATAGTTCTAAAACACACACACGAAGTTCTGGTGAGAGTTTCAAAAGGGAATTTCAGTGAAGCTGTTAGTTCACATGCCCACTGCTCACCTTGTAAATCATAAACAGAATAACAGAATTTCAGAGTTGGAAGGGACCGTGGAGGTCTTCTAGTCCAACCCACTTCTCAAGCCATTATACCATTATAATGGTGTTTCTATGGTATTAGGGAAGAAAAACAAAATGCACAGGTACTGTATATGTGGTACCTTGCTCAATAGTAGTATCTGTGAAAGGGATCTTGGAGACCTAGTGGACAACCATTTAAATATGAGCCAGACGTGTGCAGCAGCTGCCAAAAAAGCCAACACAGTTCTGGGCTGCATAAACGGAGGGATAGAATCAAGATCATATGAAGTGTTAATACCACTTTATAATGCCTTGGTAAGGCCACACTTGGAATACTGCATCCGATTTTGGTTGCCACGATGTAAAAAAGATGTGGAGACTCTAGAAAAAGTGCAGAGAAGAGCAACCAAGATGATGAGGGGACTGGAGGCTAAAACATATGAAGAACAGTCGCAGGAACTGGGTATGTCTAGTTTAATGAAGAGAAGGACTAGGGGAGACACGATAGCAGTCTTCCAATATCTCAGGGGCTACCACAAAGAAGAGGGAGTCAAAACTATTCTTCAAAGCTCCTGAGGGTAGAACAGGAAGCAATGGGTGGAAACTAACCAAGGAGAGAAGTAATTTAGAACTAAGGAGAAATTTCCTGACAGTTAGAACAATAAATAAGTGGAATAACTTGCCTCCAGAAGTTGTGAATGCCCCAAGACTGGAAAAATTTAAGAAGATGTTGGATAACCACTTGTCTGAAGTGGTGTAGGGTTTCCTGCCTGGACAGGGGGTTGGACTAGAAGACCTCCAAGGTCCCTTCCAACTCTTTTCTTCCTTTTTCGCTTCCTTCTGTACTTTTTTATTCTTTTTCCTTTCTCAATTTTGGTTTCTCTTTGTGTTTTATCTTATAACAAACTGTAATAAAATACTAAAAATCGAGAGTGACAGAACGAGTCTGCAAGCAAATCCACCTGTTATTTAAAGTTTCCTTTAAATCAGACCTGCATAGTTTATGGCTCCTGGGCCACAGACGGCCCTTTGGCTGTCTCTGCCCAGCCAGAATGAGGTCAATCAGAAATTAGACATCAAATGTAAATAAATGTATACCATGTATACAATCCGAGCCTGGTGGCACAATGGACTAAAGCGTTGTTAAAGTAGCACTTAGCTGCCAGCTGTCTGCAATTACTGCAAGTTCAAATCTCACCAGGCTCAAGGTTGACTCAGCCTTTCATCCTTCCGAGGTAGGTAAATTGAGGACCCGGATTGTGGGGCCAATAAGCTGACTTTGTATAAAAAGAACACCGCTTGGGGGTGGGGGTGGGCAAAAGCCCTACTAAACAGGTATATACAAAGGATGAAGGCTATTGCTTAATGCATTGTAAGCCGTCCTGAGACTTCGGAGAAGGGCGGCATATAAATCGAACTAATAGATAAATAAATAAATAAATCCAACTGCCTTGCTTTTATTTTGAAGGCGGCTGATTTTTTCCCCCCAGTATATATATGTGCAGGAATGCCTACACAACTTCACAGTCCTATTGGTTTGGACCAGTGATGAAATGTAAAATTTCTGGTTCTGTTGGCGTGGCTTGGGGGGGTGTAATGTGACTGGGTAGGCGTGGCCAACTTCAGCCGAAGAGGTTGTAAAAAAATGCTTTTAAAGGCCTCTGACAATCCCAGCTGAGCTGCGCAATCATCAGAGGCTTTTTTAAAAAAACTTTTAAAAGCATTTTTTTCAGCCGAAGAGGTTGTAGGAAAAATGCTTTTAAAAATAATAAAAAAAGCCTCTGATGATCGCGTGACTCAGTTGGGCATGGGGGAGGGGAAGCAGGGAGTTTTGCTACCAGTTCTCCGAACCACCCACCGCCATCGCTACCGGATCGGGCGATCCGGTCCAAACTAGGAGCATTTCACCCTTGGTTTGGACCTCTACAACAGTGCCGGTTTCTCATGTGGCCTCTTGGGGAAATTAATTGCCTACCCCTGCTTTACATGCATTTGCTGCAAGTCCAGCCTGATGTGCTAGGTCAGGGGAGTCAAACTCAAGGCCCATGGGCTGGGACCGGCTCACAGGATGCTTAAATCTGGCCTGTGGTGCCGGCCTGGAAATATCAAAGGACTGACATGCAATACCTCTGCCGGCCAAAAATGGGCCCCGCGGAGGCCCTGTGAGGCCTCCACATGACCCGTTTTTGCCCGCCAGAGTGCTGCTGAAGGCCAGGGAGGCCAAAAATGGGCCACACGGGCTCTTCACGGGACCTGTTTTCAACTGGAGGCCTAAAACGTGGCGCAAGGGGCCCGGCAGGGTGCTACAGGAGGCGTCTGTCCCATCTCTCCCCTGCTCCCTGCCCCTTCCCTCCCCACCAGCCCGTGGAGAACTACAATGCTGATCCGGCCTTCGAAGAAATCCAGTTTTGAAACCCCTGTGCTAGATATTTTTATTTCCAGAAATAAAAATGGGACTTTTTAAAAAAGCAATGATGCTTTTAAAAATAGAAGGCTTTTCACCTCAAGTTTCTACCAATTCATTCCGGAGGCCTAAGATGGTAGCTCAGATTTCAGGACCTTGGACAGTATAGAGAGAGGGGAAAAAAATGAAAATATATAACACCGAGAAGAAGTGTATTGAGGTGTCAGGGTTACAGCACTGTTCCAGATGCTATAATCTACAATCTTCAGACAGAGAGACAAAAACCTTTGAACCTACAAAAACTGACTTATGTGTTCCTAACTTGCATATTTTGGCAGCTCATCCCTTGCTGCCGTTTCAAGAATTAAATTAGTAGGATTATATTAACAGTGGAGAGAAGAATAATGCGTGAGAGGCCTGAAGACCAACGTCACATCGAAAAAATAAGACATATTTTGCTGAAAGAAGCCACAAGGACCAAAAAGAGAGTATGCTCAGATTGTATCCACACAACTACACCCAGATAAACACACATATTCCTTTCCTTTCCTTTCCGAGGCCTGTTTCTAATGGTTGGTTGATTTCATGACAACTTTCATTTCTTACAGAGGCTCAGCTATGGAAATGATTTGTCAGGATTGTAAACTTAATACTTTTCGTGAGCTCTCCACTCCAGTGAATGTTCTCTTATTCTGCAGAGTTGACCCCCTTGACCCGGCTGGATGTTTAGGATCACTAGGAAGAATGTGAAACTTCCAGAGGGAAGAAAAAACAAAGGGGAAACTAGAGGAGGAAGAGAGTGGCTGGAGGGAAACCAACTGAGCCGAAAATCTCTGAAATCACTTGGTGTTCTATAATATTTTATATAATTGTATTACACTGAAGCCATGGCTATAATGTTTTGCATGTCAAGGAAATCCCAAAAATTTGAATGAAATCTCAATAAATTCCGGAAGGAGGGAGGGAGGAAGGAAACGAGAAGGAGGGAGAAAAGAAGGAAGAAGTAAAAGAGAGGGAGAGAGGGAGGAAAGAAGGAAGGAAGGAAAAGAGGGAGGGAGGGAAGAAGGAAGAAAGGAAAAGAGAGGGAAGGAGGGAGGAAAAGAGAGGGAGGAAGGAAGGAAAAGAGGGAGGGAGGAAGGAAGGAAAGAAAGAAAGAAAAGAGGGAGGGAGGGAAGGAGGGAAGGAAGGAAGGAAGGAAGGAAGGAAGGAAGGAAGGAAGGAAGGAAGGAAGGAAGGAAGAAAGAAAGAAAGAAAGAAAGAAAGAAAGAAAGAAAGAAAGAAAGAAAGAAAGAAAGAAAGAAAGAAAGAAAGAAAGAAAGAAAATTCTGGTAGTTGAAGTCCACAAGTCTTCAAGTTGCCAAGGTTAGACACTCTTGGTGTAAAGGGTCCATATGAAGCAGAAGGAAATGAGAGGGAAGAAGGAGGGAAAAGAGAGGGAGGGAGGGAGGAAAGAAGGAAGGAAGGAAGGAAAAGAGGGAGGGAGGGAAGAAGGAAGGAAGGAAAAGAGAGGGAGGGAGGGAGGAAAAGAGGGGGGAGAAAAGAAGGGAGGGAGGAAGGAAGGGAGGAAGAAAGAAAGAAAGAAAGAAAGAAAGAAAGAAAGAAAGAAAGAAAGAAAGAAAGAAAGAAAGAAAGAAAGAAAGAAAGAAAGAAAGACAGACAGATTGATTGATTCTGGTAGTTGAAGTCCACAAGTCTTCAAGTTGCCAAGGTTAGACATTCTTGGAGTAGAGGGTCCATATGAAGCAGACTGTGTTTAAAGTTGCCCCTCAAAGTCGAAGTGCCACACCGAAGGATCAGCAACCTTTCTCCTTAAATTGTGGATTAGAATTTTTCACCTGTCCCACCCGAAATTCACATCTCACTCTTGTCTAGTGTTTCTCCACAGGTAAAGCATCTCCTGCCTCTAATCTACAAAGAGACAGGGAAAGATTGCTCCAAAGGAACAACGAGATCTGGCTTCTGTTGTTATATTCTCAGTTCAGTGAAGCAGAAGGCAGATTGTATGTCATCTTCCTCCTTCTAGGAAATGCTCAAAATAACTAAGAATCAACTTCGGGCAGAACAAATTAAAAGCAAAGCAGAGCAGAGCAAAGCTCGGATAACCAAAGCTTTCCTACCACTGGAAAGGTAATGGTGTTCCCCTCGCACATATGTGCTAGTCGTTCCCAACTCTAGGGGGTGCTGCTCATCTCCGTTTCAAAGCCGAAGAGCCAGCGCTGTCCGAAGACGTCTCCGTGATCATGAAGCCGGCATGACTCAACGCCAAAGGCTCAATGAACGCTGTTACCTTCCCACCAAAGGTGGTCCCTATTTTTCTACTTGCATTTTTTACCTGCTTTCGAACTGCTAGGTTGGCAGAAGCTGGGACAAGTAACGGGAGCTCACCCCATTAAGCAGCACTAGGGATTCGAACCACTGAACTGCCAACCTTTCGATCGACAAGTTCAGCGTCTTAGCCACTGAACCACCGTGCTTTTTAGCCAAGCTTAAAAAAATAGTCCTAAAACTCTTCTTCCGTCATTTTCACTATTTTAATGTTAGAAGATATAAAATCTTCCCCTTGGCTAGTTTTTCTGTAGGTTGGGAGGTTGGCAGCAGTTAGCAAGATTACCATTATCACTTGTTGCCCAGAGAGGGTTTTTTTTTATAGAAAAGGAAACAAAGAACTCAAAATTTGTTGAGTTCTTATGCTTTTTGTTTTATGATGTCCAGTTTTGGTCACCACACTATAAAAAAGTTGTTGAGAGTCTAGAAAGAGTGCAGAGAAGAGCAACCAAGATGACTAGGGGACTGGAGGCTAAAATATATGAAGAAATGTTGCAAAAACTGGGTATGTCTAGTTGAATGAAAAGAAGGACTAGGGGAGACAGGATAGCAGTCTTCCAATATCTCAGGGGCTACTACAAAGAAGAGGGAGTCAAGCTATTCTCAAAGCACCTGAGGGCAGGACAAGAAGCAATGGGTGGAAGCTAATTGAGGAGAGAAGCAACCTAGAACTAAGGAGAAATTTCCTGACAGTGAGAACAATTAATCAGTGGAACAACTTGCCTCCAGAAGTTGCGAATGCTCCAACATTGGAAGTTTTTAAGAAGATGTTGGATAACCATTTGTCTGAAGTGGTGTAGGGTTTCCTGCCTAAGCAGGGGGTTGGACTAGAAGACCTCCAAGGTCCCTTCCAACTATTCTATTCTGTCCTGTCCTGTCCTGTCCTGTCCTGTCCTGTCCTGTCCTGTCCTGTCCTGTCCTGTCCTGTCCTGTCCTAGGTCGCTTCCAACTCTGTTACTCTATGACTAGAAGACTAGATTTCAGAAACCAATCTCTAGCAAATCCTTAAGGTTTTCTGTGTTTTATCCCATCAATTAACAGTAGTTTGAAATAATTCAAAAGAAATATAGTTTCCGTTCTTTGCACACCTCAGTTGATAGTTCCATTCTATTCGGCTAACTCCATTCTATTCTCTTCATGTCAGTCTCACTGAAATTTAGGACTGACAGGATCTTAGCCCAACTATCTGATGGCCTCCAAACTGAAGAGGTCTTTTCTTTAGAAGCCCTGTGAAACCTGACCGCAGATCTCATCTTTTAGTAGCCAGCCATCCTTTTTTCCTAATTAAAAATCAAAAAAAAAAATTGAGCCATGAAGGAGGAAAGGTATCACAATTGAACAAGTTACCTGTTATCAAATTTCAAAGCAGATGGGGGGGCTGGTTCCCCCCCTAATCAAAGGATCAAACAGGGAGGAGGTTGACCAGCTAACAGGTTTCTAATAACCGGAGGGGAAAAATTTCTTGTTCCGTTTAACAGCCTCTGGAGAACGCTTCCTTTTTAATCTTGTCTTAATCACACAAAAAATCCACTCTCTTGTTTAAACCAGAGATCTATCACATACGTTCAAGAATCCTATTTACTTAGATGCCGCTGGAATGTCTAACACAGTAGTACGATTGTCTTTGGAAAGAGATTTTTTCAGATTAACTGTTTCTCCCTTTCTTTCTTTTTTTTTCAAAACGGAGGGGGGGAGAAGGAAAGGCAAAGGGGGGTGGGTGGGAGACCCAGAGAGGGAGAAAGATCAAAAAGCTAACTTTAATAGATGTTTGACTAAGGTCAGGCTCCTAGTAAATGGAACAGTGGAGATGAAAGCAGCCAAAATATATTTGGCTTTTGATCTCGGCAAAATCCATTTGGCATTGTTTAGCTTTCCTATAATGCTTCAATTTGTGAGTGATATCGTGGCCAAAATGAACTGCCTTCCATTTGATGGTTTGGGGAGGTGTTTCATTTTGTTTTCGTTTCAAATTAATAACTTTTGTAAAACTTTAACTTCTACCGCAGGGGGAAAAAGAAAAAAAAAACGTTTAGGGAATAAGAAGAACCCCCGTCCAGGAGATTTAATAACGAATTGCGGTCAAGTAATTCTTCTTGGTAAGATACCAACCACATCCTGGTTCCATCTAGTGTTGGAGGTCTTCATTATCACAGAAATAATGTGAGGAGCATCATTTTCCTATGGTAAAGAAATTGGATTAATATTTCTACACTTATAGTTTGGGGAGAGAGAGAAAGAGAAAAAACTCCATTGGAATAGAGGTCCAACAGGGTTGTTCCCCAAAATTCAATCACTTTGGGGAAAAAAACAAAGGGAAGATTTTGGGTTTTTTTGATATAAAAGGAAATTAAAAGTGAAATCAAAATGCTTTTGACACTTCCTGCCATCATTTGAAAACACTGCACTTCAGTGCACTATACAATGGTTGGGAAGGATCAGAGGAAAATATATTTTAACGCTGCTATTCTCCCTGTCTCTTGAAGAAATAATTCCATTATAAATGCTTGCCTTGTTGTTACCGGATTGATTTATCACTGAAAGAACATGCCATGCCGTTGCAAAGGCACAAGATTTTTTAAAAGAGCTACATTACTACATTAAATGTCACATCCAAATGTGGCCTCTGTTTCTTATTTTTATTTTTATTTATGTGTCTGTGTGTGTGTGTGTGTGTGTGTATCAGCTCAAAGCAATTTGTAAACAGCATAATAGACAAAGAAGATAAAGTAAGTCTACCACAGTAGGGCTAAATTAAGTCACACTTTCTACACTTTAACGAATGTTGTGGAGCTTGGTGTAATACTATTGTGTACTACATTTCTTCTGACAGTGAGCAGGAGCTCGTGAATCAAGGTTTTTCATTGCAAAATGTTTCCCTGTGTGAAGAAAATTTGCTTCCTTCTCAGTGGTGAAATCCAAATTTTTTTACTACCTGTTCTGTGGGCGTGGCTTGGTGGGCGTGGCAGGGGAAGGATACTGCAAAATATTCATTCCCACCCCACTCCAGGGGAAGGATACTGCAAAATCTCCATTCCCTCCCCACGCCAGGGGAAGGATACTGCAAAATCTCCATTCCCTCCCCACGCCAGGGGAAGGATATTGCAAAGTATCCACTCTGGGGCCAGCCAGAGGTGGTATTTGCCGGTTCTCCGAATTACTCAAAATTTCCACTACCGGTTTTTCAGAACCTGTCAGAACCTGCTGGATTTCACCCTTGTTCCTTCTGCAAAGCATCTTGCAACTTTTAAAATGAAAGCAGCAACTTTGTACACCTTAAAGAGATTGCTCCACACTGCCTGTCTCGTATCGACTACTGAAGTGATACTGTATAATTGAAGGAGAAGTCTATTCATTCTATACACACACACACACACACACACACACAGAGAGAGAGAGAGAGAGAGAGAGAGATTGATTTGAAGGAGGCTTGATTACCTGCTACAGGTATGTCCCTAAAACCTGCCAAGAGTAGGCAAAATCTTGCCTCTGAAGATGTCAGCAGCAGAAAGTCACTGGTGAAACGTCAGGAAATTGATATTGTCCCGAGAGCCTCTAAACCTTGAAGCTCATCAGTGTCCAACAGATACCAACTGTGACAATCTACTCCAATTACAGAATAATAACAGAACGGAATAATAGGGACAGAATAATAGGGACTTTGGACGTCTTCTAATCCAACCCCGCTCAGGCAGGAAACCTTATATACCAGTGATGGCTAACCTTTTTGCCATCGTGTGCCAAAAGTGGTGGGGAGCGTGGGAGAGGGGTCACGTGCCCACACCTATAATTCAATGCGCCCCCCCCCATTCATGCACATATGACCCCCTCCCATGCTCCTCCCACATTAGGCACGCGATAGCACAGTGGGCCCAGTAGGCCCATTTTTTTTGCCCTCCCCAGGCTCCAGAGGCTTTTTTGCAGCCTGGAGAGAGTGAAAACGGCTTTTCTCACACACCCCGGAGGCCGGAAACAGGCTGTTTCCCGACTTCTGGTGGGTCCAGAAGGCCTGAAAATCAGCTGGCCGGCACATGCAGGTGCGCTGGAGCTGAGCTAGGGGCAACGCTCGTGTGCCCATAGATATGGCTCCGCATGCCACCTGTGGCACGCGTGCCATAGGTTTGCCGTCACATCTATATACCATTTCAGACAAATGGTTGTCCAATCTCTTCTTAAAAGCCTCCAGTGTTGGAGTATCCACAACTTCTGGAAGCAAACTGTAATGATTAATTGTTCTAACTGTCAGGAAAATTTCTCCCTTGTTCTAGGTTGGTTCTCTCTTTGATTAGTTTCCATCCGCTGCTTCTTGTTTTGTCCTCAGGTAGTTTGAAGAACAGGTTTCTGCTTTCGGTATGCCTGGCATAAGAGTCCAGATTCTAAATATTTCACTTTCATTCCAATGAGTGAACTTTTGAGAATCAGCATCCTAACCCAAGAAGTAAACATACATCATTTAATTATCTGATACTGTTTATTGCAGTTCGATTAAAAAAAAATTATAACCCAAGAAGAGTTAAGTTTTACAATGTTTTCAGTAACGCAGAATACAATGGCCTGTGTCAAACTTTCATGGAAATGATCTCTGGCTTCTCTTAGGGCAGGGGTGTCAAACTCAAACTGTAAGCCCGTGGGGTGCTTAGTTCTAGCCCACGGGGCCACCGTGGAAACAGTGAAGGACCGGCGCATGGTGCCTCTGCCAACGAAAATGGAGCTCAGGATGGCTGCATGCGGCCCTCCTGAATTCTGTTTTCACTGGTAGAGGGTTGCAGGAGGCTGTTGCAGCCAAAAATGGAGGTCAGGAGCCCGTTTTCACTGGCAGAGTACTCGTACCACCACAAGCACCCCTGACACGAGTGACATCAAGCTGGCCACGCCCACCCCAGCCCCACCGAGGTCAAACACAACCCTGATGCAGCCCTCAATGAAATTGAGTTTGACAACCCTGTCCTAGGGACATTTAGATTTCCAAGAGCTTCAGTTCAAAGCTTCAACCTCCAACTTTCAATCTCCAAGCTTATTCATCAACCATCCCCATGATTTATTTACTTATTTGTATCCCGCTTTCATTGTCTTTATAAATAGTTCAAGGCAAGGAACATATTTAACACACAACTCCTCCTAATTCCCACACAACAACCCTGTGAGGTGAGTTGGACTGAGAGGGAGTGACTGGCCCATATCACCCAGCTGGCTTTCATGCCTAAGGCAGGACTAGAACTCCCAGTCTCCTGGTGATTGGCCTGAAGTCATCCAGCCAGCTTTCAGGCCTAAGGCAGGACTAGAACTCCCAGTCTCCTGGTGATTGGCCTGAAGTCACCTAGCCAGCTTTCATGCCTAAGGCAGGACTAGAACTCCCAGTCTCCTGGTGATTGGCCTGAAGTCACCCAGCCAGCTTTCATGCCTAAGGCAGGACTAGAATTTATCATCTCCTGATGGTTGGCCTGAAGTCACCCAGCCAAGTTTCATGCCTAAGGCAGGACTAGAACTCCCAGTGTCCTGGTAATTGGCCCAAAGTCACCCAGCTGGCTTTCATGGCTAATATGGAACTAAAACTCAAAGTCTCCTGGTTTCTAACTTGGTGCCTTCACCACTAGACCAAACTGGCACTTTATGTCACAAAGAGGAGGTATTGGCTATTTTCCAAAGCAGCCAAAGGCCAGACAAAGAATAATGAATGGAAACTTAACAAGGAGAGATTCAACCTAGAAATAAGGAGAAATTTTCTGACAGTGAGAACAATCAACCCATGGAACAGAAGTTGCCTTCAGAAGTTGTGGGAGCTTCATCACTGGAGGCTTTCAAGAAGAGACTGGACTGCCATCTGTCAGAAATGGTTTAGGGTCTCCTGCTTGGACGGGGGGTTGGACTAGATGACCTACAAGGTCCCTTCCCAAGCCTGCTATTCTGATTATTCTCATATCTTCTTCAGTGGGAGGTATCAGGGAGCCCTAACCAAGCCACAGAACCAAGATTGGGGAAGGAGCTTTCCACGGGCTGCGAAAACGCTCTAATCCTAGAAATCTTACGTTATTTCGCTTCTTTGACAGCCTGCCCTAATGCAGCCGTGAAAGGAAGTGAGGAAAGTTGCAAACTTAGCATCTTTTTTTTTCCTTACCTCCTAACGTACAGGATAACGCGATATGGAAATATGCAAAACAATGTTTTATGAATTAGGTTATTAGTATGAAAATCAAAGGGCATTCCCCATCTGCTGGAGCAGGCCATGTGACTGATTTATGCTGTGGAGGCTGAATTATTGATACAAATGCTTATATATTATATTTTATACGGGGTGTCATGGGATAGCACCATCTGGCACGGACGCATCAACATGTGCACCTTGGACTGAATAAACACAGCAACCAGATACCACGGCGCATCGCACCGAGGTGAGCGTTGGTAAGTGTGGTTGCTTGCTAAAGTTTTCGAAAGCTGACAAAGAAGGCACCTGCTTAAGATGGGTGAGTTAAAGGCTAGCCCTGTGATGGTGACCCTATGGTACATCTGCCCGAGGTGGCATCTTTCTGGGCACATGAGCTGTCGCCCAACTCACCTGCAGCTGTGCATACGTGCACACCCCAGCTGCTGCTTGGGCCTCCAGTGCACGTTCATGCAATTCCAGAAACTCAGCTGGTCTTCGGAGCTCTCACACGCATGCACATGTGGGTGCATGTACCTGCGTGCAGCGCATGCATGCACAGATGATGTTCGTGTATGTGCATTGCATGCACGCAAGCTGTGTGCAGATGCAGCACACGGAGCCACGTGAAAGCCGCACGCATGCGCAGATGATGCAATTGAGCGCACGGTGCATGGGCGGAAGCCCTGCGTAAGCGAAGCACATACCTGTTAGGCACTCGGTGAGTAAAAGGTTCGCCACCACTGTGCTAGACTATTTTAAATAGGCCAGCACTTAAATAGCCTCCTAGCGGTTTGAAAGCATGCAAATGCAAGTAGATTAATAAGTACCACTTCGGTGGGAAAGAAAACAGTGTTTCCTGCATCTTTAGTGTATAGCCATGCTGGACAACGTTGGCTCTCTCAGCACAGTTCCCTAGAGTCGGACACAACTGGCAAGGAAACCTTCTTCTTTAGTTAAGTGCCAAATGTTGTCAAGAAATGCTGTTGTTCTTGAGGGATCAAGAAGCTGAAGTGGTAGGGCAACCAATCATGTCTACAGAGTTGGAAGCTACATGCAACAGGACTTCTATTAACCTGGAGAAGGATGGCAATAGTGCCACAACTTCCCAGGGCAGAGAGGTGGGGGAGAAGAGGAGAGACTGTGCTGTCCTGAACTGGATGGGAAGAGAGGAAAAGATTCAGGGTAGCCACACCCGAGAATCTCTAAGGATGTATCTATCAAGTTACAACAGCTTTCTAACTTTAGTCTGGCAAGATTCTGTCTACTAGGTGTGAGCAAATAAAATACTGGATGCAGTTGGATTCACTGGGTCAGGTAGTCCTCGACTTACGACCACAATTGATCCCAAAATATATGTTGCTAAGTAAGAGATATGTCAAGCAAATTTTGCCCCATTTTATGACCTTCCTTGCCACATTTGTTAAGTGAATCACTGCAGTTGTTAAGTTACGTGAATCTGGTTTCCCCGTTGACGATCGCCAAAAGATGATCACATGACCTTGGGATACTGCAACCATCATAAATATGAATCAATTGCCAAGTGATAATGCAATGGTCGTAAGTGTGAAAAACAGTCTTAAATCACTTTTTTCAGTGCCCTTGTATTCGAACAGTCACTAAATGAAGTGTTGTAAGTCAAGGACTACCTGTATTCAAGGCAAAGAGAGAAGGGGATGGCAAAGGATGAAATGATTCGATAGCGCCATCGTAATGAACACAAATTTTCGCAAACTCCAGGAGACAGGGTCAGGCTGTCATGCCATGGTGCTATGTAATGCTATAGATTTCCAGTGGTGAAATCTAAAATTTGTTACTACCGGTTCTGTGGGCGTGGCTTGGAGGGGTTAATGTGACTGGGCGGGCGTGGCCAATTTTTTTTTTTTTACTTTTAAAACCATTTTTTCTACAACCTCTTCGGCGAAGAGGTTGTAAAAAAAATGCTTTCAGAAGGCTCTGACAATCCCAGCTGAGTTGCCTGATCGGCAGAGGCTTTTAAAAAAACTCAGTTTGGATCATCAGAGGCATTTAAAAGGAAAAAAAGAGGTTTTTTTCTTTTAAAAGCCTTTGATGATCCCAGCTGAGCCGCACGATTATCAAGGGCCTTCCCCCCCCCCCCAACTTTTAAAAGCATTTTTTCGGCCGAAGAAGTTGTGGAAAAAATGCTTTTAAAAGTAAAAAAAAAAAAAGCCTGTGATGATTGTGCGGCTCAGCTGAACATTGGTGGGGGGGGGGGCAGGGATTTTTGCTACCGGTTCTCCAAACCACCCGCCTCCATCGCTACCGGATCAGGCGATCCGGTCCAAACCGGGAGCATTTCACCCCTGCTTTGGGGTGGTGAAAAGTCAGACATGAGTTAGCAACTGAACATCAACAACAAAACGTCGATTTGGGGTTTAGGCCTGACAGTTTCTATCCTAGCATGACCCTACAAAACCATCACTAAGCCTGTGGGGCAAATGCCCCAGAAATAACATTTTTCCTGCACTGTCAATATTTCGTTCCATCAGTATACTTCTAATGGTGTTTCCTCAAGACGAGGAGAGAGACAGAGACAGAGTCAGAGAGAGAGAGAGACGAAAGAGAGAGGGGAGGGAGAGAGAGAGGAGAGGAGAGACAGGAGAGGGGAGGGAGAGGAAGGAAGACAGAGAGGAAAAGAAAGGGAGCGGACAGCGAAGGGGAGGGGAGGGGAGGGGAGAGGGAGAGGAGAGGAGAGGAGAGGAGAGGAGAGGAGAGGAGGAGAGGAGAGGAGAGGAGAGGAAGGTAGATGGAGAGGAATGGGGAGAGGAGAGGATTGGAAGGGGGATGGGGAGGGGAGGGGAGAGGAGAGGAGAGGAAGGGGGATGGGGAGGGGAGGGGAGAGAAGAGGAGAGGAAGAGGGCTGGGGAGAGGAGAGGAGAGGAGAGGAGAGGAGAGGAGAGGAGAGAGGAGAGGAGAGGAGAGGAGAGGAGAGGAGAGGAGAGGAGAGGAGAGGAGAGGAGAGGGAAAAGAGGAAGGATAGAGAGGAGACAGAGAGGAGAGAGAGAGAGAGGAGACAGAGGAGAGGGAGAAGAGAGAGGAGAGAGAGAGGAGACAGAGATGAGAGGCAGAAGAGAGAGGAGAGAAGAGAGAAAGAGAGGAGAGAGGAATGGGAGAGGAGAGAGGGAGACGAGAGAGGAGAGGAGAGGAGAGAGAGAGAGAGAGACTCTTTAAAAAGCATTTTAATCTTTTTTTTTTAAAAAAAGCAATTACTTTTTCTCCTTATGGGTCTTCTTTTGCTTTTCTGCTCATATTTTATGTATTTATTTTCAGACACTGGCTTGGGAGAAGGCAAAAGTGCCCTCTCTTTCTTTAAGCGAAATCTCTTTTGACATTCAGGGGCTGCTGTTCTAAGCAAGTTCGTCTAAGTATAGAAGTTAAAAGCCCTGAATCAGTATAATGCAATTATCTTTTTATTGGCTCGATGAGAGTTTGAATTTTATTTACAAAACAAAAAAATCGAAATCAAATCGAATCAAATCAAACCTAGCTACGATCTTTGCAACTTACCTGGGAGTAAACTGGATGATTTAAAAAAAAATAAAAAAAGATAGCATTTATTCTGAAGGAAGTTGAAAAGATTATAGCTTAGTTTGATTTTATTATACTGTCTGTCTGCCTCATGGGTTCAAAGCAATCTTGAGAGACGTTGAAAATTTTACAGAAAATCCTTGACTTACGACCACAACTGAGATTGGAACTTCTGTCTTCTGTTGCTAAGTTTTTTGTGTGCATTGGTCGTTAAACAAATCAAGCTTCCCCAAACGGCTTTATTTATTGGAAGCCCCTTATAGCCGTGATGGCGAATCTATGGCACATGTGCCACAGGTGACATGCGGTGACATATCTGAGGGCATGCAAGTGTTGCCTTAGCTTAGCTCCAGCACGCATGTGCGTGCCGGCCAGCTGATTTTCGGGCCTTCTGGGAAATATATCCACCCCAAACTAGCCCAGTGATGCCCTCGACATGATGGCCCGGTGCCTGGAAGTGGTACAGGTCTGGATGGGGAGGAACAGGCTTCGGCTCAACCCGACCAAGTCCGAGTGGCTGTGGATACCGGCATCGCGGACCGAACGAGAGGTTCCATCTCTGACTATAGGGGGTGAGGTGTTGCCCCCTGTAGACAAGGCGCGCAACTTGGGTGTCCTTCTGGATTCACGGCTGGGTTTGGAGGAGCATATAACAGCCGTGACCAGGGGGGCGTTTGCCCAGGTTCGCTTGGTGCGCCCGTTGTGCCCATATTTGGACCGTGATGCCCTATGCACAGTCACTCATGCGTTAGTCAACTCCCGGATTGACTCCTGCAATGCTCTCTACCTGGGGCTGCCCTTGAAGACCACTCGGAGGCTTCAGCTGGTGCAGAATGCGGCTGCGTGGGTTGTAATGGGAGGATCCCGATACTCCCATGTTACACCTCTCCTACGCGACTTGCATTGGTTGCCGGTTGCCCTCCGGGTGAGATTCAAGGTGCTGGTGTTAACCTATAAAGCCCTCCATGGCTTAGGTCCAGGATATCTGTCGGACCATCTGCAACCAGCATTGACTTCCCATTGCCCGGTGAGTTCCCACAGAAAGGGCCTACTCAGGTTGCCGTTGGCTAGACAATGTTGGCTAGCGACCCCCAGGGGTAGAGCCTTCTCTGTGGCCATGCTCACCCTTTGGAATCAACTTCCCGTGGGTCTTCGGCTGGCCCCCGACCTTTGTACCTTCTGCCGTGAGCTTAAGACCTGGCTGTTTGAACGCCCTAGCCAGGACTGATGGGGTCTACTGTTTTAAATTGGTTTTAGTCTGTTTTAATTTGTATTTATTGGAATTGTTTTGTTTGATGCACCTCTCACCAACCAGTCCGTTCCCACAGAGAGGGGCTCCTCAGGGTGCCGTCAGCCAAACAGTGTTGACTGGAGGCCCCCAGGGGGAGAGCCTTCTCTGTGGGGGCACTGGCCATCTGGAACGAGCTCCCCACTGAGATAAGGAGGATACAGGACCTACATACCTTCTGCCGGGCTCTGAAAACGTTCCTATTTTATCAGGCTGGCCTGACTTAAACCTCCCTTTATAAATGGGTTTTATATTGGGTTTTAAATGTTTTTAAAATTGGATTTTAATTATTTCAGCCTAATTGTATAATTTATTTTAAATTTTTAACTTTTGCATTATATTGTATTTTTAATTGGCTGTTCACCGCCCTGAGTCCCTTCGGGGAATAGGGCGGTATATAAATCTGAATAAACTTAAACTTAAACTGATGTGAGCCACCCTGAGTCCTTTGGAGAGAGGGCGGCATATAAATCCAAATAATAATAATAATAACAACAACAACAATAATAATAAATAAATAAAATGGGCTGTTTCCAGCCTCCGAAGGGCTTCTGGGGGAGGTGAGGAAGGCTGTTTTTGCCCTCCCCAGGGTCCTAGAAAGCCTTTGGCACCTGGGGAGACTGAAAAACAGGCCAACCATGCCATCATGTGCCAAAAGTGGGGGAAGTGCGGGGGGAACACACGCACATGCACCGGAGGGCAGGGCGCAGGGGGCATTGAATTATGGGTGTGGGCACGCACGCGCACAATCTCCCCGTGCTCCCTCCGTTTTTGGCACACGACGGCAAAAAGGTTAGCCATCACTGCCCTATAGGAAAGTCACAAATAGGGACTGCATGACCTCAAACGCTGTCGTAAGTACAAGCAGTGGCCAAACTCCTGAATTTTGATTGTGTGATTTAGTGATACCGCAATAGTTCTTAAGAGCAAGGACCAGCTGCAAATAACATTTTTTCAAGGCTTTCAGAATTTTGCACGCTTGTTTAAAATCCAGAATCGGGGTGAAAATCAAAGCAGGTACAATCCTGTACGTCAAGTTACCCAAAAATATTTCCTTTGAATAAGGAAGCCCAAGCTGTTAAAGGGACGTGGAAAAAAGAAAAAGAAGAAAAACATGTGTCCATTTAGTAAGAGAGAGAGAGAGAGAGAGAACGTAAATAAAATCTTAGAGGAAGTCTAATTTCGCTCATTATTTGAAAACATGGATTATTCTTATGCTCATCATGCATAAAAGGAATCCTGGAGAGAATAAAATGCAATCATTTGCAGTATAAACACACTATCCGGATTCTCTCTGCACATCTGCCTTGCACCTGGTTGTGCAAATTTTAAGGAATGCACCATCTTGGCTGTTCAAACAAATAGGCTGACTCTGATTCTGGGTTTTATTATTTATTATTAATTAGTTATTTAGTTTAAAATGGGATTTTGCTGTACATGTTTTTAATTTGTGTTCGCCGCCCTGAGTCCTTTGGGAGAAGGGCGGCATATAAATACATGAAATAAATAAATAAATCTTGATGCTACAGAACCCACTCTCTCTCTGTGTGTGTGTGTATTTATACACACACACGTCTGCGGAGTGAGCTATCTCTATCTCTATCTCCATCATCTATCTCTATAATCTCTCTCTCTCTCTCTCTCTCTCTCTCTACACACACACATACACACACACATCTCTGTTTCTATGTATCTATATCCCTATATGTATCTCTCTCACTTTCTATGTATGTATATCTATCTCTCTATCTGTCTGTCTCTATCTATATCTGTCTCTCTCTCTCCCTATCTATATGTATCTCTCTCTCTCTCTGTGTGCATCTATCTGTCTGTCTGTCTGTCTCTCTCTCTCACTATATATATATATATATATGTATATATACATATATATTTATCTTATCTCTATCTTTCTATTATCTATATCCCTATATGTATTTCTCTATCTGTATCTCTCTTTTTCTATGTATCTATATCTATATCTCTATATATATCTCTCCCTGTTTGTCTGTCTGTCTATTATCTCTCTCTCTCTCTCTCTCTCTCTCTCTCTCTCTCTCTCTGTATCTATCTATCTATCTATCTATCTATCTATCTATCTATCTATCTATCTATCTATCTATCTATCTAGCCACTGTATATATAAATAATCATCCAACAGACAAATGACAGAGAAGTCAACTTCACCATTGATTAGGAATACGTGCAGATGTGAGATTATTTGCAAAGGTCATATAAGCAATTCTGAGACCTCAAGGAGGGAAGGGGGAATGAAATTAATTCAAATGCTCCTTGGACTGGTATGCCTGTATTTAGACTACTCAACAATCTCTGCAAATATTGATCGTCAAGTTAAACTGGATAATAAGGAGGAAATGCAGCTTGACTTTCTTTTTTTTTTCCGTTACCTTGAGCGCGTCTGCTAATCAAACTCTGACAATGAGTCTTAATATGTAATATTGAAATATGTGATGCCTCTATATAGGACTGTCCGTATTTGAACAAAACCCATATGGGGCCGTTTTAAATTTTAATTGTATTCTTTTGCAAACGGCCACCTCTTGTTTAATATCCATTAGCCCAGATTGGGTACACTATCTTTAAATGATGCACTGAGGGCTACACTCTCAAAAGGAATGGGAGAGACCAAGGCAAAACATTAAATTTGATTTACGTTTAATTAAAATTAAATCTAGTTTGTATGGTTTGCCTGCAGTCATGTATTTAATTATTTCTCTTCTCTCTCCACTACCAAGTTAAACGCTACAAAATGTTAACAACCTTTGAAGAACTTTTGGGCCAAACACGTTGCAATCAGGAAAGATGTTTCAGGAAGGAAACGCGATCCTTGAATCTCAGCAAAAAAAAAAAAAAACCCGATCTAGATGTAGTAATTATTTTAGGTAAAAATTACATTTCTACTGCTATTAGTAACAAAAGCACAATGTATAGTCTGTAAAAAATCCTTTTTTGAAGGATGTTCGTAATGTCATCTTTACATATAATTCAAGCGGTTCGAATCTCTGGTGTGGCGTAACGGGGTGAGCTCCCGTTAACTGTCCCAGCTTCTGCCAACCTAGCAGTTCGAAAGCAAGTAAAAAATGCAAGGAGAAAAATAGGGACCACCTTTGGTGGGAAGGGAACAGCGTCCTGTGTGCCTTTGACGTCGAATCATGCCGGCCACATGACCACGGAGATGTCTACGGGCAGTGCTGGCTCTTTGGCTTTGAAATGGAGATGAGCACCGCCCCCTAGAGTCGGGAACGACTAGCACATATGTGCAAGGGAAACCTTTACCTTTGTTAGATACAGTATAGGGCAGGGGTATCAAACTCGATTTCATTGAGGGCCACATCAGGGTTGTGTTTGACCTCGGGGGGGGGGCATGGCCAGAGTGGGTGTGGCCAGCTCAACATCACTCATGTCAGGGGTGCCTGTAGTGGCCCGAGCCCTCTGCGAGTGAAAATGAGCTCCTGTTTTCGGCTGCCATGGCCCCCTATAACCCTCTGCCCACCGCAGGCCTGTCCTTCGTTGTTTCCAGGGCATCCCCACGGGTCAGATCTAAGTACCATGCAGACCGGATCCGGCCCCTGGATCTTGAGTTTGACACCTGCTGGCATAGGACATCATTGCAATAGGGATATATTGTCCAAGAGATAAAGTTATGGAAACTTGCAGAAAAAGTACAAATCTACATCTTCTCCATCCGGTGAAACAAAGATAAGTAGTCCTCGACTTACAGTCACAATTTCCATTGCTAAGTAAGGTGGCTGTTAAGCGAGCAGCACCTGATTTTATGCCTTTTGCCAGGGTTGTTAAGGCAGTTGTAAATTATAAAGTGAACCGCGTGGTATTGAAGGGAACTTGGGTTCCACTGTTGACTTTTATTGGATAGGAACCACCTGAGTAGGTGGCTCAGTGGCTAAGACACTGAGCTTGTTGATCAGAAAGGTCGGCAGTTCGGTGGTTCGAATCCCTAGTACAGGTCTCCTGCATGAGTAGGGGGTTGGACTAGATGACCCCCAAGGTCCCTTCGAACACTGTTACTGGGAACTGGCTGGGAAGCTCGCCAGTGGTGATTGTGGGACAGTGAAATTGTCATAAATAGATGCGAGCTGCCAAGCACACAATCCCAGGGCTGTGGGATGGTGCAATAGTCCTAAATACGAGGACTGGCTATAAGTCATATTCTTTTTCAGTAACTGCAAATGGTTGTAAGTTGACAACTACCTGTAGGAATGAAGAGGTTTATTTTGCTTCGGCTGTACTGCACCCTATGTTCCAAATACAACAACGTAAATTCATCATGGGGAACCCCTCTATTGGAAACAGGCTCCGAGATCCAGTTCTTCGGAAATTTCACTTTCTTTATTTTCCGTAATCGGAATTTTTGACATCAGACCAGGGCCCGAACGACTTGCCCATCCTTGTTTCAATCAAAGCCATTGTTTAATGTATAAGACATCTTCTCAGCCGGTGCATTTGAAAGCAATTAGCAGCTTCTTTTAATCTACGCAATTTAAAAAATAAAAAAAAAAGTTAGAAAGCCAATTATTTCATTTGAAAAATCTATGTGAGAGGGAACAAAAATTGTTCCCAGGTTCCGAGGCGGGTTTTTAAATTTGTTTATTTAATGATGGTGATTGCTTTGCGGGCCTGATGTCAGAAATTATTATTTGCAGAGAAAATAATACTTGGCTGTTACTGATCAAGGCATTTTGTAGTTGGAGGAGGAGGAGGAAGATAGGAAATACAGGTAATCCTCGACTTACAACAGTTCCTTTAGTTGCCATTGAAAGTTACGACATTTTTTTTAAAAAGTGACTTAGGACTATTTTTCGGTTACAACCTTTGTAGCATCCCCATCATCATGTGATCAAAATTCAGATGCTTGGCAACTGGTTCATACTTACGATCATTGCTGTGTCCCGGGGTCATGGGATCGCTTTTTGCAACTTTTTGACAAGCATAAATCAATGGGGAAGCCGGATTCGCTTAACAACCGGGTTTCTAGCTGATCAACTGCAGTGATTCACTTAACAAATACGGCAAGGAAGGTCGCAAAATGGGGAAAGCTCACTTAACAAATGTCTCATTTAACAACAGAAATTTCGGGCTCAATTATGGTCATAAGCCAAGGACCACCTGCCTATGGAGAATTTCATTTGTCATGGTTTATCTGCTCACATACTCTGTGTCGCTGGAAAAATTATAAAACTGAACTCTTCTTGGGTTACACATGATAAACAGCACCAGGTAATTAACATGTTTAGTTCTTGTGTTAGAATGCTGACTATCAAATGTCCTTTTAATGATATGAAGATGAAATATCTAGAATCTGGATCATTAAAAACTTTCTCCCTCTTCTTAATAACGGGAGGAAATATTTAAATATAACAGGCAGATGTGTATGCTTGATGGTGTTAGAAGTATCCTTGCAAGATGTAACCTGTTCCCAGTAAAGCTGCCTTTTGCAATTGACTGAAGGTGAATTTGTCAATGCCGATAATTACTGTACCAATAAAGGAGGATATTTACAGTTCAGGGTTGAAATGAGCTTGGTGGTTTTCCTGCAGATGTTTCAGGTAGGTAACATCAGTGCTAGTCTTATTTCTGTTTCGTTTTAATTCTCTCCCAGGACATAAAAGAAAAAATATCTGTTGTGAACTCCACATAGGCATCAGGAAGGGCATCCGGCCAGCAAATGCTCAGCTCCATCCAGTCGCCTTGACTCTACCCCAAATGAAGGGATTACAGGGTCGTAAAAAGGGAGTTTTTAAAAATTGGTTTAATCTTTTATAGGCTTTTAATGTTTGTAAGCCACCTTCAGGCGGAAAATAAGTCTAATCAATAAACAAATAAAAATAAACAAGCCCCATCACTAACACCTTCTTTAAAGAATTTGCAATCTCCTCTTCAGTTAAATGAAAACGATACAAATAACACAAATGATAACACTGATATTGCTGCCGCTATTACTAATAACAACAATAATAATGCCTCTTCCATTGTCAGCATGACCATAATGTAAGCCTAATTACCACCAGCATTAGAAGCAGCTTGTGGTTTTATATTACATTGAGGTAAATTACACTAGAATTAGTCTGGATTACTTTTATCAAATAGGGAATAAACTGTTAATTAACTCCCTGCTGAAGCAATCTCTTTCAGAGCTTGCAACTGTTATTAGCTCCAGATTAAACTGTTGAATTAATTTCCCACTTACTTACTATTTCAAGAGGTGTGTTTTTTTTTTTAAAAAAAATCTACCTGGCAGCAGCTTTAATGAGAAATTGTATTAGTGAACATAAATTGTCCCGACCACCCCTTCCCTTTCCTTTCGGTGGGGGAGAGTAAACAGTTTATAATAATGTTTATGCAGTCAGTTTGTTTGAACAAATAAATGCCGGCACACACTCACTGTTTTTAATTAGCCCACGGATATCAATATATTAAACTGGAGATTACATTAACAGATTTCAGAGAAAACAAACAGGTAAATCCCCCTGTTTAAAATGGTTTTGCAAATAGAAAAGCTACCCTGATAAAGCTTTTAGGGTGAAGACGGAGGGATCATCCTACATTTTTCACTGAACCTAGGAATTTGCAAATCAAATATCTGATTGTTTTTAATTTAAGCGATCGTCAAAACCCACTTGCCACTTTTTTTTAAAAAAAATGTTCTCCTGTAAAAAGAGATGTCTATTTTTCTTCCTCATTTTCAGAAGATGGGGCTGGTTTGGAGGTGGCATCTTCTAAATAGCTCTAGAAGAGGGATTTCTTGAAATGTTCAGAGTGTAATTTATTTTGGGGAGTGATGGAAGGTATTTCTTCCCATTATCTGCTGTTCTCTGAGATTTATATCAAGCCAAGCCCGGAAAGAAATTGTTGTCTCATTTTTTTTCCAACCACGAGAACATTATTTAGGAAGGAAGCTTGATTGTCAATGCTCTCTAGCGGATCAAAACTTCTTGGCGACTTACAAAGTCACCAGATTTGTTGCAAACGGCTAACCGGTTATCTGTTCCCTGTTTGTGCAAGGTGACAATGAGAAGCAGGGTGAATGAAATGGACTGTGAAAAGTTGGATCCTTGTTTATAGGTTGTCTTGCAGAACGCATCTTAATTTCGACCGTGTGTACATCAAGATGTTTTATTTTTGTGTGTGGATTTTGTGATGTTGGCTTTTAATCCCAGTCCTTTTGGACCTGGAGAATAAATTGATGGACCTCACACTCCTAAGGTCTTTCCCTGGGATTGTTGTGGTCCGCTGGCAGCTTGCAGAGTCTGAGGAAGCCTCAGATGAGGGCTCTGCGTTGGAGGCAGAGAGGGGGCCAGGGCCATCTGGGAGTTATGTGCTGACTCCAGAGCCTCCAGAGTCTGACATCAGTGAGGAACAGGAACAGGGGGAACCTGTTCCCAGTGTGTACATGCACAGACCTGCCAGAAGGCAAGAACAGTTAAGTTAAAAGGGCAATTTGGGAATAAGGCTTAGAGATGATTGGCCTCTCCCATAAGATATAAAGGAGGAGCAAAGGCACATGAGCCTTTGCAGGAAGCAACTTCGTTCGTGCTGGCCGGTTTAAATTCTGAAGCTCCGTTTTGACTCTTAGCTCCGTGTGGCTTTGCAAAGCTAATTGCCAATTAGGTATTTGGCAGAGTGTCAAGGGAGATAAAGGTGGGTGCTTATCAGCCTTATCCCGAAGGACTGCAGCAGACTTCTGTCGGACTCTATTTGTGACTCATCCCAGGCTGTGAATGAACAGAATTCACAGCCGTTGAAATAAAGAGAGGGCTTTTGGAACTAATTGTGCACTTTTTACTGTCTCAGGAAGCCTAGGTCAGAACAGAGATGGCATAAAAGTGTGAAAAAGCAGGGAGGCTGCAAAATTTCTGGTGAGATGATTTTACAGGGAAAGACATAAAGCTGCATGCATACGGTAGCTTGACCCTTCTCTAAAAAGTGGGGGGACTTTCACGACGAAGCGTATTAAAATACAACATTCTACGGGTATTCCAATTACTTTTAGCTTCTGTTTATAAACATTTAGCTATTCATGCAAAGCTAAAAAAAATAATAATAAGAGCGGAAAAATAGCAGAATCCAAAGATGAGAAGATCCTCTCTTAACCAACTTAGTTTGGTTTTATTGCCTTTTAAACAGAAAACTTATTTTCAAAAATAATAGGCTTAAAATGCAACTTTGCCCAAATGCTCTTCACCCCACCCCACCCCCCTTTTGAATTATTCTTTTTTATTATAATTTCAATTAGCAGGTTCTACCCTTGCTCTGAGATTCAAATGGATTTTTTTCTTTTTCTTGGGAGGAAATTAAAAGATTATAGAAGCACCAATGAGGAAAAAAACCCCCAAAAACTAGACAAATATCTAGTTTTATGTTTTACCCTCGGAACGGAGAACACAGGACATGTTCAACTTTTTTTGCAAAGAACACAACGGAGACATATTTTTGGGGGGACTATCATGTACATGTTCATGCTACCATCCACGACTAACTGCTAGTCCAGATGAGCCAGATGTGAGAACATCCATCTTTTCCCATACATTAAGCCATTCTATGGCCATTTCTATTCTCCCTCTTTGCCCTGCTAACTTTGGGCCGTTGAAGTATGCAGATCTTTCATTCTTTCTATGTATCTGTCAGTCTCCCCAAATTGGACCTTAAACCTGACAGGGTTGTGATGGCGAACCTATAGAACAGGTGCCAGGTTTGGTATTACTAGGAAATGGTTATTTGTCTAACTAGGTAGTCAGGCAATATATAAACCAACAATGTATGTTTTCAGTATTATATTGCTTTAAGACTGTATTGTATCATCCTGTATCCTGATTGGCTAAGCTCTGTAGCCAATGTACTTAAGGGAAGTCAGGATCATGGCCTGTGGGGATACTACACTATTTTACCTGCTTATTTGCTGTAACTCTCTGCATGATCACTGTTTGATCATAGCTACATGTTGCTTTCTAATATTAATTGAATGTTTTGATATTGAACTTGTTCCTGTTTTGAAACTCAAGAAGAACTGTTTTATTGTGTATGACTACAACTGGTAAGAAGACTTTGTACTTGAAATATCCCTGGATTGATCTTTTAACTCTCATCTTATCTGTGTATGACTTGGATTGTTTTTGGATTTTGCTTTACTTTTTTCTAAAAGTAAGACTACAACAACTCAGTGTGTTTGTATGTTAACTGTGATTGTTCACAACCACTCCCAATCGCTTTTCATGTGTTTACTCAAAGGATACTCTGCTCAATAACCCACAACATCAGTTATGAGCCAAGAATATCCTTAACATTCATGACTGGAAATACAATTTAAATAAACTCTTTTCTCTGATTTTAATATACTGTTAATTCAATTGTCCCAGCTTCACTTCTTCTGAGATTATGGCTTCATCTCATGTAAAGATGAACAGAGCCTGGGTCTAGAAAAACTGGGCATCCTTGCTTTTCAATTTCCAAAAAAAGTGGGTATGCATCCCATAATATTGTTTAATATTCTTCCATATAAAGAATTGTCCCCTTGGGCTTTTACCTAATGAAAGACACACTCCCAAATGTCTTTCATGATTATTCCGTTGTGGTTTTCTATAGCCAATTGTAGAAATAAGTTCTTCCTTTTAGTCAACTCCAACCGAAAGTAGCAACAGCTATCGCACTTAGAATTATATACCGCTTCACAGTGCTTTATAGCCCTCTCTAAGCGGTTTACAGAGTCAGCCTATTGCCCCCAACAATCTGGATCCTCATTTTACTGGCCTCAGAAGGATGGAAGGCTGAGTCAACCTTGAGCCAGTTGGGATCGAACTGCTGGCAGTGAAATGCAAAGTTAGCCTGCAATACTGCATTCTAACCACTGCGCCACCACGCCTCTAACAAATCAATGCCTCAGAAAAATCACACTCAAGGAGATAGAAATGAGAGAGAGAAGATTGTGGATGAAAGAATAGTCAATACCAAAACCTCATGCTAACAGCCCCTGCTGCAGAGAAAAGAATGTGTTAAGTCACAAAAGACACAAATAGGAGAAGTAAACACCTTGTATTTGAAGAGTCTTGAGCTCTGCAAACTTTACGTGGCTTTCATCAGGGAAAAACAAAGTCCTTATGTCTGTAAAGAAAAACATTGTTAAAAGCATTGATACAGTATGAAATGGGAATATTCTAATTTAAGGAATAATGGCTGAGCTTAACCCTGCACTGAATCTACATATATATATAAAAGTGAAATACCTCATCACAAAATGCATCATCACAAAATCTCCAGAAGCGTAAATCCTACAATCCTATCCTTGAAATTTGCCACATATGTTCCTCTTGGCTTCTAGGTGCTCACTAAGAAAGGATTTTTCGAAATGACCGTCAGAGCATTAGTATTTCCTATATTATGATTAACATGCTCTGATGCTAAGGAGTTCTACTCCCCCTCCCCACCTGGAAAGAAATCTGTTCCAAATGCAAAACACAAGCAGAGGAGAGGAGTTTCAGTTTTACTTTCACAGCAGCAAGCAGCTTTACTACAAAACAGTTGAGCTAAGGCAAAGCTGAGGGAGAGAAGGGGAGGGGAGAGGCCGATCGTCACTACTCATTAATTTTCAAGCTGTAAGTGTCAATTTATCAAGCCCAATCACATAGTTTCATAGCAGAGCAGGGGTATTCCGCTAGTTACTAAATAATGCTCTTAATATCTTCGTTTATCTTCTGCCATCCATATGGGTGCCCAATATCCATTTTCCTGTCTGTTTCGATCCAATTCTCACCGCCCAAAGTTGTCTCCACCAGGTTTGGATAAAAAAAATAATAGTACAAATTATCTAAAATACTGTATCTCAAATATTGGCAAGCTACAACTGTTTGGTCAGGAGAGCAAACGGAACTTCAAAATGAAATGCCGCAGTAATATCTTTCTAACAATGCTAGCAATAGGTTGTACAAGGTGAAATAATTAAAACAACAAAGGACCCTTACAACAATTATCCATAGGATCATGATCAGTGCTACGTTCACATTGATTGACCTCTCTGTCTGTCAATGGAAGGATATTTAATTTAGTTGAAGCAGAACTGGGGGTGGGGGGGAATAAACACAAACATTTACGGTGCTCTTATCTCTTGATCATTAAAGAATGAAATAATAATAATGGGTAATTGTTCTTGCAACCCTAACCCTGTATCTCAATTTCAAATCATGCTTTTACTTTGAAATACCTGGATTCCAATTTCATCAGATTTATTCCACGATAGTTCCAGCTACTCTGGAAGTCTCTGGAATTCTGAGCTGAGTTGAAAATACCGTGTTTCTCGGAAAATAAGACCGAGTCTTATTTTCTTTTAGACTTGAAAATAAACACTTGGGCTTATTTTTGAGGCGGTCTTACATTTTTTGAGGTGCAGCCAGGCCAAACTCGGTGAGCTGGACATGCAGTGGACGCATCGTCGCCTCCATTCCAAACCTTCAGCATGAGGAAAACGTGGAGGGGGATTTTCCTGCCTGCCATCCTTCCCTCAGGCTGTGCTGAGCTTGAGGAATGGATGACAGGCAGGATAATCCCCCTTCCCATTTTCCTCCCGTTCTCCAAAAAGCCTCCCACGAGCTTCCCAAAAAGAGGGGAAAAGCAAAGCAGCTGGCTGTGGAGCTGACGGCTTCGGGGAAAGCGGACCAACAAGCAGAAACGCTACGCCCAGAAAGAGAAGGGCAAAAACAGTATTTGCGCTACCCCAAAGGGCCAACGGGCTGCAACTGCAGCTGGACAGTTGCATACCCCCTGCGCCGCCACTTGTGCTGGCCATGCCCATCCCCCGAGGCTTATTTTCAGGGTAGGGGTAATATTAGGTCCATCCCCAAAAAGTTAGGGTTGGGCTTATTATCGGGGTGGGTCATGTTTTCGGAGAAACATGGTACATAATGTTCTGAATTTGGAAAAGGGCAGTGTGAAATTTAGGAATAGTTAAGAAGAGTGTTAGGACACTTACAGGGAAGATTAATTGGAAGGAAGGAGGGAGGGGGAGAGGGAAGAAGGAAGGAAGGAAGGAAGGAAAGAAGGAAGGAAGGAAGGAAGGAAGGAAGGAAGGAAGGAAGGAAGGAAGGAAGGAAGGAAGGAAGGAAGGAAGGAAAATAGAGACAGGGAGGGGAGGGAGGGAGGGAGGGAGAGAGGGAAGAAGGAAGGAAGGAAGGAAGGAAGGAAGGAAGGAAGGAAGGAAGGAAGGAAGGAAGGAAGGAAGGAGGGAAGGAAGGAAAACAGAGACAGGGAAGGAAGGGAAGGAGGGAGAGAGGGAAGAAGGAAGGGTGGAAGGAAGAAAGGAAGGAAGGAAGGAAGGAAGTCAGAGACAGGGAGGGAGGGAGGGAGGGAGGGAGGGAGGGAGGAAGGAAGGAAGGAAGGAAGGAAGGAAGGAAGTCGAAGGAAGGAAGGAAGGAAGGAAGGAAGGAAGGACTCAAAGGACAGGTCTGGAATTTTCTTCTTAATGCAATAATCATTGTGAAACTAAACCTCCTATGGTGACACCTATTTTATATCCAGACCGGATAAAGTTATGGTTATTTTTATGCAGCGAAATCTTTAAAATATCTTTAAAGCTCTAAATGCCTTTGATCCAGGGTAGCCACACCTCTTATTGATGGAGAGGGCTCCTCCATATCCCAAGCGTGAAAGAAGCATGCTTGATTAGGACAAAATTAGGACCTTCTGCCCAGCCACCCCAGAACTCTGCAACTCCAGGTTGGCAATTTTATAACCGTGAAATTAATTTTAATTTTACAGAGTTCCCTGGACTTTGTATAACCCATCCTGTGCTGTTTTATTTCATAAATCAATACAGAGTCCTGTATGTTTTCTTTTCTGTAGAGGAAACTGGGATGTTCTTCCTTAGGGGAAAATGTTCTGAAATAAGTTCTGCAGCGTGCAGGAGATTGGACTGATAGGTTTATTCATACCTGCCCTGGGCAGGGGGTTGGACTAGAAAACCTCTAAAGTCCCTTCCAGCCCTATGATTCTATCTTCATTCCTACACTGTGACTATATCTGCTAATGTTCTTCATCAAAGGATTTGATTTTAGGGGGAAAAAACATAGTTTCCGTAAGCAACACAAAGCTTAGATCAGTGATGGCTAACCTTTTTGCCATTGTGTGCCAGGAGTGTGTGTGTGTGTGTGTGTGTGTGTGTGTGTGTGTGTGTGTGGTTTAGGTGGGACCGGAAGTTGGCAAACGGGCCATTTTTGACCTCCGGAGGGTCTCGGGGGGTGGTGGTGGAGAAGGCAGTTTTTGCCCTCCCCAGGCTCCTAGAAAGGCTCTAGAGGCTGGGGAGAGAGAAAAACAGGTCTTCCCCATCCCCAACAATCCTCTGGAGGCAGGAAACAGCCTGTTTCTCTACTTCTGAGGGGCCCAGAAGATCCGAAAATCAGCTGGTGCACCAGAGCTGAGCTCGCGTGCCCACCGATATGGCTACGTGTGACTCCTGGGACATGCGTGCCATAGGTTCGCCATCACGAGCTTAGATGCTAACTGGCAGCATCTTCCAGCTTTTAACATTTTCATCAGGAATTGTGTGTGTGTGTGTGTGTCTGTGTGTAATTGTTTCTTCTAAGTGATTTTAGCCTTGTAGTCGTCCCCCCCTCCATCTTTTAAAGTCTTTAAACTGTGCATTGATCTCACAAGTTCTATAAACAGCCCTGAATAATGCACTGGGAGAAAGGAAAGGAAAGGAAAGGAAAGGAAAGGAAAGGAAAGGAAAGGAAAGGAAAGGAAAGGAAAGGAAAGGAAAGGAAAGGAAAGGAAAGGAAAGGGAAAAATCAGGACGGAATTTTTCATATGAATAAATGAATACTGGTTCATTGATCCACCCTGAACAGCAAACAATTTCTGACAGAAGAACTCTCTCTCTCAGCAGCTATTTGTCCCAGATGGATCAGAGGTCTTCTTCATATGTTCTAGCCCAAGCAGCAGCTATTCCACAGGTTTACAAGTTACGGAGAGAAAGAACTAACGTGGCTTCTTCTGTCAATTTAATTATAATTTCCCAAATCTTTGGCACCACTGTTCCCATACTAGCCAGCAACAGCATTTGCTTCAACTGATTGTATCCAGGAGAGATTCTTGCGGAGGTCCTTGGTACTCTCTGATCTTGGTGGTTTTCTTACAGACGTCTCATTACCAAACTAGGCAACATCATCAAGGCTAGATGTTAGTACAATGCTAGCACGGATGATGTCTGTGGAGACTCTCAGTCCTCCGGGTCACGGCTGTCCCAAAAGGTGCTTTTTTCAAGAGGCAACGGGATTTTGTGTTTTATTCTTTGAAGATATTTCTTCAAAACGTCTTCTGCTATCTGTTATCAGGTAGCACCAGGGCTGGGCTGCTGGGCATTCACAGGGGTTCGGGAGAACTTCTAGCTAAGATTCTGTGCAGTTCGGAGAACCCTCAAATCCCACTCCTGGCTGGCCCCACTCATCCTGCCCCACCCCTCCCAGGAGTCGCCACGCGGCCTGTTTTGGATGCAGGTAAGTGCAGGACACGCCCGGAGGCTCAGGAAGGGTGAAAAACAGGCCTACTGGAAGTTCAGGAATACCGGAAACGGGCCCGTTTCTAACCTCCAGAGGGCCTCCGGAGCCTGGGGAGGCCATTTTCACCCTCCTGGAGGCTCAAAGAAAGCCCCCAGAGTCTGAGGAGGGCAAACACACAAACACATCCCGCCGTGGTGCAGAAGGCCGACTAGGCCAGGCCCACCGTGGCCACGCCCAGCCAGTAACCGGGTAGAGAACCCCTTGCTAAAATTATTGAAGCCCAACCCTGAATAGCACTGATGATGTTACCTCATTTGGAAATAAAACGTCAGCAACAAAACCACCGAGTTTGGAGAGCATCAAGAACACCACAGTCCTTTTCCTCCTCCTCCACTCTGCAAATATCCTTTCTTCTGCCACTGATGGTGTTATCTAGTTTGGTAATGAAACATCTGCCAGAAAATCCACCAAGCTCATAGAGCACAAAGAACCCCAGAGTCCTCCTCCTCTTTTACCCCCCAAGTACCACTCCCTTCCAAAACTGATATTACCTAGTTAGGTAATGAAACATCTTCAAGGAAACTACCAAGCTCATAGGTAAAGGTAAAGGTAAAGGTAAAGGTAAAGGTTCCCCTCACACATCTGTGCTAGTCGTTCCCGACTCTAGGGGGCAGTGCTAGTCTCCGTTTCAAAGCCAAAGAGCCAGCACTGTCCGAAGACGTCTCGGTGGTCATGTGGCTGGCATAACTCAACGCCAAAGGCGCACAGAACGCTGCTACCTTCCCACCAAAGGTGGTCCCTATTTTTCTACCTGCATTTTTTTACCTGCTTTCGAACTGCTTGTTTGGCAGAAGCTGGGACAAGTAACGGGAGCTCACCCCGTTACATGGCACTAGAGATTCGACCCGCTGAACTGCCGACCTTTCGATCGACAAGCTCAGCACCTTAGCCACTGAGCCACCGCATCCCTTTAAGCTCATAGAGCATCCCACATATCAACCTTGAGCTACAAATATTCTCTTCTGCCAGAGTGCTTCTTCTCCAGCCTATTGTATTTGGTCTTTTTCCAGAAGCATCTCACTATTTTTCCAGAAGCATTTGGTCACTATCACAAAGGAGAACTTCCCTATAAAAATTACTCCCCATGATTGCTGACCCACTCTCACAGAACTGCAATACTTTTTAAAAAAAAAAGATTTAAAAAATAAATAAATAACCCAATCGCACTTCTGGGAACATTATCATCTCTTTTATTTGTCCTATTCGATAAATATTCAAGATAAATTTATTTCTATTACTTCTATTATTCGCTTACAAATGGTTGCTAATAGTTCTGATTAGTGGATAGTTGTGTGCTATCCACTAATCAGAATTAGTGGATAGCACACAATACTGAAATAAAATTCTGTCTCCCCAACTGCGTAATAATTCAGGATTTTCGCGGGAGCTACCTAAGATCATCAAACGCTTGCAAGAGTTGGGAACTAAAATGTGGAAGGCTTTATATTTCTTGTTCCTTTATTTGTATTGATATACCCGTGTTTCCCTGAAAATAAGACCCTGTCTTATATTTTTTTGAACCCTGAAATAAGCTCTTGGCCTTATTGCCATGCGCTCAAAAGCCCGATTGGGCTTATTATCAGGGGATGTCTTATTTTGGGGAAAACAGGGTACAAATAAATATTTGTATTGATATACTAATTTATCGCTAATACCCAGCATCTGGATTTTTGCAACCCTTGATTTCCTGCTCTCCAACACTCCTGTTCTTCTAGGCCATTCTTCTAGCAATCGCAGAAAAGAAGAATAAATACAACATTTAAATAAATAAAACATTTACCGCAGTGTACTCTAGCTGAGATATTTTCCCCTTTTCTCTCTTTATTCTCTGCCTTCCAAACCACACTGGCCGCCCTCTCTTGAAGAATATGTTCTCGCTTATGTAGGTCAACCCTACACTGGGATGATGAATAAATCGGCAGTGACAGGTCCTTTGATATTTTAGCATGGTTTCCCACAGATGGAACACATCCAAAGGCCAGGGTGCTGACCAATTCACATTGGCTAAATAGATCAACTGAAATAAACATAATAAACGCAATCGTCATGAAAGAAGACCGTTTCACGCTCGTTGAAGACTTGACTTATCGGAAGTGGCAGTTCTCAGGGCTCTCAGACGGCAGTTGGCTTTGCCACTTGACCAGTGGACAGATTTCACTTCAGTGACCAGGAGAGGAAATTTTCTGCCTGATTTCAGGGTAATTTAGTCACCTGCTCCGGGATAACCGCAGCCAAGTCAACAGCACTTGGCTGAACACCAAAGGTGCGTGGGGAATTCACAGGGCAAAGGTGGGGTGGGAATTTTTTTGCATACGGGAGCTGAAACTATTGAGATGTTAATGACAGTAGAATATAGCCCAAGGTTGATTTTTTTTCCCCATCTTTCCTGTTTCATATTTTCTTGGTTTAGAAGGCAATGGTTCAGGGGTGAAATGCTACTGGTTCGCTCCGGTTCGGTTAAAAAAAAAACTACCAGTTGATCTGAACCGGTATTTCCGACGATCAGCTGTGCCGCGCAGTTTATATTCGCTAGAAAGCAGGAAATCCTGTTTTCTAGCAAAGCTACATTGTGCGACACAGCTGCTCCCTCCCCTCGCTGTTCTACTTACCTAGTAAAGTCTAATGACGTCTCTTTTTTCCGCAATTGATGCACACCAGGCATGCATGGGCAGCGAACTGGTGGCGATCCGCGGAGGATTTCACCACTGCAATGGTTCCATTGACTCCCTTAAAAGCTGGTTTAGGTAGCCATGAGCGAGAAGACTGGAGCTGAAAAGAGCTCATTTCTTTCCATTTACAAGGAAAGCATGTCAAACATGCTTTCTCCAGAACTCAAGAATGGCAGGCTCTCACACAGATCAGATGTTCCATTTTGGGTAGTCAGCCAAGTAAACAGGTCCATCTGAAATGTGCAAACCAGCCAGTTTGAGGAGAGGTACGTGTGTTAACAGGTATTGTTTAGCTCAGCAGACCCCCCAATCTTTTCGGCATCGGGGACCGGTTCCGTGGAGGGTGGTTTTTCCATGGACCGACCGGGGGGGAACGTGGTTTTGCACACTGCTTGGATCCCACGCATATGAGGATGTGACTTTGCTCATTTGCATGGCCCGGTTTCTGGAAGATCACAGACCAGTGCTGGTCCGCAGTCCTGGGGTTGGGGAAACCTGATTTAGCTTCAGGGATGGGCTGCTAGGGGTTCGCAAAGGGTTTGGGAGAACCTCTAGCTAAGATTCTGTGCAGTTCAGAGAACCCCCAAATCCAACTCCTGGCTGGCCTCGACCACCCTGCCCTGTTCCTCACAGGAGTCTCCACGTGGCTCGTTTTGGATGCAGATAAGTGCAGAGCACACCCGGAGGCTCAGGGAGGGCAAAAAACGGCCAACTGGAAGTTTAGGAAGGCCAGAAACGGGCCCGTTTCCAGTCTCCAGAGGGCCTCCAGAGCCTGGGAAGGCCACAAAAACACACACACCCCTGCTGTGGTGCAGGAAGACAAATAGGCCAAACCCACGATGGCCACGCCCACCCAGCAACCGGGCAGAGAACCCCTTGCCAAAATTTTTGAGGCCCACCCCTGTTTAGCTTGCTTATCTTATCCTCTCCAACCTAAATATGAGCAATCCAACAAGGAAAGACTGAAGTTGTCCACTTTTGTCACAGTTCCTTTCCCCAGCTATGGATCGACCAATACAACCTGATCAAAATTCTTCACGTTTTTGGAGATTCTCAACCATCTCCAGGTCACGGTTGTTGCAAAAGTGCTTTTCCAACAGGCAACTGGACTTACTTAGGGTTTTTTTTCCCCCTTGAAAACGTTTTGCTTCTCATCCAAGAAGCTTCTTCGATTCTGACCGAATCGAAGAAGCTTCTTTGGATGAGAAGCGAAAGGTTTTCAAGGGGAAAACCCCCCCCCAAGAAAGTTCAGTTGCCTTTTGTAAAAGCACTTTTAATACAACATTTAATACAACACGGTACTTGAACAAAAAAATGGTTTGGTTGTGATCGGCATATGTGGGACTGTTCGGGGTAGATGGTAGGGGTGACACTGAAATATAATTGTATCTATTTTATTTATCCACATATTAAATTATTGTATGTTTATTTCAATCTCATTTTAAATTGTATATTTATTCCAATTCCATTTTAAACTGTTTTTATCAGATTTTAGTAATAATTTGAGTTTGGAACTCTGCAGTTTGATACGGCCCATGGGCTAAATAAAGTAAACTAACTTTGGGATCATTATTATTTATTTATTTATTTATTAATTAAATTTTTATGCTGCCCTTCTCCCAAAGGACTCAGGGTAGTAATAATTAAACAACATGATAAAATAACATGAAATACAAAATTTAAAAACGATTTAAAAACGAATTAAATATTTTGGCCCCACAGAAATGACTCCACTGGCATCTCAGAGCACCTGTGTTGTATTTTTTAGTAGGTTTAGTAACCTGCACATTTAGTAACTTTGCTTTATGGAGTGCGACAGCTCAGTGGTTAAAGACGTTGAAACTTGTCAGCTGGAAAGATGACAGCCTGGGTTCAAGACTTGCGTGCCATGTGAAGAATGGACCTTGAAGGTGGCCAGTTTTGCAGAAATGGCAAAGATATCAGCATATCTAAAAGACAGGATCCAAGAAACTTTCGTGTGGGAATGGAAGAAATGGATAGACTATGTGCAGAATAAATATCAAACTAAGAAGTATCAGATAGTTTTTAGCTGAATGTTAAGTATAAACTGTTATATAGATGCAGAATGTTATATAGAAAATGTTATGTTGTCTTGAAAGTTATAGTATATAGGGTGTAAAGTATTTGGGGGGGGAATTATGATCTGGATTTTACTTTGTAACATTTAGGATATATTATATGTAGATTAATTATAAATTAATGAAGTATCAGGTAGCTATTATCTGAATGTTATTTAGAAATTTTTAGTACTGACAGGGGGTAGAATAGCTGAGGGAACTGTATGGTATGATATGATATGACTTGAATTTCACCTTTTTAATATCTGGGAGAGATTAAAATGTATAGTAATGTTTATGATTATAAGGGAAGCCTATGGTGGGGAGGGAGGGATTAGGGTGGGTTGGGAGGGGAAGGAGAGGGGAAAGGGGAAAAAATTTGTATTTGTAAAACTTTTTCAATTAAAAAAAAAAAAGACTTGCGTCAGACTGGCCTCCCAACCTTTGTTTGCCCCAGGCTCCTGCCCACCTAGCAGTTTAAAAACATGCAAAAGTGAGTGGATAAATAGGTACCCCTTTGGTTGGGAGCTAACAATGTTATTTGCACCTTGGCATATAATTGTGCTGGCCACATGAACTCAGAAATATCTTCAGAATACACTGGCTCCCTCAGTTAAGAAATCGAGAGCCTGACGTTATTTTACTTTTAACTCTGCTTTACAAATTAGTCCCCAGATTCTTGTCTTGCACAAGCCAAAAGTTGCAAACGTGTTTTCCCTTCCAAACTCTCACATCTAAAACACATCGGGGTGGGCAATTAATTTTCCCAAAGGGGCACGTGAGAATCTGGAATTGTCATGGAGAGCTGCCATCAGTCCGCCCTTCATCTTTGCTGTCACTGGCTGGCTGGGTCAGGCAAACGGCTAGATGTGGCCCATGGTCCATGAAATACTTAGGTTTGATCTAACAGGACAATAGCAGGGATTAAAGCTGCCCATCCTATTTTAAAACACAAGCTGTCCACAGGACTATCTTGGAAAGAATTTGTGTTTCGCTGCTCAGCTTCTCTTTCGTAATGTCTTTAGTTCCCTCTTTCCACTTTTAAAATCTACCTGAAGGAAAGTTACGCTATTGAGTTCTCATGCTTTAAAATATGTACACATAGTTCAATAAAAATAGCCCAAGTAAAGCTTTAGCTTTGTTGGAATCCTGCTAAATGCACTTTATTGAATTTTCTGTTTCCAGTCAAATATTTCAATTTGATTGGTTTCTGGGTGATTGGAAAAAGTTCTTCAGATATTTATAGTCCGAAGTCACATACTCGTTTGACGACATGAAACACTGCATGAGATCTTCAGAATTTAAGGAAGTTTTCCTGTTCCGCTTCTTTCCAGAACATTCAATTGATTCGTGCCCTTTAGTATAATTACAAAATAACCCATCCCATCAGGGGTGAAATGCTCCCGGTTCAAACCGGATCGCCTGATACGGTAGTGGTGGTGGGTGGTTCGGAGAACCCGTAGCAAAAATCCCTGCCCCACCCCCCCATCCCCAGCTGAGCCGCGCAATCATTAGAGGCTTTTTTTTTTTTACTTTTGAAAGCATTTTTTTCGTCAGCCCCAAAAAAATGCTTTTAAAAGTAATTTAGAAAAAGCCTCTGATGATCGTGCAGCTCAACTGGGATCGTCAGAGCCTTTTAAAAGCATCTTTTTCTAAAACCTCTTTGCCACCTGGGGATGGCAAAGGATGAAATGATTAGATGGCACCGTCGTAATGAACACGAATTTTCGCAAACTCCGGGAGACAGGGATGGGCTGTCATGCTATGGTGCTATGTCATGCTATAGATTTCCAGTGGTGAAATCTAAAATTTGTTACTACCGGTTCTGTGGGCGTGGCTTGGGGCGGGGTTAATGGGACTGGGAGGGACTTTTAAATAAAGGCCTACTCTCAGTCATGGAAATACATTGAAGATTTTAAGCCAGGGCCTCTCACTGCAACCTACATCACAAGAAGGCTGTTGTAGGAATAAAACCGGAAAAGCTGAATTCTTTCTACCCGGAGAATGACCTCGTAACACCTGCATAGGGCTAGGGTTTCAAGTCCCTTTCTCTACATCTGTGCCGGCCTAATTTCAGCCACATTCTCCAAAAAAAATCAAAAATCCACAATCTAAAATCCCCCGTCTGTTAATAAAACAGAAAGGTGACCTTACCCAGCATAATAAGTCACTGAAGAAATCTTCTTTCAACACGTTGAAAGGATTTCACGAAGGTTAACACCTCTTTGTTTTAGCCGAAGGAAGCTCAGCTCTACATTGCAAGTTCTTTCTGTGCTGGCTTCTAAAATTTTTATCCACTGGAAAAAATTACGATCCAGGCTGATTTCCAACTTCCAAAAAGTTCTGTGCGATGCAAACTATCTCTCTCTCTCTGTCTCTCTCTGTGTGTCTGTCTCTCTCTGTCTCTCTCTCTTTGTGTGTCTCTCTCTATCTCTCTCTCTCTCTCTTTCTCTCTCCCTCTCTGTCTCTCTCTGTGTCTCTCTCTGTGTGTGTCTGTGCCTCTCTCTCTCTCTCTGTGTCTGTGTCTCTCTGTCTCTCTCTGTCTGTCTCTGTCTGTCTCTCTCTATCTGTCTGTCTCTGTCTCCCTTTCCATGTCTGTCTGTCTGTCTCTCTCTCTCTCTCTCTCTGTGTCTGTGTCTGTGTCTGTGTCTGTCTCTCTCTGTCTGTCTGTCTCTCTCTCTCTCTCTCTCTCTGTCTGTTTGTCTCTGTCTCCCTCTCCGTGTCTGTCTGTCTGTCTGTCTGTCTGTCTGTCTGTCTGTCTCTCTCTCTCTCTCTCTCTCATCTGTTCCCGCTCTATTTTGGTTACTTAAGTCTGTCCTGAGGAAATAAATGCTTTTTATAACAACTATAAGGCCCCTTACAATTCATAAATACATGGAATAATTACTTTCTGGGGAAGTCGCTCTAATCTAATTTACTGCATTTTTATAGAGTGGTAGACCAATGTCTTATTTGCGGCCTGTCGAACAGGCCGCAAATTATGGCAGGCGTAACATTAAATGCTGCGCCATAAAGCAAATATTTATCTAATTTGGGATTCTGTACATCTTTAAAGAGCAAGATGGCTGGCTTTTCTTCCATCCAAAGGAAGTAAGTGCCTACATTATTCCCCTCAGTTGTGCAGACTAAAGGAAGCATGCCTGACTATCAATCAAGCCATTCTAAAAGGTGCCATTATCACTAAGGATTTGTTATTATAATACACAGCCCACGTTTTAGTAGAGGGACCAAGATAATACCTTAAGAAAAGCCCAGTGTCTGAGGTAAATTCATGCAATAAACAAGGGTTTTAAATCACAATGGTCCATTCAAAACAGAGTGAATGACCTTGGCTGATTCAGAAAGCTAAGGAGGTTTGGTTCTTCATCAAACTTCAATAGGAGACCATGCGGGAACTGTGGGTCAAGCCACTTCTATATATTAAGAAAAGTGCATGCTATGGATTTCTGCAGGAATCTGTTTGGTCTAGGAAGCAGGAGACTGTGAGTTCTAGTCCTTGCCTTAGGCGAGGGCCAATCTTCAGGAGATGGTGAATTCTAGTCCCACCATGAAAGCTGGCTGGGTGATTTTGGGCGAATCACCAGGAGACGGTGAGTTCTAGTCCCACTTTAGGGATGAAAGCAGCTGGGTGACTTTGAGCCAATTACCAAGAAACTGAATTCTAGTCCTGCCTGATTGGCCCAAAGTCACTGGCTGAATGACTTTGGGCCAATCACCAGGAAACTGTGAGTTCTACTCCTGTCTTAGGCACTAATAAATCACAAATACAGCTTCAGAGTTGTAGAAAACTAGAGAGAGAGATCTTCAATTGTGGACACTGGACTGGCTGATTTCTGTCAATAAATAACGATCAATATAATCTTTTCACCCTGAGTCAATATCCTTACCAGGGAACTTGGTTATAGCAGGCAAGATAATGGCAGGCAAGATAATGGCATGGCTCTTTAGTGAAGGCAACAATGGGTATCCTAAATCAAAATACTTTATAAAGGTAAAGGTTCCCCTCGCACATATGTGCTAGTCATTCCCGACTCTAGGGGGCGATACTTATTTCCGTTTCAAAGCTGAAGAGCCAGTGCTGTCCGAAGACATCTCCATGGTCATGTGGCCGGCATGACTAAACGCCAAAGGCACACGGAATGCTGTTACCTTCCCACCAAAGGTGGTCTCTATTTTTTTTACTTGTGTTTTTTTACGTGCTTTCGAACTGCTAGGTTGGCAGAAGCTGGGACAAGTAATGGGAGGTCACCCCGTTACACAGCACTAGGGATTCGTACCGCTGGACTGCCGACCTTTTGATCGACAAGCTCAGGGTCTTAGCCACTGAGCTACCGCATCCCTCAAAAGGTGTATGAAAAAATAATAATAATAAAACCAGGAAACAGGACCACGGAGAGTTCCTTGTGAGAATTCAAATGTTTTTCCATGAGGTCATAAAACAAAGCGCAACTTACCTAACAACTGCTTTGCTTAGCAATAAAAATGTGGGGCTCAACTGGTCGTATGTTAAGGACTACCTATATTCTGGAAACACCCCATTCATCTCTCAGGGCTCAAAGAATCCTATAAGATCAATGAATATCCCCGTACCAGAGATGAAGGCTTTGGAAAAAAGGAGACATTTTGGAACAAAAACATCCCAAAACAAAATGTCTTTTGAATTGTATATGTTGAGTCCTTGAACTTGCAGCGCCATCAACCTGCCCTCTCCAATTTAGCTTGTCGCTGGTCAATATCATAATGGCAGTTTGCAGACGCTGATATTACACGCCCGATGTTTTCATTATCTGATAACAATTTTAATAAATGCACAGATTGTCCTGCAAGAGCCACGCCGAAGCTTATTGGCTGCAGAGTGCGAGCTCCTTCTCGTATCGGTGTAGTCCGAGGGGGCAGCAGATGGAACGGAAGCGAAGGGAAACAGAGATGCCATTTATCACCATGACAGAAATGCAGGTAGCATCAATCCTTTCGCCATAGGGGTGGTGGCAAAGCCAAGAGGAAGGAATCCCAAAAAATCTGGACTTTGTGCCACTGGGCAAAACCTCGATGATGCTTGTAACTTAATGATGTTATTAGCCTTAGACATTCAAACACAGGGAGTCCTTGACTTACGACCCGCAATTGAGCCCGAGATTTATGCGGCTAAAGTGGGACATTTGTGAAGTGAGTTTTGCCTCCGTTTTACAACTTTTCTCTGCCGATCCACAGAGGGGTCAAAGGTCGAACACAACTGAATGGCTGACGATGACCACGAATGCAGCCATGTCCCCCAGCCCACATTTAGTTGACACAATATCAGATTTCTACAGCTATTTTTTTCCCTACCCCGACATTTACCATTTTTTCGATGTATAAGACACACTTTTTGCCTTCCCAAAAGTGGCTGGAAATGTCTGTGCGTCTTATACAGGGAATGTTGCTGAAGCCCCGCCCACCTGCAAGCCCCCAGCCTTCAGCCTCTGCCTCCCAACAATTTGCCTCCTTGCAGCAAACGGCAAACAGCCTGGTCAGCTTCAGCACAGTCTGATTTAGCACAAGCAGCTGATTGGCGGTCGAATCAGTCTCACAGAATACTACCTATCAGCTGTTCCAGGCTGCAGGGATCGCTGCAGCCTGAAACAGGCTGAAAATGTGATGTGCGGAGGCTGAAAATGGATGCGTGGAGGCCAAAAAAGGGGCACGCAGAAGCGGTGATAGGCTGCAGTGGCGATGGGCAGCGACAGTGGTGATGGGCAGTGGCAATCCCCGCTTACAACCATTCACAGTGACCATTCAAAGTTACAACGGCACTGGAAAAAGGGATTTCTGAACGTTTTTGAACGTTTTAGACTAGATTGCTACTCTAAAGAAAAGGAGAGGAGGGGAGACAGGATAGCAGTCTTCTAGTATTTGTGGGGCTGCCACTAAGAAGAGGGGGCCAATTTATTTTCCAAAGCACCAGAGGGCAAGACAAGAAACAATAGATGGAAACTAATCAAGGAGAGAAGCAATCTGGATTTAAGGATAAAGTTCCTAACAAGGAGAACAATTAACCAGTGGAACAGCTTGCCACCAGAAGTTGTGGGTGCTTCATCACTGGAGCACGTGGAGCCATATCCGTGGGCACGTGAGCGTTGCCTTAGCTCGGCTCCAGCACGCATGTGTGCACCAGCCAGCTGGTTTTTAGGCCTTTTAGGCTGTTTCCAGCCTCCAGAGGGCCTCTGGGGGGCAGGGAAAACTATTTTCGCCCTCCCCAGGCTCCAAGAAAGTCTCTGGAGCCTGGGGAGGGCGAAAAACAAACCTACTGGGGCCACTGGTAACCTTTTTGCCATCGTGTGCCAAAAGCAGGGGGAGTGCGGTAGTGGCAGAGCACTGGGGGCATTGAATTATAGGTGTGGGCATGTATGCATGCATTCCCCTGTGCAATCCCCACTTTTGGCACGTGACGGCAAAAAGGTTAGACATCACTGGTATAGGGCCATGATGGCGAACCTATGGCACGCGTGCCCGAAGTGGCCATGGTTTTTGCATGTGCGCGCGATGTTCAGCTGGCCTTTTTGCGTGTGGCCATGTTGGAAACTAGAAGAGCTGTTTTCTTCTAGTTTCCATCGTGAGCATGCGTGCCAGCCAGCTGATCGTTGCATGCGCATGCGCGCCAGAAACCCAGAAGAGTAGCTGGCTGAAACCGGAAGTTCGGTAGCTGAAACCGGAAGTTCATTTTTGGGCATGCCTGCAGGCATGCTGGAGAACTGTTCTTTCGGTTTCCGGCACCTGTATGCCCACTCCCGTTTTGGCACTTGGTGCCGAAAAGGTTCGCCATCACTGATATAGGGCAGGGATGGGTTCTAAAATTTTTTACTACTGATTCTGTAGGTGTGGCTTATTTTGTGGGTGTGGCTTGGTGAGGGGGAGGTAATGTGACTGGTGGGCGTGGCCAACTTTTCTTTTTTAACTTTTAGAAGTATTTTTTCTACAACCTTAAGAGGTTGCAGGAAAAAATGCTTTTAAAAGCCTCCGATGATCAGGCAACTCAGCTGGGATCGTTAAGAGGCTTTTAAAGGCGATTTTTTTTTCTACAGCCTCTTCGGCTGAAGAAGTTGTAGAAAAAAATGCTTTTAAAAGCCTCTGACGATCCCAGCTGAGCCGCACAATCATCAAAGGCTTTTTATTTATTTATTTATTTTTAAAAGCATTTTTTGGCCAAAGAAGTTGTAGAAAAAATGCTTTTAAAAGTAAAAAAAAAAAAGCCTCTGATGAGGTGGGCGGGGTAAGCAAGTAGCAACCGGTCCAGGGACCAGTTTGGGGGCATGGCCAGCCAATGTTATTACCAGTTCTCCGAACTACTACAATTTTTTACTACCAGTTCCTGCAAACTGGTGCAAACCGGGAGTAATCCACCACTGGTATAGGGTCTCCTGCTTTATTAGGGGGTTGGACTAGATGACCTTCAAGGTCCCTTCCCGCTTTATTCTGATTGACTGTGATGGGCAGACTCCATTATGGTTGTAAGCGGAGGAACTACCTGCAGTAGAACCGTTCAGCCTCTCCTCCCCTTGTTTGCCGTACAAGCGGAGGGAGGAAGAGGACACGAGATGGATGACTGACACCTTGTCACTGTCATGTGAAGCTTCTTTACAACGCTGCTCTTTTCCAGATGCGCTTACAAGGGTGTTTAAAGATTCACTGTTGACATGCAAACACTGGCCGTGGTTTTTGCATCTGTTGCGGGAAACATTAATGTTAACAGCAATGATTTCCACCGTGAAGCATGGAGGCTCTGAAGGCGAAGACAGGGTGGAAGGGAAACAAGCTTGATTCCTCCTCCTATTTCATCTGTAGGCCAGAGCAAAAAATCTGCCATGGCAGAGCTGCTGAATGTCAGGCTATGGTTAATGGCTCAGGCGATAGTTTTGCGCCCTGCGATGTGTCTCCGCTGTTGTTTATTTTAGTATTCCAAGGGTTGCCGCAGAGTGACAAAATGCGGATCGTCTGCATCTTGAAATACTGTACATGTGGACATCTCAATATGTGATTAGAGTTGGGAAGCATGATTCATAACCAGCCATCATAAGCTATCACTATTTGCCTTGGCTTTCCACATCGGCTGTGGATAGCAAACAGACAGGCATGGAATAATTCAAAACCACTCATATTTCTCTGTCTCTTTCTTTCTCCTTCTCTCTCTCTCCCCCTCTTTCCTTCCTTCCCTCCCTCCCTCTCCCCTTCTTTCCTTCCTCCCTTCTCTCTCTTTCCTCCTTCCTTCCTTCCTCCTTCCCTTCCCTCTCTCTCCTTTCCTTCCTCCCTTCTCTCCTTTTGTCTTCCTTCCTTCCTCCCTTCCTTCCCCCTCCCTCTCCTTCCTTCTCTCTCCATTCTTTCCTTCTTCTTTCCTTCTTCCGTTCTCTCTTCTTTATCCTTCCGTCTGTTTCCCTTCCTTCCTCCCTTCCTTCCCCCCCTCTCTCTTTCCTTCTCTATCCGTTCTTTCCTTCTTCCCTTCTCTCTTCCTTTATCCTTCTGTCTGTCTCCCTTCCTTCCTTCCTTCCTTCCTTCCTTCCTTCCTTCCTTTCTTCCTTCCTTCCCTCCCTCCCCCTTTCCTCTTCCTCCTCTTCCTCCCGTCTCCTCCTCCTCTCTTATTATTTTGATGGGCACTGTAAGGATTCTGATTAGTTAAGATTCACTGACATTGTTCACACAAGTTGTCAACTTACAACCATTCTTTTTAGCAATCATTCAAAATTACACAGGCGCTGAAAAAAAAAGTTACTTACGACCTCACACTTACAACTGTCACAGCTTTCCCACAGTCACAGGATCAAAATTCAGGCATTCAGCAACCAAATATTTATTTACCACGGTTGGGTTGTGTGATCACCATTTGCGACTTTTCCAGCCATCTTCCAACAAGCAAAAACAACGGGGCAAACCAGATTTGATTAATGACCAGAGTGATTCATTTAAGGAACACATTGATTCATTTACCATATTTTTTAGAGTATAAGACCTCGGAAGGATAGAAAGCTGAGTCAACCTTGAGCTGGTGAGACTCGAACTGCTGAACCGCTGGCGGTCAGCAGAAGTCTTGCAAGCAATCAAGAAGACTGTGGTGCTTCCCATTTCATATATCAAAGCTGGCTAAGACCACTTTCATATGTGAAATGGGAAGCAGCCCTGATCTTCTCTGCTGCAAGCAGCAATTGGCCCTTCTGACGGCATAGGAGCCATGGTGGCGCAGTGGTTAGAGTGCAGTACTGCAGGCTCCTTCTGCTGACTGCTGGCTGCCTGCAATTTGCAGTTCGAATCTCCCCAGGCTCAAGATTGACTCAGCCTTCCATCCTTCCAAGGTAGGTAAATGAGGACCCAGATTGTTGGGGGCAAGAGGCTGACTCTGTAAACCACTTAGAGTGGGCTGTAAAGCACTGTGAAGTGGTATATAAATCTAAGTGCTACTGCTCTTCCTCCCTCCTTTTCTCCTTCCCTCCTTCCTTCCCAGTGGTTAGAATGCAGTATTGCAGGATAATTCTGCCCACTGCCAGGAGTTCGATCCTGATCGGCTCAAGATTGACTCAGCCTTCCATCCTTCCGAGGTGGGTAAAATGAGGACTCAGATTGTTGGGGGCAAGAGGCTGACTCTGTAAACCGCTTAGAGAGGGCTGTAAAAGCACTGTGAAGCGGTAGATAAGTCTAAGTGCTATGGCTATTGCTGCCCACTGCCACCTCAAGCTACCCACTGTCTAATCACGGAAGAGGTTTACCAAAACGTACAACCGCTTGCAAACTATACCACTCAGCTTCTTACACTCTTATCATTGTTGCAAATCCTGAGGTCAAAAGCCATTGGCGTTTTACGAAGCTGCTCTTCACCTCCCCGTCCCCATGATCGCTTTGCTTCTGAGTTTGGAAGAAAACAAAGAGAAGAGAATTTTTTTTTTACCCCTCCCCTGGATACCAGGCTCTTGAAAGAGCCCCTTCCCAATCCCTTCCAAAGCTCTGAGATCAACCTTTCCCCATATCGTATGACCGAAGCATCTTAATGGCACTTTCCCTTTAAGGAAATTACGATTAATGAAGAGCTAAATTGCAAATCCATTAGGTTTTAAGTCAGCTCAGCAACGCCACGTGGGGCGAGGGTGGGGGTGGAGGGAGGGGTGGGGGGACTGGAGAGAGGTTTCATGAATGCTCAAGAAATCCAATAATGTAACCTCTGGTAAAGCTTGAAAAAGCCCTGAAGGACAAGGCAGTTAGATCAATATTAGTTTATTTCAACTGCTGCACAGGACAACGAAAGCAGGGAGAGAAGCCTCCAAAGGATTTTATTACCTGTTGGGGAGATAAGTCCCGGCGATAAGAGGCCCGGCACTCCGTGGGGAAGCAAGCGCGTGTTCTCTTGTATCGCAACCCCCAGAGAGCGTTTGGGGGGTCTCCCCGGTCGTGAACTGTTGAAACAAAAGTGAAAATAAACTTTAAGTGCTCTTTTGTCAAAAGGATTTGCATCAGCAATGTACTTTGCATCGATTTTTTTTTTCTTTCTTAAGGCCGTGACCAGCCGGGTCCTTGGTTGTTAGTTTCTGATTTCTGCTGTCGGAATTTTAACTCTTTCTGGATTCCAAAGTGACCGGTCAATCACACATTTACCTGCAGGCAGGGGTGAGGACCCAGTTTGTTGGGGGCAATAAGCTGACTTTGTATAAATATAAATATACAAAAGTATGAAGGCTATTGCTTAACGCATTGTAAGCCGCCCTGAGTCTCCGGAGAAGGGCGGCATATAAATCAAATTAAAAAAAATAAAAAAAAAATAAAAAAAAAATCCAGCAGGTTCTGGAGAAACGGTAGCGGAAATTTTGAGTAGTTCGGAGAACCGGCAAATATCACCTCCGGCTGGCCCCAGAGTGGGGTGGGAATGGAGATTTTGCAGTGTCCTTCCCCTGGAGTGGGGTGGGAATGGAGATTTTGCAGTGTCCTTCCCCTGGAGTGGGGTGGGAATGGAGATTTTGCAGTGTCCTTTCCCCTGGAGTGGGGTGGGAATGGAGATTTTGCAGTCTCCTTCCCCTGGAGTGGGGTGGGAATGGAGATTTTGCAGTGTCCTTCCCCTGGAGTGGGGTGGGAATGGAGATTTTGCAGTGTCCTTCCCCTGGAGTGGGGTGGGAATGGAGATTTTGCAGTATCCTTCCCCTGGAGTGGGGTGGGAATGGAGTTTTTGCAGTATCCTTCCCTTGGAGTGGGGTGAGAATGGAGATTTTGCAGTATCCTTCCACTGGAGTGGGGTGGGAATGGAGATTTTGCAGTGTCCTTCCCCTGGAGTGGGGTGGGAATGGAGATTTTGCAGTCTCCTTCCCCTGGAGTGGGGTGGGAATGGAGATTTTGCAGTATCCTTCCCTTGGAGTGGGGTGAGAATGGAGATTTTGCAGTATCCTTCCACTGGAGTGGGGTGGGAATGGAGATTTTGCAGTATCCTTCCCCTGCCACACCCACCAGGCCACGCCCACCATGCCAGGCCACGCCTACAGAACCGGTAGTAAAAAAAAATTGGATTTGACCACTGATTTGAGGCCAAATCAGGTGTACATCATGCTGGTGCAGCTTACTTTTTATTTATCTGTTTGTTAAATTTATATGCTGCCCATCTTAGTTTGCAAAGCAACTCTGGACAGCCTGCAAGTAAAATCATAAATATTAAAAATATTAACAACATTAGATACAGAAATAGAATATCAAAGGCGGGATTATTTTGAACCTTCTAGCAATCCTGCGAGGAAGGCTGTCGAGCCCTTTTAACTCTGGAGAGTCCTATGGAATACAATACAGGATAATATGATATAAAATATGTTGCACAGATCAATACCCTTCATCCCATCTCGATTTCAAGCCAGAAGAGACCTGATCTTATGCAAGGCCTCAAATCAATTATTTTTCACTTCTACGCAAGTCCACATTCAACCATGTTCAACAAATGAGTAGGAGCCTCACTGGATAGGACTTACAGAAGGTGAGTTTGCTTAAATACCGAAGTTCTCGCACTACGAGTTCAGACATTTCCGGGAGGTTGAAAAAAAAAGAAAACCCAGCACGATCATTTTTTTTAAAGTTTTGTCAGTGAGCATCCCAACACTTTGGAAGACTGTGCCTCCCCAAATGTACCAACATGAATATCATTTTGAAATTCACCTTCTGCAAGGCAACTTTACAAAATGTCAAGATATTCATACTGTTAGCATTTTTAAAGCCTTTAATTATAATTTTCTTTCCTGCAACTTAATTCCATTATGTCATGTTCCGTAATCTTGGTTACTAAGGAATAGGTCCTTCCTTCCTTCCTTCCTTCCTTCCTTCCTTCCTTCCTTCCTTCCTTCCTTCCTTCCTTCCCCTTCCCACTCTCCCCCTCTCCTCTCCCTCCTTCCTTTCCCTTTCCTTCCCCCCTCTCCCTCCCTCCCTGCTTCCCTGCAGTGGTGGGTTGCCCCCAGTTCAGACCAGTTTGCAAAAACCGGTAGTAAAATCGGCAGGAAGCTCTGCTCACTGACCCGGATGTCATCACAAGTGATCTGTGCATGCACAGAAGAGCATGCGTGCAGGCACAGTAGTAAAGGTAAGTAGAACCCACCCTGCTCTCCCTTCTCTCCCTCCCTTTCTTCCCCCTCTCCTTTCCTTCTCCCTCCCTTCCTTCTCCCCTCCCTCCCTTCCCCTTTCCTCCCTTCCTTCTCTCCCTCATCCCCTCCCTCCTTTACTTTCCCTTCCCTTCTCCCTCTCCCTCCCTCCCTCCCTTCCTTTATTCCTTCCTTAGATTTATATACTACTTCAGAGTTGTTTCTATGTTATCACCAGGATCTAACTTAACTACAGGCAGTCCTCAATTTACAATCATTCGTTTAGTGACCGCTGAAAGTTACAACTGCACTGAAAAGAGTGTCTTATGACCGTTTTCTTTTTTACACTTGTGACCGTTACAGCATCCCCATGGCCACCTGATCAAATTTAAAATACTTGGTAACTGGCATGTATTTATGATGGTTGCAGCATCCATCATAAGGAGTCATTTCGCCCCTCTTCTGACAAGCAAAAACAGTGAGTAAGCCAGACAGATTCATTTAATAACTGTATTTCCAACTCAACAACTGAGGGATTCACTTAACAACTGTGGCAAGAAACACATTCAACATCTTGCTTAGCAACAGAAATTCCGGGCTCAATTGTGGTGATAAGTCAAGGACTACCCAGGAGTGGGCTTCAGATCCTTTAGAAACCAGTTCACTGCCCCGTTGCTGGGTGGGCGTGGCCATGGTGGGTGTAGCCTAGTTGGCTGCCTGCACCAGGCAGGGGCATTTTTCACCCTCCCCAGGCTCCGGAGGCTTTCCTCGAGCCTCCAGAAGGGTGAAAACAGCTTCCCCCAGGGTCCGGAGGCTGGAAACAGGCCCATTTCCGGACTTCCTGAATCTCCATTTTTTGCCCTCCCAGACACTCCGCGCGGCCCCAACACTTACCTGGAATTATGAGCGGGCCATGTGGAGGCTCTTGGGAGGAGCAGGGTGGGTGTGGCCATCCAGGGGTGGTATTTGGGGGTTCGTTAAACCGCAGTGATCTTGGGCTAGAGAATCGCCCGAATTCTGCCGAACCCCCAGGAGTCCACCCCCGGGACTACCCGTAAAGAGCATTTTTACCATTTTATGTTCACTATACCAACTAATTATCAGAACAATTACTGCAATGCAATAACAACTGGTCTCTAGCCATGTGGTTGCAAAGACCCATAATGGCTGGAAATAGGCCTGCTTGGCAGACAAGCAGGCCCAAATCCACAATTCTGTGGAGGATGTATTTTATGATCCATTTTCACAGGGAAAAAATTCGGCTCAATGCCTCTTGAGCGAATGAGGTTTTGGCTCAGGGTTGCACAAAGTGAGGTTTCTTTGACTGGAAGAACATTTTCAGCACTGTCAGGTTGAAAATACCATATCTGCATTCTCTTAAAAAAAAAAAACACTCCAGGAAAACCGGAACAGCCATAGTTCCTGGAAACCCATCGGTTCTTCGGAGGAAACGTTATATCCTTTCTCTTTTCTCACGTCAACAACTTTGCCACAATATTTGCTCTTCCTGTTATACAACAGCGCTCGCTGACAAATTTATTTTGAGACGTGTCTACTGTGGTTGGTTTCAGTCAATTTCTAACACTTAGAAGTGAAACTGGATACTCTTCTGTGCATTTTCCACTGCAGTTTTATTTATGATTGGAAATCAACAAACCATGGGAAGGAATCGCAACTCAACGGAGGCAGCAAACCACCCTGTTTTGCCTGAACTAGAGATGGCAGCCACTTGTACCTCTGCGGGAAATCGAGAACGTTCATTTCTCATTTCAAACAACTCTAAATCATAGCCGGTTGACTGAAAGGAACCATCAGTAAAGTACAAGATCCAAAACTCAGGCTAGTGTTCTGCCCCAGCTCTGGATTCCAAGGATTGTGACACACACCAACGGTCCTTATCAAAATTATAATATACCAAGAATAAACAAAGTCTGGCAAAGGTTGGCAACCAGCCCAGAAAACAAGATACGATATGACACTCACTCTTCAAAAATGCTCTGTAATAATTACACGTTGTTTCCAGCAAGAAATTAATGTGTGCGACTTAATTAGGCTAAGGGAGTGGCCAATTTTCCTCAAACCTTACTCTCGAGGAGACCTCCTCCTCCTCCTGAGTAGCCACTCCTGCCTTTTGGCAGCCCTGCATGCTCGAGCATTGAAGAGAGGCTCCTCCACTTCGCTCTCTCCACTTGAAGGAGCCTCTGGAGGTTCTGAAGGCCCTGGCTGAATCTCTGCCTCTGGCACCACATCCTCTTCAGTCTCCTCGCTGTCTGACGCGAGCACTGGCTGCGCAGGCTGCTGGTGCGACCCCACACCAGCCTCCTCATTGTCAGGATCAGCCACAATCCGCACAGGCCGCAGGCGGGCCACAACAGCTAGGTTGCCTTTATACAGGTAGCCATCTGGTTATGACAGAAATTGGGAGCAGAATTTCTGTTGCTAAGTGACATGTAGTAACGCATGACATCGTGTGATCATAGCTATGGCAATTCCAGCAGTTCTGGTTGCCTTCTTTAAGCAAGAACTATGCCACCATCAAGTAAGGAGCACACATGATCATGACTTCCGACTTCCTGTGTTCTTCCCCAATGATTTTGCTTGTGGGAAGCCGGCAGGGAATGTTCATTGTGGCTTGTTGCGAAGTCATAATCATGAGCCAAGTACTCTGTGCCCTGTGTACAAACACATGATTGCGGGGAGGCTGTGATAGCCAGAACTATCTGCAATTACTGTAAATTCGAATCTCTCCAGGCTCAAGGTTAACTCAGCCTTCCATCCTTTCTAAGGTAGGTAAATTGAGGACCCAATTTATGGGGGCAATAAGCTGATTTTGTATAAAATATACAAAAGTATGAAGGCTATTGCTTAACGCATTGTAAACTGCCCCGAGTCTCCGGAGAAGGGCGGCATATAAATCAAATTTAAAAATAAATAAATAAATAAATGTTCCTTTTATTAGGAGTGTCAACAGCCCCGCCAAAAAATCTCTCTCTCTCTCTCTCTCTCTCACACACACACACACACACACACACACACAGCAGACTAACAAGTCTGTCTGGCACAGAGACAAATAGTTGTCTGCCACACCTACTCATCTCTGCCCCCTGCCTTTTATCCCCAGAGCTAGGGTGGGGCTTCGCTAGCAGCGGAGGCTCTTCCATCCCGAGGACTGGCCCATAGATTTCCACTGCTCTCCTTTCCTCGGCCTTCTGTGCATCTGCACGTCAGGTACTGGGCCCAGCTGTTCCTCTGCTTCCTCATCAACCATCTCCAGACCTGGGGGCTGTTGACTCTCCATCTGAGGGCTGACAAAAGGCCCAGGCTCTGCCTCTGTCTCTATCTCTATCTCTATCTCTATCTCTATCTCTCACAGCTCCATTCCCCCTTCCCCCTCAGAGCTCTCAGATGCTGGCCCTGACTCGCACGCTGCCACCTCATCTGATTCATCAGCTGGAGGGGCCGGCGGCTGACAGGTCACAGCAACCATCCTAACTTTGAACAGTTGTGGAATAAATAGCCATCACTCAAGACGGCCTGCCTAAGGAAGCTCCAAATGCAGTCCGGTCCTATAACTGCACAAATTGTGATTTAGCATGTAAAAACTGAACAATCACACAAAGCTCTTCCATACACAAGGCAAAAAATGAATGGCGTTTGGACTTCTGACAATAGCAACATTTACAATGGACCCCCTCCTCCCTCACCGTGGATGCACCCCCAAATTTCCTAGAATTTAGGCGTAAATTTGCATACTAATCAAGACAAATAAACATGCGGTGATTTAACTAGGAAACCATCTGATGGCAATTTAACCGGTACGGGTTAAAAGGTCCATCTTCCCTGCATCCTGTTGCAGTGAAAATATTGATTGTGTTACTGATTTGAGGACTGCCTTATTTTGCAGGGCACAAATAACCATTTAATTGCTCTTTAATTGAATGGTGATTGCTCGTGAGCAAATGATTAAGGTTGGTTTTTGTTTTTGTTTTTTTGCTTAATTACTTGATTATTTATGCTCAGCAATAATATTTTTTTTTAAATTGGGAATAGGGAGATAATAAACTCACCTCCAAAACAAAGCGAACATATAGATCATTTTCCAGTTACACAAGAGACCAATATTGTTTTGGATTAGGTGTTTCTTTGTTCACAATCCATATCTTCTTGCGATGCTATTAGATTAACTAGTCCAATAGCTGCAGGATAGTCAGGTCAGTTTCTCGGTAAGGACACCACTCCCAAAACTATGGCTTAACATACCAGGAAGTGCTAAATTTCAAGCCAAGGTATGAGACAAGGAGGGAAAATATCAACCCACGTGCCATTGAGGCTATTATATAAACTGTATATGTGCAGTCTCAACATTAAGAAAACTTAAGATCATGGCATCTAGACCACTCAATTCCTGGCAAATAGATGGGGAAGAAATGGAGGTAGTGACAGGTTTTATTTTCCTGGGCTCCAAGATCACCGCAGATGGGGACTGCAGACAACAAATTAATAAGATGCTTGCTCCTGGGGAGGAAAGCTATGGCAAAGCTAGACAGCATACTAAAAAGCAGAGACACCACCCTGTCAACAAAAGTGTGTCTAGTCAAGGCTATGGTTTTCCCAGTTGCAATGTACGGCTGTTGAACCATAAGAAAGGCTGAGCACCAAAGAATGGAGACCTTTGAACTCTGGTGCTGGAGAAGACTCCTGCGAATCCCTTGGATTGCAAGGCAATCCAACTGGTCAATCCTAGAGGAGATCAACCCTGACTGCTCTTTGGAAGGCCAGATCCTGAAGATGAAACTCAAATACTTTGGCCACCTAATGAGAAGGAAGGACTCACTGGAGAAGAGCCTAATGCTGGGAATAATTGAGGGCAAAAGAAGAAGGGGACGAATGAGGTGACTGGATGGAGTCACTGAAGCAGTCAGCGTGAGCTTCAATGGACTTCAGAGGATGGTAGAAGACAGGAAGGCCTGGAGGAACGTCGTCCATGGAGTCGTGATGGGTCGGACCCGACTTCGCAACTAACAACAACATGTGCAATCATTTATATTGAATATCAGGTTATAGGCACTAGCCTGTCCTATTTTGTCCTTATTTGGGAGTCAAATTTGTGTTGCCTCAGTGTTGTTCACGCCACGTCTCCATCAACGGGGTTACATTTGAAGCATTATTACAGGCTTGTGAACACTGTTTTTTTGGTTCATCCCTCATGATAAGATATAATTGAGGGGCAGGCTAGTTTTGCATGCTTTGAATACAGCCATCATGGCTTGTCAACCAATAATTACAATGTCTAAACCCAGCCAACCGAGGGTTAGTTTAAAAAAAAATAGTAGAAATGATTAAATCAAAGGAAGCATAATAGTATTCATGAAGTCAACCACAATCTACATTAGATGCTTATGTAGCAGAACAGGGGTCTGCAAACTTAAACACTCAAAGAGACATTTGGACCTGTTTCCCACAGAAAAGAAAACACCGGGAGCCACAAAACCCTTCCTGTGCCTGACTATTTCTTGAGCGGCCACAAAACTGGCATATGTAGTTGAATTAAATGTTCTGTTTTCTTCTGAAACTTTTCTTTTCTTGAATTTATCCATGGTTGGCCTACCAGGGGTTGAAAAGCTCAATAAATCACGTGCTGGTGGGTGATACACACTGGTGGTTGTGACACATATTTTGAGTGACAAGGAGCCGCAGCAGAGGGGTGAAAGAGCCACATGTGGCTCCAGAGCTGCAGATTGCTGACCCCTGTACCAGAACAATGGGACGCCAATCTTTCTGCCTCTGGATAAACTAATGATAGATAGCATTGGTTGGGAAAGGAAGACTATACAAGTTTCCCCAGTATGATTGCTTCATGCAACCCAGTGGTGAAATCTGAACCAGTTTACTACCAGTTCGCTGGCTGCGAATGCGCGCTGTGCTCATGCATGCAAAGTGCGCACTACACACCAAATGTGAGGTGCAGGGGCGCGCAGACGCACACCAAAAGAAGTCTTGGGAAGCTAAGTAGAACAGGTGTGCGGTTGGGGGATGATCAGCTGTGCCACGTGATTGTCAGAGCCTTTTTTTTAACCTTTTTAAAAGCAGGAAGTAACAACACCTGGACGGGTGGGCGGAGCCTTATGCCGCCATCGCTACCGGTTCTCCAAACCACCTGCCACAAATGCTACCGGATTGCCTGATCCGGTCCAAACCGGGAGCATTTCATCCCTGATGCAACCTGAAGAATTATGAAGATTTCCAGATCAGAACAACACCCGTGAAGTGTTGACCTGAAAACTGAAGCGATTCCTATTGTGGAGAAGGTGATTAGGAAAACACTAGAATAGTGCAGAAATGAACAGATGAACACTAGCAATTAAGGAGAAAGAACAAACTGAATATGATATGATATGGGAAGTATTCTAAAAGGGGAACCTGGAAATAAAAGACGGAGATTTTTCTTCTTTATCTTTATACACTCCCGAAGGGCGGTGAACAGCCAAACAATAAAATACACAAATACAAAATGTAAAAAACAGGATAAAATCGAATTAAATAATTTGGCCCAGACAGATTAAAACAGATTAAAGAAGAATAGAAAATATGTTAAGATAGAGGTATAAATAAGGTGATAATTGTTAGTATTAGGATAAGTAGGATAATTATGTGTAATGCTATTATGATTGTATTTTTACTAGAAGACATGTTAAGAGGAAAAATGAATAGGTTTATAACGTTTAATTGTTTAGCATACTATGATTTTAAGATTAGAGAATTATATTAAGGTGAATGACGTTGTAAATGTTGATATTTTGAACCCAGACGACACACTGTTTAAGGAAAGATGAAATATTTGTATTTTGAAAAATAAAAAAATGACCTGATCGCCATTAGCAATCCAGCCTGTTATGGTTCATACATTCCAATCCATGAAGAGCTCTATTTGATCAGACTGAATAGGGGATAGAAACAAGATTTGAAGTTTTAACATCTTCTGATTGAGAATCTCAATAGATTCTCAATCATCCAGGCCATGATTGTCCTAAAGATGCTTTTCCAAAAGGCAACTGGACTTTCTTGTGGTGGTGTTGTTTTCTTAAAAATGTTTCGCTTCTCAATCAGAGTAGAAATGGAAGGGAGACCTTGAAGTTCTTCTAATCCAGGAGTCTGCAACCTTAAACACTCAAAGAGCCATTTGAACCCATTTCCCACAGAAAAGAAAACACCCGGAGCCACAAAACCTGGGTGGGTGTGGCCAACTCGGCGTCATTCACTCTCACCCAGTCACATGACCCCCTCCAGCCACGCCTACCCAGGTTTTGTGCCTCCCGGTGTTTTCTGTGGGAAATAGGTATCTCTCTCTGTCTCTCACTCTCTCTTTCTCCCTCTCTCCCTCTATCTCATTTCTCTCTCTCATGTCTCTGTCTCTTTCAGTCTCTCTGCCTCTCTCTTTCTCAGGCCAGGTGAGGAGTGACCGGAAGGGGAGGGCAAGGGGTGGGGCCAGCCAGTGGTGGGTTCAGCCGACAGGGAGCCACAGCAGGGGGGGACGAAAGAGCCGCATGAGGCTCCAGAGCAACGGGTTGCCGACACCCATTCTAGTCCAACCTCCTTCTCAAGCAGGATACCCTATACAAATTCAGACAAGTGCGTACCAGTCTTTTCTCAAAAACTTCCAGTGATGAAGCACCCAAAACTTCTGAAGGCAAGTTGTTCCACTGACTAATTAGGAATTGCATCTCAATGTAAATGCCACGATGTAAAAAAGACGTTGAGACTCTACAAAGAGTGCAGAGAAGAGCAACCAAGAGGATTTGGGGACTGGAGGCTAAAACATATGAAGAACGGTTGCTGAAATTGGGTATGTCTAGTTTAGTGAAAAGAAGGACTAGGGGAGACATGATAGCAGTGTTCCAATATCTCAGGGGCTGCCCCAAAGAAGAGGGGGTCAAGCTATTCTTCAAAGCACTTGTGGGTAGGACAAGAAGCAATGGGTGGAAACTAATCAAGGAGAGAAGCAATTTAGAACTAAGGAGACATTTCCTGACAGTTGGAACAATTAATAAGTGGAACAACTGGCCTTCAAAAGTTGTGAATGCTCCATCACTGGAAATTTTTAAGAAGATGTTGGAGTGGTGTAGCGTTTCCTGCCTAGGCAGGGGGTTGGACTAGAAGACCTCCAAGGTCCTTTCCAACTCTGTTATTCTGTTCTGTTTCGTTCCGTTCCGTTCCATTCCGTTCTATTCTATGTTTCAACAGCTTTCTAATGATATTATGATATCCTCAGAAGGGTTCTTTTTCCAAGTTTGTTTGTTTGTTTTAACTGAGAGATTTAAGATAAGAATGAAAGCAGGAAAGCAGCAGATGAAGCCCTCCAAGGGCACCATGAAAATTCAACCTGTATTTACTAAATTTTACAGGTGTGAGCTGGTGCTTCTCCAGGTGACAGGGGGTCACAGAGTACAGTCTGCTTATTCTCCACTAATATTTTAGGAAAACTCAAGGAGAATATTTGGCTGCTGTTACTTTTTAGTGACTAATATTCTTTGGCTAACGGAACCACTCTATGAATCTCTTTAAACTCTTTTTACGCTCATCTAATCCCATGACTGTTAATCACATTTTGGAGGAATACCTCTGACATTTCTGAGTTCCTGTTGTACAAATCCATGCTGTTCACTGGTCCCATTTCTTTCATCTGAGTTAACAGGGAGAATTGCTCCGCCTCTCACATACGTTTGTAATGCCAAGAATCCTCATGGATTTTTGAAAGGTAGGAGACGAATCTTAACAGCCAAAAAGAACAAGGATTTAAACTCTGAATCTCAAGATGAACACCAACTGGGAAGTCCTGTCTTGTGTGATTTACAACTCGGTTAAGGTAAAGGTAAAAGTTCCCCTTGCACTTTTGTGCTAGTCATTCCCGACTCTAGGGGGCAGTGCTTATCACCGTTTCAAAGCAAAAGAGCCAGCGCTGTCTGAAGATGTCTCCGTGGTCATGTGGCCTGCATGACTAAACATCAAAGGCGCATAGAACGCTGTTACCTTCCCACCAAAGGTGGTCCCTATTTTTCTACTTGCATTTTTTACGTGCTTTCGAACTGCTAGGTTGGCAGAAGCTGGGACAAGGAACGGGAGCTCACCACGTTACACGGCGCTAGGGATTTAAACCGCTGAAATACCAACCTTTCGATCGACAAGCTCAGTGTCTTAGCCACTGAGCCATCCCGTCCCTTAACAACTCGGCTACAGTTAGACTAAACCACAGGTGTTCAAACCTGGCAACCTTACCTGGCACAGGTAAGACTTGTGTGGACTTTAACTCCCAGAATTCCATGGCTGCTGGAAGAAGTCTTATTTTGAGAAGGGAAGGGAAGGGAAGGGAAGGGAAGGGAAGGGAAGGGAAGGGGAAGGAAGGAAAAAGAAATGAAAAAAGAAAGAAAGAGAAAGGAAAAAGAAAAAGAAAAGGAAAAGAAAGACTAAAAGAGAAAGAGAAGGAAGGAAGGAATGAAAGGAGGGAGGGAAGGAGGAAGAAAGAGAGAGAAGAAAAAGAAAGAAAGAAAGAAAGAAAGAAAGAAAGAAAGAAAGAAAGAAAGAAAGAAAGAAAGAAAGAAAGAAAGAAAGAAAGAAAGAAAGAAAAAGGAGGGAGGGAGGTAAAGAAAAAAGAAAAAGAGAGAGAAGGAAGGAATGGAAGGAGGGAGGGAAGGTGTGAGAGAGGGAAAGAAAGAAAAAAGAAAGAGAAAGACAGAGAAAGAAAGAAAGAAAGAAAGAAAGAAAGAAAGAAAGAAAGAAAGAAAGAAAGAAAGAAAGAAAGAAAGAGAAAGAAAGAAAGAAAAAGAGGAGAGAGGGTGGGAGGGAGGGAGGGAAAGAAAGAAAAAGAGAGAAATAGAAAAGGAAAGGAGGGAGGGAGGGAGGGAGGGAGGGAAGGAAGGAAGGAAGGAAGGAGGGAAGGAAGGTATGTCTTTCATACACAGCTACAGTACATTTTAATATTTATGTGTGCAATTTCTTTTAGCACCCTTCGGTTTTCTTTTAGATTCCAAGCCTACTCCAATCCTTTCAGAACACCTGCCGTTAGTGCCTAAAACTTACTCTGCCAACTGGACGAAGAAGAAATTCCTGCTGGAAATCGAAAGTACAGTAGGATGTTCTTTCTTCTTCTGCAAAAACCTATGATTCCACTATATTTTCAAAATTCAACGCAGGGAAAATATATGTGCCCTTTTTGGAAAGTTTGCCTTCCGTTGCTTTGTGGCATCAAAACAATGACCACCCCCGCCCCAAAAAATATGTTGGGATTTTGACCACATATTTCCTAAGTGCAAGATGTAGTTAAACTCTGAGTGACCTTCTGGAATCTGAGGAAGAGAAAGAAACTTTGACCTCCTTGGAACTTGATGCTGTCTCCCTCTTCATGTTGGGAAACTGATCACTTGTCTAACTATTGAAAGACATTGTATTCCTTCCCAGATCAAAGGCAACAACAGGATAATTCGTGGAGGGAGGGGGGGAGGAAAAGAGGCAGCCATGCAAAATGGGTGATTAACATTAATCATCGGGTGAAGTTGTTTAAGCAGTTAACCAAAACCTGATCACCCGGGCAACTCTCATAAAAACAGAGTTTTGCACTAATGCATCAATTCTTTTCGTGCAACACTGCATGGGAACTCCCAGCTATTGTGTTCTTCTTCTGGATCAAAATGTAGGTGGTTGGGATGGGAGAAACACAGGGGTGGGCTTTGAAAAGTTTAGCAAGGGGTTCTCTGCCCAGTTGCTGGGTGGGCGTGGCCTAGACGGCCTCCTGCACCATGGTGGTGGGGGGCTGGTTTTGCTCTCCCCAGGCTCCAGAGGCTTTTCTCAAGCCTCTGGGAGGGCAAAAACCGCCTCCCCAGGTTCTGGAAGCCCTCTGGACAGCTCCAGTAGCAGAGGTGGGTTTCAGCAGGTTCTGACCAGTTCTGGAGAACCGGTAGCAGAAATTTTGAGTAGTTCGGAGAACCGGTAGTAAAAATTCTGACTGGCCCCGCCCCCATCTATTCTCTGCCTCCCGAGTCCCAGCTGATCAGGAGGAAATGGGGATTTTGCAGTAACTTTCCCCTGGAGTGGGGTGGGAATGGAGATTTTACACTATCCTTCCCCTGCCACGCCCACCAAACCATACCACACTCACCAAGCCACATCCACAGAACCAGTAGTAAAATTTTTTGAAACCCACCACTGTGCAGTACATCCGTTTTTCATCCTCCCCAAGCCTCTTTGTAAGTTTGTTTCCCTAAACTTACCTGCATCCAAAATAGGTTGTGTGGAGACTACTGGGAGGGGCAAGGAGGGGTGGGCGGGGTCAGCCAGGAGTGGGATTTGGGGGTTCTCCAATCTGCACAGAATCTTAGCTAGAGGTTCCCCTGAATCCCTGCAAACCCCCAGCAGCCCACCCCTAGAGAAACACCCCTAATGTAATTGTGTGATGCTGAACTGGTATGCAAGTCAGGTTTTACTCTATGGATTTTTAGAACCAATGCATGCTTGGAGAGTCCCAACCCTATTGATCACAATAATTTTATTTGTCTGTGGGAAGCCACCACTACCTCACTAGTAGAAGAATGAACTATTTTAAGAAATATTTTATAAAAAGGCAGGATAAAATATTTCCCCTAAAAGAGAAATTTTAAAAATCCTAAAGGAGACAGAAACTCAGAGCCCCAGCTCCCTGCACCCAGCAGTTATTTTGTGCCCATTGAGAAAGACTGGGCCAGCCTATCTACAAAACAAAAGACTTTCAGTGATGGAATTAAGACATGGCCCTTCAGGGCCCAATAGGATCAACCCACTACCATTTAGCAGCAGAGCTCACTACATTGCACAATCTCCTAAGGACATTGCTTCACCTTCCAAACTTCAAGCAAACTTAGCTCAGACAACCTATAGAGCCAGTTGTGACCCCTACATAACCTCTATAACAGCCAATAAAATACATGCTGTTGCACAGTAACAGGAAGCTCAAGTGCAAAGCCCAAGAGAAGGTATACAAACCCCTCACTCTCAATTCCATGTGGTCAGCTGCACCAGAACCACAAACCCATGTGGTTCTGCTTCATCATTAAAACATCTTTCCAATCAGCCTTAAAGCCTCCATTTTGTCTCCAGTGCCTTTCTCCCGGCTTGACCCAGATGGATATTTCTTCCCACATGTCCCTATTACATTCACCTGCCCACCCGTATGGGAAGGGCAGGACATGTTGTAAAAGAGCCACGGTGGTGCAGCAGTTAGAGTGCAGTATTGCAGGCTACTTCTGCTGATCATCGGCTGCCAGCAGTTTGGCAGATCGAATCACACCAGGCTCAAGGTTGACTCAGCCTTCCATCCTTCCAAGGTGGGTAAAATGAGGACCCAGATTGTTGGGGGACAAAGATCTGTGTATCGCTTAGAGAGGGTTGTAAAAGCAGTGTGAAGCAATATGTAAGTCTAAGTGCTATTGCTAGTGTAAGTCCCATCAATTAAGGATTGTTATCTAGGCGGACCATGAAAAAGGGGGCTACTCAGTGGTGGCCCCTACAGACTCCATTGATTAAGGGATTGTCATCACAGACCCTGAAAAAAAGTTGGCCAAAATAAGACTTCTTTATTACAGGCAAAGAACATTTCTGGAAGACTGCAGCTCGACATTGGTGCAAACGTTTAGTCAAGCAAGCAAGTTTTTCTTGAGGGAAGAATTGAAATTGCAGCATGCATTTCTTAATGGGGCTCCCATGTCCTCAACTCACCTTTCCTTCTAACTACTCTCTGAGTGACATCAGCAGCCTGTTATGGTCCTACTTAGCAGCTGCTTAAAATCCATTAGGACAAGGGCAGGCCACGTCTTTGTAGCCAAGGTTTTCCATTTTAACACCAGGCAAATCCAGGTGGAAAAAGGACAACAGGAGGGCATCCAGGGTTGCCGAGAATCTTTGTCCTGGCAGCAGAAGAATAAAGATGGAAGGTGGGGAAAAAACCCTTATTATACTAAATGATGATGTCTCTCATTTGGCCCAGACAAAATAACTCCCTCTTGCTTAAAAGTCTGTACTGACCAATTGGCCAGGGGTGGGTTCTAAATTTTTTTACTACCGGTTCTGTGGGTGTGGCTTATTTTGTGGGCATGGCTTGATGGTCATGTGACAATTCTTTAGGATTTAGCAGAGGTACTCATCTACCAGGCTTTTAACTGCTTACAGAGCTGTACCGGTCTACCCATTTATTTTTGCAGGCACTGGTCAACTTATTTATTTTTGCAGGCACCATCTACTCATGTATTTTTGGAGGCACTGGTCTACCCATTTATTTTTGCAGGCACCGGTCTACCCATTTGCTTTTGGAAGCACCGGTCTACCACCATACTGCCTTTTACCACTGATCAGCTGTAGGGCGGCCCTTTGAAGCCCCGCAGCAAGAGTTTCAACAGTTTTTTCCTTATAGCCCATCAGCTGGGACTCAGGAGGCAGCAATAGATTGGGGGTGGGGCCAAATAAAAGGTAAGAATAACTTGGGGGGTATGGGGGGGTGGGGTAGGGGTGGGGGATCAGAACCGGTTCGGTGACGTATCTTCAATAAATCACTAGAGATGTGCTATGTTTCTTCTTCCTTCAAACACTGTGCCGAAGAAGCCCACCATCAAGGAACTGAATGACCGGTTGCTTTAACATCTGTAGTTATGAAAACCTTTCAAAGGCTAGTGCTGTCCCACTTGAAAGCCATCACGGATCCGCTGTTAGAACCCCTTGCAATTTGCAGACTGAGCAAATAGATCAACAGTTGATGCTGTTGATATAGCTCTGCGCTACATCCTACCACATCTTGAATCTCCAAAGACCTACCTAGGCAAGGGTCCTCTTTGTAGACTTTAGTTCAGCATTCAACACCATCATTCCAGACATTCTTCTAACTAAGCTAAACCAGCTAGCAGTACTTGAACATGCTTGTAAATGGATCATAAGCTTCATAACAGACAGGAAGCAACAGGTGAAGCTAAGCAGAATCACATCAGATACCTGTACAATTAGCACAGCTCCCCACCCCAAGGCTGTGTGCTCTCCCCACTTCTCTTCTCTCTGTATACCAATGCATCTCAAACGATCCATCTGTTAAACTACTGAAATTCACAGATGACACAACAGTGATCGGTCTCATTCAAGACAATGATGAATCACATACAGACAGGAGGTTGAACAACTAGCCTCGTGGTGCGACCAGAACAATCTGGAACTGAACTCACTCAAAACTGTAGAATTGTTGGTAGACTTTAGGAGAAACCCTCCCATCCTACCACCTCTTACAATACTAGACAACACAATATCAACAGTAGAGACCTTCAAATTTCTAGGTTCTACCATATCTCAAGACCTAAAATGGACACCTAACATCAAAAACGTCATCAAAAAAGCATAACAAAGAATATTCTTTCTGCACCAACTCAGAAAGCTCAAACTGCCCAAGGAGCTGCTGATTCAGTTCTACAGAGGAATTACTGAGTCTGTCATCTGCACCTCTATAACTGTCTGGTTTGGTTCTGCAACCCAACAAGACAGACACGGACTTCAGAGGATAATTAGAACCGCAGAAAAAACAGTGGCTACCAACCTGCCTTCCACTGAGTATACTGCACGAGTCACTGCACTGAGTATACTGCACGAGTCAAAAAGAGGGCTGTGAAAATATTTACAGACCCCTCACATTCCTAGACATAAACTGTTTCAACTCCTACCCTCAAAACGACGCTATAGAGCACTGCACACAAGAACAACTAGATACAAGAACAGTTTTTTTCCTGAATGCCATCACTCTGCTAAACAATTCCCTCAACACTGTCAAACTATTCACTAAGTCTACATTACTTCTCATCTTCTCATTGTTCCTATCACCCATCTCCTCCCACTTATGACTGTACGACTGTAACCTTGTTGCTGGTATCCTTACGATTTATATTGACTGTTTCCTAATATGATCTGATTGCTTATTTATTTCCTATGACTCTCATTAAGTGTTGTACCTTATGATTCTTGACAAATGTATATTTTCTTTTATATACACTGAGAGCGTATGCATCAATACAATTTCCTTATGTGTCCAATCACACTTGTCCAATAAAGAATTCTGTTCTGTTCTGCTCTGCTCTGCTCTGCTCTGCTCTGCTCTGCTCTGCTCTGCTCTGCTCTGCTCTGCTCTGCTCTGCTCTGCTCTGCTCTAGAATTCAATATAGTTACTGCCCTGGGATAGAAACTGCTTTTCAGCCTATTTGTCCTTGTTTTTATTATCCTGTACCGTCTGCCAGATGGTAATAGTTCAAAAAAAGGAGTGCCCAGGATAAGATGGATCTTTAAGGATGCTTTGAACTTGCTTAAGGTAGCGGGAGCTATAAAGCTCTTCCAAAGACAGGAGAGGGCAACCAATGCTCCTCTGGGCATTGGCATTAATCCTTGGGAGTGCTGCCCTACCTGCCACTGTGCAATTGGCAAACCATACACAGGTGCAGTAATTTGAGGGAAGCCTGCAGGACAGATGAGAAGAAAGAAGAGATGAATGCAATGCTATCCAACTGCCTGGTCCTAATGTACAAGAGAGATGGAAAATCTGTACCTCTTATAAAACGCTGGACCACAAATACATAAAACTTCCTATAAAATGCTGAATATTGGTTACGGGAATGAGATCCAGTCCAACCCAATTTTGGGGGCTGTTCAAAAAGACTCAGACCAAGAAGCCGATTTGGTCATGAGAATATGAAAGAGCCTGGCACCGCTCAGCGACGTCTAAAATGTGTCAAGTAAGAATGAATGAACCAGCGAACAGTCTATAGAACTCGAGCCATTCAATTTACGCAAGAGAGGTGACTGGCAATCTTACAGAGATCATGATACGGCGGACTGATTGGGATATATTACATCTCTTATATTGTGGGTGGGGGGAAAAAATCCCCTACTTGCAAGAAAGATTTTATTTTTTTTGCAAAGGGACAGCTGATAGAATAAGCAATTTAAAGGTTGGCTACTCAACTGACGGAAGCTAGAGCTGTGAAACTATTTTATACCTCATTTACCAGACCTATTTGCCTATTTAAATAACGTGTCTTTTCTCTTGTTCTTTATTTGCACTGTCCATTTATTTATACTTATTTATTGCAGGGGACCATAATCAAATCGTTCCGGGATGAAATCTCTCGAGTTCAATTATCAGCCTTCCCAAAGAAATGACCTCTGAAGATTTTCAGACAACCGGAAGTCTCAGCCTCTGAACAGGCTGAAAAGTCGAAATCCCAAGACATAGGTTGGTTATGTTGCGATCCGCCAGCAGCCTATGGAGCTGGCAGCAGAGTCGGACAGTAAGGAGGCTGGGGAGGACAATGGGCCAGTCCTGGAGGCTGGGGAAGGCCTGGATGAGAGTTCTGCATCGGAGGCAGAGAGGGGGCCAGGGCCATCTGGGAGCGATGCACGGACTCCAGAGCCTCCAGAGGCTGACAGCAGAGAGGCAGGGGAACAGGAGGAGCCTGTTCCTAGTGCATGCATGAAAAGAGCTGCCAGAAGGCAAGAGCAGCTAAAGCAAAGAGGATGACTCAGGAGTAGGGCCAAGAAATGATTGGCCTCTCCCATAAGGCTTAAAAGACCAGCAACGGCTCTTGGGCTCTTGGGCTCTTTGTCTGAAAGCAATGTTGATAGATTTGTTTCTTGTCTTGCTGCAATTATTTCTTGTCGGCGTCTTCTGCTTCTGAACTTTTGCCAAGAAAAGCCTTTGGCAGGTTGCCAAAGTAGACCAAGGTTGGTGATAAGGCTGAAGAATTGTGTTATGAAGAATTTGTTTTGAATTAGTTTGGATTACGCTGAGAATGAGTTAATTCTCAGCTGTTCTAATAAAGTCTGTTTGTTTAGAACTGACTGCGTCTGATAATACCTACTTGGGCCTCGGTCACAACAGGTTAAGTAAAGTTGAAACAGTGGAAAGAAGTCTCCGTATTCATGAGAGAAAGGGGGTTGGAAGGAAGTGTTGGAAGAAATATCCTTCTACGTTCAGTTCCAAGTGGGGAAAAAGGACACTGGATTCATGGAAGCTGCTTGGAAAGAAGGTTTATTGATGAACAGGATCACGCGGCTTGAGATCCGGGGCAAAAAGGGGCAGAGATGGTGAAAGTCCCTGAGTTTTATGCCCTCTGTTAGGCTTTGAATTTCATCTTGTATTTTGATTGGTTGTCAGAGTCCCATGGGGCCATGCAGGAGTAACTTTGTAGGTTGTGTTTTTAACCAAGCTTGGTTGAGCCTTGCTGGGTGATGATGTAATGAAAGGGCTTTGGGCAATTCCTATCCTGGCTCTGCCTGAAAGAGGCAGATCTTTGTTATGTAGGATAGACTGGCCCAGGCCTTAATGGCCCATTGACAAAGGTGTGTGTGTGGGGGGGTGAGTTTCTGCCTCCCTTTTAGGGGAAATGTTCTGCCCTTTTTAATATTTCCTAAAAGAAGCAACTCTAATACATTATTCTACACACAGTAACAGCAGCGAGAATTGTCTATGCTCGATGTTGGAAACTAGAAAATATACCAGCCAATGAGATGATTATATATAAGATACTAGAATGTGCTGAGATGTATAGGCTCACGTTAGAAATGAAAGACAAGGAAGAAGCAGAATTTTATGAGGTGTGGGATAAGTGGTATAACTGGCTAGAACGGAGAAACAAAAATGTATAGGAATAAATGTAAAATACCTGTAAGAGACACATGACACAGTACCACTAAAAAATGTTTATCGTTATGTAAATTGAAAATAAATAAATAATAATAATAATAATAATTTATTATTAATAATAATATATAATAATAAATAAGCAGCAAGAAAAAATCACAAAGTACCGGGACTTGCAAATTGAAGTTGAGCGACTATGGAAAAAGAAATCATGTGTTGTTCCGATTGTAATTGGAGCCCTTGGAGCAATACCCAAAGGGCTACCCCGCTATTTAGAAATTCTAAATTTACCGGACTTGAACATTTTGACTTTACAAAAAACCACCTTACTCGGAACAGCTTACATCCTCCGACGATACCTTAACAGTTCCTAGGTCCTTGGTTAGGACTCGAGCTGCTGAGCTATTAACCAGCCTCAAAGACTGTGAATCTCACTACAGATTAACCAATAATAATAATAATAATAATAATAATAATAATAATAATTCCTAAAATATCTCATTTTCCTAGGAGAGGGGTGGGTGCTAACTTCCTACAAAAGAACATGGAACTGGGGGGAATAAAGAGAGTTTTAGAGCCTACAGAGAATGTCTATGAAGATGCTCAGTCATCCAAGTCACGGTTGCCCCAAAGGCAGAATTCAAGAGGCAACTGGAATTCTTTGTTTTTTTTTTCTTGAAGAGGTATCGCTTCTTATCTAAGAAGCTATCCAAGAAGGAAAGAGTGCTAAGCACCAGATGATTGCAAGGAATATAAATCCTTCCATTCCCTAACATTCAGTCAGCACTGAAGAAGCTTCTTGGATGAGAAGCGAAACATCTTCAAGGAAAAACAAAGGATGTCTAGCCGCCTCTTGAAAAAAGCACCTTTGTCATTTGGATCGATGGGATAAATTATGGGAGAGAAACTATAAACTAACTAAATCAGCTGCTTACAAGGAGAATCTTTATAAGATGTTTTTACTGCTGGCACCTGCCACCAAAGAGATTGGCTAGGATGTTCTCAAACAGGTCCCCGGAATGTTGGAGGTGTGGGACATAACCAAGGGACATTCTACCACATGTGGTGGACCTGCCCTAAGATTAGGAAATTTTGGTGGAAGATAAAAAAGTGGCTGGAAGAGATAACTGAACAGAAGATAGAAAGAAAAACGGAACTATTCCTCCTCGGTATTTTGGAAGAGAAAATGGAAAAAAAATTACAATATATCATATTGCATATACTAACTGCGAGTAGAATTGTCATAGCACAAACTGGAAACAACTGGAAATTAAGGAAAGGGAAAATACAGAGTACTATTTAATTTGGGATAGATGGTATTCCTGGCTGGAGAGTAAATCTAAAATGTAAGCGATATTTTGTCACGAAACCAAATTGTGAATAGAAGCTATTATAACTTAGATAAGGATGTAAGTTAAGATAGTGATAGATAGAAGTAGAATTTGTGTATGGAAGTTAATTAGGATAGAGATACCGATATAGAAAAGCTGTTACTAGTGTTTAAGTTTTGATGTATTTGTTTTTGTTGTGTGTTATAGTTTTCTATTTTTTGCTCTTTTCTATTTTTTGTACTGTGTATTTTAATGTTTGAAAATTCAATAAATATTTTTTTAAAAAAAAGAAAAAAACACCTTTGGGACAGTTCTACAGGGAAGGGAATGATTTGTGTAACTTGCAGCATAACTTCCAAGTGTTAAACTTCAGCCTTGCCTAGAATTTCCTTGAGAAAAGAGGCAGGATTGATTAGAAGCATCTGAGCTTTAAGACAAGTACTTTCAACGCCTTGAGAAGGAATCGTATTTTTGGCTCGTCCCTCTCAGAGACAGAAATAGAGGCATCTTCAGAATGACATAAGCAGAACTGCATTGTAAAGTCCATCATGACCCACATAAGGAAGAGACAATGTGTGCATCTCAATGGCACAACAGTTTAATCATTTACCACCCCCTTACTCCCACAACAATAAAAATATACTCTCTACTTTACCAACAAGGGGGTCGCAGTGGCTCAGTGGCTAAGACACTGAGCTTGTCGATCGAAAGGTCGACAGTTCAGTGGTTCGGATCCCTAGCGCCGTGTAACGGGGTGAGCTCCTGTTATTTGTCCCAGCTTCTGCCAACCTAGCAGTTCGAAAGCACGTAAAAAATGTGAGTCGAAAAATAGGGACCACCTTTGGTGGGAAGGGAACAGCGTCCCGTGCGCCTTTGGCATTTAGTCATGCCAGCCACATGACCATGGAGACATCTTCAGACAGCGCTGGCTCTTTGGCTTTGAAACGGAGATGAGCACTGCTCTCTTAGAGTCGGGAAGGACTAGCACATATCTGTGAGGGGAACCTTTACCTTATACCAACAATAAAGATATACTCTTTGGCAATAAAGATATACAGATATATAAACTTCTCCCAAAATAGAAAATACACTTAGCAAACTGTGGATTGTGATAAACTCTTATTTCCCTGACATGCTGGCTTTCTACAGGGAGCGAAAACTTAATTTAACAGAAAATTTAAAAATAAATTAAAATAAACCCATTTATTGGCAATCAGAAGTTTGGTCCAGTCTGTCTCCTTTGAATTCTATCAATTAATTCTAACGTAGATTTGGACAAAATCTGCTTGAAACAATATGAATTAAAAATTATATAATTTCTTAGTAAGTTTCCTTTTGGGATGAGTTATTCCCTCACTAACAGATGCATTTTGGGTTGATCCTAGACGTTTTCTCAGAAATGAACCTCTTTTGATTTACCAAACCTTATCATACAAGGCACCGAGAATTCTAACTGCCTCTAAAATGGGATCATTTGGTTGAAAAATACTTGCATGCCAAAGGATTTATTTATTGGTGTCACATGATTGTAGAAAATTGTAATTCTATGTAAAACCAACTTCAAACTAACAAAAAAACACATGGAACATAAAAATCCAAGTTCAATACGTATTCAAACGGATTCTGGTCTAATTTAACATATAATCATAAATCAGAGACACAAGCACACATTTTATAATGCAATAAGCTTTCACATGCACACAAAAAGTTAATTATTCATTAGGCTAACAGGAAGGAAGGAAGGAAGGAAGGAAGGAAGGAAGGAAGGAAGGAAGGAAGGAAGGAAGGAAGGAAGGAAGGAAGGAAGGAAGGAAGAGGGAGGAAGGAAAGAAAAAGAAAGAAAAAGAAAGGGAAGCAATGGAAGGAGGGAGGGAGAGAGAGAGAGAGAAAGAAAGAGAAAGAGAAAGAAAAAGAAAGAAAGAAAGAAAGAAAGAAAGAAAGAAAGAAGAGAGAGAGAGAGAGAGAGAGAGAGAGAGAGAGAGAGAGAGAGAGAGGGAGGGAGGGAGGGAGGGCAAGAAAAAGAAAGAAAAAGGGAGAAGGAAGGAAATGGAAGAATGGAAGGAGGCAGGGGGTAGAAAGGGAACAAAAGAACAAGAGAAAGAAAGAAAGAAAGAAAGAAAGAAAGAAAGAAAGAAAGAAAGAAAGAAAGAAAGAAAGAAAGAGCAGGGAGGGAGAGAGAAAGGAAGAGCAGGGAGGGAGAGAAAAAAAGAAAAGGAGAGAGAGAAGAAGGAAGGAAGGAAGGAAGGAAGGAAGGAAGGAAGGAAGGAAGGAAGGAAGGAAGGAAGGAAGGAAGGAAGGAAGGAAGGAAGGTTCTTCATACACAGCTACATTGTAGTATTTTACAATCTGTGTGCCTTTTGTTTGGTATCTTTTAACACCCTTCCTTTTTCTTTTAGACTGTCAAGCTATTAAAACCCTTTTTTCGAAAGAAAGAAAGAAAGAAAGAAAGAAAAAAGAATGTGTGTGCAATACTTAGTAAATTTTAGATACTTTACCAAAACCAAACCAAACCAAAAAGGCCCTCATAAATAAACGGGGATTAGTGGAAGGCTTCTCTTTCTTTTCTCCAATCCAAGACACATAAAATACCCTTTTCCATTAGAGTCAGCTGGTTAAGCTTTACAAGCACAAATATTTACTGTGCTTTTGCAGGACAAGAAAATAATGAAAACCAACCTTGAATCCCATTTTAAAAATATAGAAAGGAGGCCGGGAACCTGATTTATAAATGGGAAATAGGTGTGTGCACGAGTTCTCCTCCTGTATTTTTTATGTTTCTATTAGGCTTGCATCTGCCTTCTATTACAGCGCTTCTTCTTCGAGGGGGGAAAAAAATAATAATAATTTCTGTGTCACTGGCTCACATTGGATGCATTCATTTTCTTTCGACTTTTCCGGTGCTTATTGATTTCCTGGAAGGACTTGTATTTCTCCACTCAGTGGGTCAGCCATTAAAACAAAGCTTCTGCAAACTAACAATGCACAGATATCTACAGACCCCTCGCATCCTGGACATAAATCGTTTCAACATCTACCCTCAAAACGACACTATAGAGCATTGCACACCAGAACAACTAGACACAAGGACAGTTTTTTCCCAAATGCCATCACTCTGCTAAACAACTAATTCCCACAACACCGTCAAACTACTTACTAAAACTGAGTTACTATTATTCATCTCATCCTTCCTATTTCCTTCCACTTATGACTATAACCTTGTTCCTTGTACCTTTATGATTTATACCCTGTTTCCCCCCCCCCCCCAAATAAGACATCCCCTGATAATAAGCCCAATGTCAGGGTTTCGGTTTCATCCTCGAAAAGGCTTTTGAGAGCGTGGCAATAAGGCCAAGAGCTTATTTCAGGGTTCAAAAAAATGTAAGACAGTGTCTTATTTTCGGGGAAATGCGGTAGTTTTATTTAGTTTCCTAGTACGATTTATGTTGATTCTATCACTAACTATTGTATCTTACAATCTATGATGTATTTTTATGATGACTATGATCATGATCTATCACTTACAGCTTTTACGTACAATGAGAGTTTATGCACCGAAGACAAATTCCTTGTGTGTCCAATCACACTTGACCAATAAAGTATGGTAGGTTACGGTATGGGTATGGGTATGGGTATGGGTATGGGTATGGGTATGGGTATGGGTATTGCATTGCATTGCATTCTTATAATTCTAACTCTAACTCTAACTCCTCTAACTTCTATTCTATTCTACTCTACTCTACTCTACTCTACTCTACTCTACTCTACTCTACTTTTACTCTACTCTTACTCTACTCTTACTCTACTCTACTCTACTCTATTAACAACAAATGCTGCTCTGGTATATCAGGTGTGTGTTTGTATGTAAAAATAAAGTTTATATATGTATAAATAAAATCTGTATGTGAACATTTCATAGTCTTTCTCCTATCCTAGAATTGTATTCAACAAAATTTCATTTTAATCTATGCTGATTGGTGTACATTCAAAATGACAATAACGTTATTATTCCTGTTCTGTTCTGTTCTGTTCTGTTCTGTCTGGTCTGGTCTGGTCTGGTCTGGTCTGGTCTGGTCTGGTCTAGTCTAGTCTAGTCTAGTCTAGTCGTGTCATTTCTAGTCATTTCTATTCTGTTCCTATTCCTATTCCTATTCCTTATTCTGTTCCTATTTCCTATTTCCTATTTCCTATTTCCTATTTCCTATTTCCTATTCTACTCTACTCTACTCTACTCTACTCTACTCTACTCTACTCCACTCCACTCCACTCCACTCCACTCCACTCCACTCCACTCCACTCCATTTCCCATTTCTCCACTCCACTCCACTCCACTCCACTCCACTCCACTCCACTCCACTCCACTCCACTCCACTCCACTCCACTCCTGTTCTGTTCTGTTCTGTTCTGTTCTGTTCTGTTCTGTTCTGTTCTGTTCTGTTCTGTTCTGTTCTGTTCTGTTCTGTTCTATTCTATTCTATTCTATTCTATTCTATTCTATTCTATTCTATTCTATTCTATTCTATTCTATTCTATTCTATTCTATTCTATTCTATTCTATGCTCTATATAGTAGTGGATGCTCCAGTATTATTGTTACTCACATTCAAAGAAACGAAACAAACTTGTGGCACAGTTTGGCTACTAAGTGTAAAATTTATAAGGAAGCATCTGGTCGCACGGGTAGCGCTCGGCTTACCGCCACAACTGAGCCCAAAATTTCTGTTGCTAAATGAGACATTGGTTAAGTGAGTGTTGCCCCACTGTACGACTTTTCTTGCCACGGTTATTAAACGAATTACTGCAGTTGTTGAAATTATTAACGTGGTTGTTTATGGAGGTTCTCCAAAGTCAGGCAGGTCCTGGTTGTCCCAAGGGTGCATTTTTTTCCCCCAAGAAGCGACTGGGCTTTCTGGTTTTTCTTTGAATACGTTTCGCTTCTCACCCGAGAAGCTTCTTCAGTTCTGAACGTAAAGAAGTTTTTGGATGATAAAAAGCGGGTGACGTGACCGCCACTCCATCCCCATCCCCAGCACACTGCAATCATCATAAATACAAATCAATTGTCAAGCGCCTGGATTTTCTTCATGGGACCTGCAACGGTCATAAGTATGAAAAATGGTCATAAGTCAAGGACTGCCTGTATTCTGCTGTTCTCCTTGGAAGCATTTTTATCCAATCGCAGGTGGCCTTCGACTTATAATCGTTCATTTAACAACCCTTGAAAGTTTGAACGGGGCTGAAAAAAGGTGACTTACGATCAGTCCTCACATTTGTGACTACGGCACTGTCTGACAATCGAAATTCAGGCACTTGGCAACCATCATGTATTTTCAGCCTCCCCGGCGTCACATTTACAATCTTCCCAGGGGAGGAAAGTCAATGAAAGGAGGCAGGATTTGTTTAACGACCGTATGATTCACTGAAGGACCATAGCTAAAAAGTTCGCAAAATTGGGTGTGACTCACTTGATAACCTTCCATTGCTTAGCAATGGAATCTCTGGTCCCAAATGCGGTCATACTTTGAGGACTACCTGTACAAAACACCTATTTTCAAACTAAGAATGCCAACTTCTTCTAAAATCGGCAGCTCCAGATTTGGAGACACATCTGCCGGAAACTATTCGCAAAAGAAAAAAGGAGAGAAGGAGGGAGGGAGGGAGGGAGAGAAAGAGAAAGAGAGGGAGAGAGAGGGAGAGAGGGAAAGAGAAAGAGAAAGAGAAAGAGAAAGAGAAAGAGAAAGAGAAAGAGAAAGAGAAAGAGAAAGAGAAAGAAAGAGGGAGGGAGAGCGAGGAGAGAGAGAAAGAGAGGGAGAGAGTGGGAGGGAGGGAGGTAGAGAAGGAGAAAGAAAGGGAGATCGAGAAGGAGAGAGAGGGGGGAGAGAGAGGGAGGGAGAGAAAGAGAGAAGGAGAGAGAAGAGGAGAGGAGAAAGAGAGAGGGAGAAAGAGAGGGAGAAAGTGAGAGGGAGGGAGAAAGGGAGGGAAGGAGAGAAGGAAAAAGAAACAGAGGGGGAGAGAGAGAGGAGGAGAAAGAGAGAGAGAGGGAGAAATCATTCCCAATAAGAAAATTTCTGGTTTGACTTCTATTTTAATCGTTACTGTCCCATCTCTTCTTAAAAACCTCCAGAGATGGAGGACCCACAACTTCTGGAGGCAACCTGTTCCACTGGTTATTTGTTCTGTTAGGAAATTTCTCTTTTATTCAAGGTAGCTTCTCTCCTTGATTAGCTTCCATCCGTGGTTTCGTCTTGCCTTCAGGTACTTTGAAGAATAGGCTGACCCCCTCCTCTTTGCGGTAGCCCCTCAAATCTTGAAACACTGGTATCGCGTCACCCCGAGTCCTTCTTTAGAATTTAGGATTTAGGATTAGAAGAGCTCTCGACGTCACCCAACAAGCTTAATTCTTTCTATTTATGAGATTATGCACACATCTGTGTGTGTTGTAAGCCTGAAATGGACAATGGACAATTCGATTTTCACACGCCGATATTGGAAAACTCCACCTCCTCTCTTGCTGATCTCAGCTGATTAAACGGGTGACAGAGAATAGAGAGGTGATTTCCTGCTGTCATTTATAGCTGGAGATGAAACAATAAAAGTCCCCAGCAGTTGGCTGATCACCTGACGATAACCTCTGCAGTGCTACCGTCTGCATCGGCGGTGAATGAAGCCCATCACACGAAGCTCAGGGAGAGGGAAAAGACGGAAGATTCCTCTGTTGGATGAGCGGCTTCTGGAATGAAACACCTACAACTGACCCAACCAGCTCATGACACTGTAGGAAGATTACCAGGCTGAGCCTGGGATCAAATGCGTCATCAGTCATGTGTCCCTGCGCGCCCAAAAGAGCCCACAAAGTCCAGCGCCCTTTGAATGCCTTTCTTATCTCCCACTCATCTCCTTCGACTGTTAGTTGGCCAGATTCTTATAGAGAGCTTAAGCTCGCCATAAATCTTTATGCTCATTTGAACTTCCTGAATCTCCCGATTGACAAGACACTCCAGGAAAAAGGGGACGGTGTCTTCAAACAAATGATTTTGGCATCCAGAGATGGAGAAGTCCATAATGTCTTTTCACTTCACTGAGCAGTGAAGATGACAGGTTGCTGCTTCACTTCAGTGGTGGGTTGCCCCCGGTTCGGACCGGTTCACAAGTACCGGTAGTAAAACCGGTGGGAGGTTCCACACACTGATGCAGACGTCTGCATAATTGATCTGCGCACACACGGGCACGATGCGAACTGGTAGTAAAGGTAAGTAGAACCCACCCCTGCTTCACCTCTTCTAAAGGGAGAACTGTCTAGGACAGTGATGGCTAACCTTTTTGCCATCATGTGCCAAAAGCGGGGGGGCGTGTGGTGGGGTCACACACATGCATGCCCACATCCATAATTCTATGCGCCCCGCCCATTTTTTGCTCTCCCCAGGCTCCAGAGCCTTTCTAGGAGCCTGGGGAGGGCAAAAACAGCCTTCCCCACTCCCCCAGAGGCCCTCCGGAGGCCGGAAACAGTGTTTCCTGACTTCTGGTGGGCCCAGAAGGCCCGAAAATCAGCTGGCTGGTGCACGCATGCCTCTTGGAGCTGAGCTCGCATGCCCACCGATATGGCTCCCTGTGCCACCTGTAGCACCCGTGCCATAGATTCGCCATCACGGGTCTAGGACGAAACCAAATCCACAATACAATCAATTTAGATGGTGGGCTCCAATCCTCATACTTCTCAGCAACTCCCAGAACTGATGGGTGAATTCTCAGAATTAGAAAACCAGACGTGTGATGTGTGTTTTAGTTGGGGAAGGCTGATACACAGGAGCTCTGCAATTTGATTCGACAAATAAAATTTTTAAATATGTGTTTTAAGTCCTGACAAAATATAGCCTACATTTTCCTTTTGGCAAATCTATTCCCTGCGATGTTAAAAAATATAATTGTTGTGACATCACAAAAGTCACAACACAAACACATCTTAAATACTCACACAAGAGGTGAAAAGAGACGGTTGTTTTTGCTTTGGGGTTTATTTCTATTAATTTACAAGCAAATAAAGCCATGTGGAGACTCCAAAATGAAGAATTTTTTTTTTTAAAAAAAACCCCTCCTTTTGTCAACTTCTGGATGCAAATGTACAATTACTCTAATTTATTCTTCTCTGTGATTATTGGCTTTTATTTAAGTTTAAGCTATTCATTTTCCCTTCAGATAGGCAATGTATTACAAGCTGCTTTTCAATTAATCTTTGCTCTTGAAAACGGCAAAACTCTTTTGACAGCTTCCTCAGGAATCTCATGGTTATATGAGCATTTCGCAAAAATTACTCCTCCTAACGGGCACACATTATAATTTACACATTAAACACAGCAGGTTTTCACTTTAGGGCCCCTTGCCAAAAATAACCATTCCATTTTTTCCTCCTCAAAAATTTCTCCCCTTTGGTAAAAGGATAATTATAAATGTGGAAGAAAGAGCGGGAAATAAAAGAAGGGGGAGCAAGTATCAAGCATTAATTAAGGATTTGTTTTGAAGACCTAAATATTAAGGCAGAAGAAAATGGTCATGTTGATGGATTATTTATTCATTCTCTCCAGGGTTGGAATTCATTTTTTTTTTACTACCGGATCTGTGGGCGTGGCTTGGTGGGCGTGGTGTGGGTTGGTGAGTGTGGCAGGGGAAGGATACTGCAAAATCTCCATTCCCTCCCCACTCCTGGGGGAAGGATACTGCAAAATCCCCATTCACTTCCCACTCCTGGGAGAAGGATACTGTAAAATCTCCATTCCCTCCCCACTTCTGGGAGGATACTGCAAAATCCCCATTCCCTCCCCACTCCTGGGAGAAGGATACTGCAAAATCCCCATTCCCTCCCCACTCCTGGGAGAAGGATACTGTAAAATCTCCATTCCCTCCCCACTCCTGGGGGAAGGATGCTGCAAAATCCTCATTCCCTCCCCACTCCTGGGGGAAGGATACTGCAAAATCCCCATTCCCTCCCCACTCCTGGGGGAAGGATACTGCAAAATCTCCATTCCATCTCCAATCCAGGGGAAGGTTACTGCAAAATCCCCATTTTCTCCTGATCAGCCGAGACTTGGGAGGCAGAGAATAGATGCGGATGGGGCCAGTCAGACTTTTTACTACCGGTTCTCCGAACTACTCAAAATTTCCGCTACCGGTTCTCCAGAACTGGTCAGAACCTGCTGAAACCCACCTCTGATAGACAGCAATGCCTGCGCGCCAAAACTGCACATGTGCGCAGATGGGTGCGATTGCACGCACAGCACAACGGGAGAGGAGCCGTGCGCTAGCGTGGATAGCACACGCGTGAAACACGTGAAGCGGGCACCCGGTCGATAAAAAGATTTGCCACCACTGCTCTAGGAGATGCTCAGCACCGAAAAAAAAAAACTCCAGCAAAAAAAAAAGAAAGAAAGAAAAATCCCATCCTTCGTCCTGCTGAGCTAGGAGGAAATCGATGCCCAACACAAACACACACGCACACACGAGCCCTGATCTGTGAATTATGCATGCATTACGGTTATTTCAGGCCTCATTTGCAAGTATATAAAACAGTTAACATATAACCTGCAATTCTATTAAAAGGATTGATGTGGGCAGCGGGGGGGGGGAAGCTGGCCATATATATTCTTAGATTTCTTTCCCATTAATAGATGTTCCTGTTTCCTGGTTTTTGAAGCCGTACTTCTTCCTTAAGTAAACACTTAATGACAGAAGACATTTCCTCATTATCTGAGCCGGCTATTTTAGAGCTTCAGCTTAAATAGGCAGTTTACTTCATGCTCTCCCTTCTAAACAGTCGGCGTAAGTTTATGTTCTCTATAAACAGGACAAGTTTAATGCGCCCCCTCGCATGAAACCCAATTCTCAGCCTATTACTAAAATGAAACCCCGGCTTCCAGATTAAAACTTCTGTGCTTGATCAACGTTTTTTTTTTTTTAATGATACTCATTTTCTCTCAATTAGATAGATGGAGCAAATGGAAGAGGGTCACCTTATTAAATATTTCCAGCCTGGCGTTAGGATCATATAATTAGGGGAGTGGGAGGGGAGTTTTCTGCATTGTTTCAGTCCGATGTATCGAGCAAATGCGTGTGTATCTAAATAAAACATCTCAGGGAACATCTTAGGAGCCCTTTCCGACTTGGAAGCTTCTCTAGATGCATTCATTTGGTCGCCAGGGAACCTGCTGAGAATTCTGAGGACTGGTCTCCATAGTTGTGTGTGTGTGTGTGTGTGTGTATGTTTTCTGAGGTTTTCGCGGGTGTTTGTATGTAGGTCTTTGGTTATTCGGGTCTTCTCCCGCGTAAAATTGGAAGTATCTTGGCGACGTTTCGACAAAGTCCCATTCGTCATCTTCAGGCTGGTGTTCTCGGCTTCGTGCTTCCAAGAGCAATGTGAGATCGCAGCTGTCTCTTCCTTTTAACTGCTAGTGGGGGTGTGAGCTGACTGGGTGGGAGCTTGGCTGTGTTCTGATTGCTCTCACGGCCACAAACACGAAGCCAAACAACAGCGCAGCTCACCAGCTCAAATCCCCCTGCAACTCAGACTAAGCCGAGCACAACCAAGCCCCCACCCAAACAGAACACACCCCTATCCAATCAGAGCACAACCAACCCCCCATCCAATCAGAGCACAGCCAAGCCCCTAACCAATCAGAACACACCTCCACCCAATCAGACGTCTCCATGGTCATGTGGTTGGCATGACTCAATGCCAAAGGCGCACAGAACGCTGTTATCTTCCCAGCAAAGGTGGTCCCTATTTTTCTGCCCATTAAAAGTTAGGTTTCTGAAGTATTTAGGAATGGAATGGAATGGAATGGAATGGAACGGAACGGAACGGAACGGAACGGAACAGAACAGAACAGAACAGAATATTTGGAAGGGACTTTGGAGGTCTTCTAGTCCAATCCTCTGCTTAGGTTTTTTTTTAACTACGGTAATAAAAAAGCACAAACTCAAAACGTTATGAGTTGGCATTCTCCAGCTTAAGCTAATGATGGAAATTTTCCCAACTTATAGTCAGCTCACAAGTTTTTAATGTTATTTCTTTACATCCCCCCTTTCTTATTTTGACAAATAAGGCAGCCAACATATCTGACACACCTTCCTCTTTCTATTTTCCCCCACAACAACCACCCTGTAAAGTGGGTTGGGCTGAGAGAGGGGGACAGGCTCAAAGTCATTCAGTCAGCTTTCATGCCTAAAACAGAACTAGAACTCACCGTCTCCTGGTGATTGGCCCAAAGTCATCCAGTCAGCTTTCATGGCTAAGGAGGGATTAGAACACACCATCTCTTGGTGATTGGTCCAAGGTCACCCAGCTGACTTTCGTGGCTAAAGTGGGACTAGAACTCACGGTCTCCCACTTTCAAAGCCTGATGTCTGAATCATTAGACCAAATTGGTTCTCAGTTTTCTATCCCTAGAGTTTATAACTTTCCTCATTTTGGGGGGTGGGGGTGGGGGTTCAGTGAGTAGCAAATGGTTTTATTCTGTATCCTCATGCAGTTACGGAATAGATTTCTTCAAGAAATGGTACAGAAATCCTCCTTTTCAGCTGACAGAGAACTCTGAAGGCTTCCCCCTTCAGCTTGATCTTTTCTATCTCAGCCAGTTTAATACTGTGTTTTCCTGAAAATAAGACCCTGTCTTATTTTGAACCCTGAAATAAGCGCTTGGCCTTATTGCCATGCGCTCAAAAGCCCAATTATCAAGGGATGTTCTTATTTTGGAGAAAACAGAGTAGCAGTTACTTATTTTCAGGAGATTTTAAGTGTTTATATCCAGGCGGAAAGCCAAGATACCAATTGTATTAACGGTAATAAATATGTTATCTTTGAATTGGAAGAAATGCTTTAAAAGCACTGCTCACTCCGACATCTCAGAAAACAAGACGAGTATACTAAAAATACCTTCCCTGTTGAGTTCATGGCTCATAGGTTCCCTGGGAATCCCTAGTTTATTATAAATACATGTCTTGTTGCATCAGTCTTCAGGGATAACTAGGCAGTAGAATAACCAACAATTCTATATTATGATTTTTTTTCTTTTTTTTCCTGTTCCTGCAGAAATTCAGCAAATTGTAGCTCCTATTAAATATAGGTACCGTGTTTCCCCAAAAATAAGACCCTATCATATTTTTTTTTGAACCCTGAAATAAGCGCTTGGCCTTATTGCCATGCGCTCAAAAGCCCAATTGGGCTTATTATCAGGGGAATGTCTTATTTTGGGGAAAACAGGGTAGTCCTCAACTTATTGCCACAATAGGTTGAAACAAATTTCTGTTTGCTAAGAAACAAATTTCTGTTTGCTAAGTGAGACATTGGTTAAATGAGTTTCGCCCCGTTTTACGACCTTTCCTGCTACAGTTGTTAAGTGAATCACTGCAATTTATTTATTTATTTATTTATTGGTTCGATTTATATGCCGCCCTTCTCCGGAGACTCAGGGCGGCTTACAATGCGTTAAGCAATAGCCTTCATACTTTTGTATATACCTGCTTAGTAGGGCTTTCGGCCCCTCCCTAAGCGGTGTTCTTTTTTATACAAAGTTAGCTTATTGCCCCCACAATCCGGGTCCTCATTTTACCTACCTTGAAAGGATGGAAGGCTGAGTCAACCTTGAGCCTGGTGAGATTTGAACTTGCAGTAATTGCAGGCCGAAGAGGTTATAGAAAAAATGCTTTTAAAAGCCCCTGATGATCCCAGCTGACTTGCCTGATCGGCAGAGACCTTTTTTTCCTTTTAAAAACATTTTTTCTATAATCTCTTCGGCCGAAGAAGTTGTAGAAAAAATGCTTTTAAAAGCCTCTGATAATCCCAGCTGAGCCACGCGATCATCAGAGGCTTTTTTTCTTTCTTTTAAAAGCATTTTTTTGGCCAAAGAGGTTGTAGAAAAATGCTTTCAAATTTTTTTTTAAAAAAGCCTCCGATGATTGCGCGGCTCAGCTGGGCAATGGGGGGGGGAGGGATTTTTGCTACCGGTTCTCTGAACCACCCGCCACCATCACTACCGGATCAGGCGATCCGGTCCAAACCGGAAGCATTTTACCCCTGGTAATGTTTTATCATTGTCTTCCTTTCGTGGATTCCTGAGGATTGTTTATAACTTTTAGACGTTTGGACAGCTTCAACTTGCTGCTGAAAGAATAGCATCTACATACATTTCAGCAATGAGGAGACTAAATATATGCAAGATTCATAAATGATAAATACTGGCATCCCACTCTACCCCCCTTTCAATACAGGCTACTATCCTACAACTTTTATCAAACTCAACAGGATGCTTCTTAAGGCAAACACACTAAGCAATAATAAGCTCATTAACGCTACTAGTTTTACAAGATGGAATGGCCTTGTGTGTATGTTTCAGTGGTGCGTATTCAGCCAATTCTATCCAGTTCGAGCTCCGCTCACTCGCCTGGAGGTCATTACGTCCCGTTTTCGATGCTCTGCGCATATGCAGAAGGCCCAGCGCGCGTTCTCGCATTTGTAAACTGATTGCGTAGGTAAGTGAATACTACCCCTGATATGTGTGTGTGTGTGTGTGTGTTTGTGTGTGTGCCTGTGCATGCATGCACGAGCATCTGCGAACTCTGAAACGTGAATGGCGGGACTTGTTCCTCTGCCCTGATCCCTCTTTCTACACCACCGTTGGCCGCTCCCCACCCTCCAACCCCAACTTCTGAATACGTCAGGGTGCCTTTGAAGATATTTAATTAAAATCTAATCCAACATTCTTAAAAGCTCACATAAATTAAGCTGTCATTCAGGAGATTTATGCATTCACATTTGCATATTGCATACAATTCATCAATTACTCATGTTTGAAAGCAATGCCTTCCTTGAGGAGCGGAGCTGCCAACCATGCTGACGGGCGCGCCGAGACGCACCAACTCTACCCACCGATACCTTAGAGAAACCAAACTTCCATATGTCGGCTTCTTCCTTCCAAAAGCCTGGAGCGTGGTTGCGGTAATCCCACTTTTAACTTGACGCATTGTTTTCAACTTCCATTTGTCAGTTAAAGATGAGCCATCTCAGTTTTGCTCTTGGCAATCAGGTTTGTCTGTTTCAAAGCTCTGGGTTTAAAGTACGTCGCAGGCCTAATGCCACAGCTGTATACCTCGTAGATCAGAACCAAACAAACCTTACCTAGGTTATTTATTGTCCATTAATAGTCAAACCGTCATTACTTTTATTAGTTATCCGTTACAAGGTATTCCTTGAACTGTTGTCAGTTCATTTAGTGATCGTTCAAAGTTACAAGGGCACTGGAAAAAGAGATCTACAAAAGTTTTTCACACTTATGAAAGTGTGGAGGAGCCTGGATAGCTCAGCAGACTAAAAACCATTGTGATTAACACCAGCTGTCTGCAATTACTGTAAGTTTGAATCTCACCAGGCACAAGGTTGACTCAGCCTTCCATCCTTTCTAAGGTAGGTAAATTGAGGACCCAGTTTGTGGGGGCAATAAGCTGACTGTGTATAAAAAATATACAAAAGTATGAAGGCTATTGCTTAACGCATTGTAAGCCGCCCTGAGTCTCCGGAGAAGGGCAGCATATAAATCTAATTTTTTTAAAAAACAAAAAAACTCTGAACTGTTACTAAATGAACTGTTGTAAGTCAAGAACTGCCTGTACTTCAGTTTGTGGAAATGGCGGTATCTGGTCAGACAGCGCCTGGTGGCTGCCTACTAAACAGGAGAAAGGATTAAAGATTTTCGAAAATTCCCCTCGGACAAACGTGCTCCAGACCCTCAGACGAAATTTCATTTTAATGTATTGCTGATTAGTGTGCATTTAAAGTGACAATAAAGCTAAGTCTAAGACGTGTCCAAATCCCTTCCTTTGTTGTGGCCCATACGCAGCCTGTACGGCTGGTGGCTGATTCGGACAGCAAGGAGGCTGGTGTGGTGCTGCGCCAGCAGCCTGTGCAGTTGGCACTCGAGTCGGACAATGAGACTGGAGAAGAGGCGGGGATTCAGCCAGAACCTCCAGAAGCTTCCTTAAGTGAAGAGGACGAAGAGGAGGAGCCTCTTCTCGATGCCCGGACGCACAGAGCAGCCGAAAGGCAGGAGTGGCTCCTCAGGAGGAGGTCTCCTCAAGAGTAAGGCTTGGGGCTAATTGGCCACTCCCTTAGCCTATTTAAGGAGGAACGCCGACTGAAGCAATTCGCAGGGAACAACTTCGTTCACTCTCCTTCGCACTTTGATTTTAGTTCTCTGTAAATTGCTTCTGGGCTTTCTGCCAACCATAGTAAGATTACGATTATTTATTCTTTGGATTCTTGTAGGCTGTTAAGAAAGTTAATTAACAGCCTTTGTTTGAAAAAAAAATGATTTAATTTAGTAAACTAAGGTTTGTACAGACTTTGTGTGTGCTGCGTTCTTTGGGGTCCGTAGCTGGGGCAGAACATCCTTGAGCTTTCTAACTAGAAGTTTTCTCTGTTTTTTTTTTTAAAAAAAAACACCAAGTGCTGTTTGATGCAAAGAGTGATTTAATTCAAAATATCATGCCCTCGCTGTTTTGACTGGCAAATCTTTCCCTCCCAATTATTAAACATGCTTAACAATTTGAATGCCTAATGATACCACTTCGTGATAGGTGGGGCATTTGTCACTGCTTACTCTATGATGTGACTTGTCACAACAAGGAGCGGTGCAGTCACTCACACCTCACGACGCAAGGCCTTCCCCTATGCATTCAAAGTAGCTTTCGTCCCACACGTGGCATTTCATTATTATCTATATACAGCATCACAATCCTAAATGACCAGCAAACGTACTGTTTATCAGAGGGTGAGCCTTCGCCAATTAAAAGCAGATTAGAAAAAACTTGTTCAAACTCACAACTGTATTAAAAAGTGCCCAGTGGTGTGTTTCCAATATTCTTATTCCCAGTTCGCCCCCCGCGGGCACGCCTTCCGTGCATGCACTTTGCTCGCCTCGCTGAGGCGCACCCAGCCTCAAAAACATGCCTAAATAGGACATCATAGAACCGGGCCAACCCGCAATTGTTGCTACCAGTTGTCGAACCAGCTGAATATCACCTCTGAAAGTACCGGTTGTAATGGGGAGGGGGGAGGCAGAGGGACTTGAGTAAAAACAAAAAAAAAATCGATCTTGAAGAACTGAGCTTTTAAAGTCAAGGAATTGAAGTGGAATGAAATGAAAGCACATATTATCATTATAATAATAGTATAATAAGAGTGGGTCGGTCTCACTCTTCTGAGCAGAGTGTGAGTTAGAGAGAAGATCCCTGAAGAGGGGATCTCCAGCACAAATCTGAAAGCTCAGAAGGCAAAACTTCTGAGGGACCGACTCAGATCGAATCCTGAATCCATAATAGAGCCATAGAGTGTTCCATGACATAGGACCAGGGTATTTACGAGACCGTCTTCTACCACCAGTAACCTCTCACCGACCAGTACGCTCCCATAGAGAGGGGCTTCTCGGGGTGCCGTCAGTCAAACAATGTTGACTGGTGGCCCCCAGGGGGAGAGCCTTCTCTGTGGGGGCACCTACCATCTGGAACGAGCTCCCACCGGAATTACGGAGGATCCTGGATCTGCGCATTTTCCGCCGTGCCCTTAAAACATTCTTATTTAAACAGGCGGGCCTGGCGTAATCTTCCCTTTTTAAACTGTTTCAAATCTATCCTAAATTGGGTGTTTTAAATTATTGGGCCAAAATATTTATTATATTCTAAATGTTTTTTAACATTATATTATATGCACTTCATCTGACTGTTCACTGCCCTGAGTCCTTCGGGAGTAGGGCAGTATATAAATTTAATAAAATAAATAAATAAATAATGATTCAGAACATTACACTGGTACAGGTATATCTGCATTCATTTGTATTAATAGTACTCTCTTTCGATGATGTGCGGTGGCAGCATTGCAGGCTAACTCTGCCGACTGCCAGCAGTTTGGCAGTTCGATTCTCACCAGCTCAAGGTTGACGCATCCTTCTATCCTTCCGAGGTTAGTAAAATGAGGAGCTAAATTGTTACGGGCAATAGGTTGATTCTCTAAACAGTTTAGAGAAGACTGTAAAGTACTCTGAAGCGGTATATAAGTATTCTGTTAACCATGCCACTTTTAGTAAATTTCAGCACCCTGAGGATTGGTGGGGGGGGGGGGAACCAAACTCAATTGTGGTCGTAAGTTGAGGACTACCAGAGGAGAACAAGGTATCAAACTGTTGGGAGTCTCAAAACGATGAATTGAGGGAGTAAAAATGAATTCAGGGCTGCAGTGGGCACGAACACATGAGCATGTCTCTCATTTACATTACATTAACAATTCCAGCAAAAAAGGTCATACAATCAGGTGCCACTTAAGAACCGTATTGCTTAGCAACAGACATTCTGATCCCAATTTTGGTCATAAATCAAGGACTAGTGTAACAGTTCAATTTTTAGGAGGGAATCAAAGTCAACATCCCTCCCCTCCCCTCTCAATTTTTATTTTTGGAAATCAAAATGAAACAAGAACTTTTTTCTCTTTATGGTGGCTCAATGGCTAAGATGCTGAGCTTGTCGATCGAAAGATCGGCAGTTTAGCGGTTCGAATCCCTAGTGCTGCATAACGGACTAAGCTCCCATTATCTATCCCAGCTTCTGCCAACCTAGCAGTTCGAAAGTCCATAAAAAATGCAAGTAGAAAAATAGGGACCACTTTGGTGGGAAGGTAACAGCGTTCCATGCGCCTTTGGTGGTCAGTCATGCTGGCCACATGACCACGGAGATGTCTTCGGACAGCGCTGGCTCTTCGGCTTTGAAACGGAGATGAGCACTGCCCCCTAGAGTTGGGAATGACTAGCACATATGTGCTAGGGGAACCTTTACCTTTACCTTTAAAACCAACTTACCTATCCGAATTCCCTTTCCCTGACGGGGAAACAGCCTGCGGCAAAACCAGGATTTTGTGCCTGCCACCAATTGACTCAAGTCTTCAAAACAAACTACGTTTTAAGATTTAATTTTTCAATTAAATAAATTCAAACATAACGGCTGACTTCCACTGAGAATCTGAATTGGCCAGCAGCCAATTCAATCCATTTGCTGTTTTTTCCTTTCTGCCAAGAAAGAACCCAAGATAAAGGAAGGGTGCAGAGCGTTAGATGACTAATTTTCTCAACTCCACATTTCCACGGTATTTGCCTTGCATTTGACTTTGTCGCTTGGGAACTTGGGGTGCAGGATTTGGGGGGGGGCGGGTGGGAAATGTGTCTTTCTGAAGCATCTTTATTTACTAGAGAAGGACTCACAAATCGATAACAGCTATGTTGTTCTTGCTTTTTTAAGAAATAGAGGCTACCATTGTCAACGCAAGAGTACAATTTCCCTGTGAGTAAACCCACAAGCAGTGAAGTGCATTGTGTATTTATTGATGTATCCTTCTCCGCTGGAATGCTACACAGAATCCTCGACCTACAACAGTTAGCTTACTGACCACTTGACGTTATTAAATTACTAAAAAGTGACCTATGACCGGTTTTCACACAACTGTTGCAGCATTCCAATAGTCACAGGATTAAAATTTGGACGCTTGGCATCTTGACTCATATTTATGATGGTTGTAGTGTAGTGTCCAGGGGTCATGCGATCACCTTTTGCAACCTTCTGATAAATGGAAATTCTGGATTCAATTGTGGTCCTAAGTCAAGGACCTTATATTTGAGGTGGGACTACAACCTCATTCAATTCCAATCGAGTATAATCCTTAGGATTCAGTGAATTGTATCCCAATATATCTAAACTTCCAAACTTGACAATTTTAAGACCCATGGACTTCAGTTCCCAGAATTCCCTAGCCAACCATGCTGGGGAATTCTGGGAGGGGATGCTGGCCAGGGAATTTCCAATTATTGAAGTCTACAAGTCATAAAGTTGCCAAGTTTGAAGACTCCAGTTCAGGGAGGGTATTCACTTACTTTCCCTACCGCTTCGCTTGCCTGTGTCCCGTCTATGCATGTGCCCACCCACAATTTCCACTACCAGTTCGGGCAAACAGGTCTGTACCAGCTGAATGCAACCTCTGCTCCTGTACTAGGACATTGGCTTTGGGGAAGACCCATCAATGCAATAAACATCGTTTATAACACTAGCAATTGTGTTGCATTCTGGATACCCCAGTGATCAATTTTATTCCAACTGGGGGGAAAAGGACGCCGTACATTCCTTTGGCTTTCATTTCAAAATGGATTCAGGGAAAGGCAGGATCAAAGCATCCAACATTCCATAAAACTGCAAAATTGAGACTGTAGATCAGCCCTTTTGGTAGTTCATCCTCCCAGAAACATAAGATGCTTGTTTTTACAAATTGGTAATTATATATGGGAGGTGGAGGGGGGAGAGAGAAAATAAGATAAACATGGGGGGGGGGAGGTAATGCCGGCTTGTTTTTCCACTCTTACTGCTTCGCCATCCTCACTCACTCCTCAATAGTCACATTTTGCTGACATTTACAAACATTTCATGTTGATCTTACATGGGTCACATCAATCACCCATACAGTTTCAATGACACTCTGTTAAATAAACTGTCATGAAAGATTTATAGAGAATTTGATAAAAGGGAAGAAGATGTAGTTCAGTTTTTAAAGGTGCATTACTCCCGTTTTTCTGGGGAGGTGTAACATCCACTGAAAAATATGATTAACTTCTTCTCTGGAAAAAGTTAGCAAATAAATGTTCATATGTACTGTATGCGCCAGTGGTGGGTTGCTACCGGTTCGCCCCGGTAGCGGTGGCAGCGGCAGGAGACTCCGCCCACCCACCCGAACATCATCAAATACGCTCTGCGCATGCGCAGAATTGGCATGTAAACGAACTGGTAGGAAAAGTAAGTGAAACCCACCACTGGTACGCGTCATGGGTGAGTTCTAAAATTTTTTACTACCGGTTCTCTGGGCATGGCTTATTTTGTGGGCGTGGCTTGATGGTCATGTGACAATTCTTTAGGATTTAGCAGAGGTACTGGTCTACCAGGCTTTTAACTGCTTGCAAAGCTGTACCGGTCTACCCATTTATTTTTGGAGGCACCAGTCTACTCATTTGTTTTTGCAGGCATTGGTCTACTCATTTGTTTTTGGAGGCATCGATCTACCACCACACTACCTTTTAACACTGATCAGCTGTAGGGCAGCCCTTTGAAGCCCCATGGCAGGAGTTTAAACAGGTTTTTTCCTTCTAGCCTATCAACTGGGATTCAGGAGGCAGCAATAGATTGGGGGTGGGGCCAAATAAAAAGCAAGAGTAACAGGGGGCGGCGCGGGCAGGCAGAACTAGTTTGGTGATGTCATATCGTCACCTCTACCAGCTCAGCGGAACCGGGCGGAACCGGGGGGGAACCCACCATTTACCAATACAGGTGGTCCTTGACTTATGACCACAACTGAGCCCAAAATTTGTTATTAAGCAAGACAATGAAGTGTATTTTGCCCCATTTTACAACTTTTCTTGCCACAGCTGTTAAGTGAATTACCGCTCACCCACCCTGGGACACTGCAAGAGTCATAAATATGAGTCAGTTGCCAAGTGTCTGAATTTTAATCATGTGACTTTGGGGGGGGGTTGCTGCTACGGTCATAAGTGTGAAAAATGGTCGTAAGTCATCTTTTTTCCCCCAATGCCACTATAACTTCAAACACCAGTGAACTAAGGACTACATGTAAATATATTTTTGATTCTTTCTGGACTTTTCATTGGACACTTTATGACAGGAAAGATACTGCATGAAGTTCACTGGAGGAGAAATGCTGAAATAGCACACTACTTGAAAATCCTTCTGGCCTTTTCCCTCTACTGGTTCTCAGCATTGGTGAAAGAGAAATTGCTTCGGGGAGTACTTTTCAAGGAAGGCAAAGAAAAATGTGATAAAATGCTCGTGGCTAAAATGCAGCACTCCTGCACTTATTTAGCGACAAGATGGCCCAAGGTGTGTGAATGCAATCTTTTACGAACAACTCAAGAAATCTGCAACCTCCCACTCTTTCTACCCTTCAGTGAAATCCTGATTAAGAAGGATCTAATCCCATTATTTTTTAAAAAAATACGTAAATATAAAATTATTGGGTAGTATGTATATGCAGGAAAGCTTTAAAGTGATGGAAAGATCTATCTATCTATCTATCTATCTATCATCTATCTATCTATCATCTATCTATCTATCTATCTATCTATCTATCTATCTATCTATCTATCTATCTATCATCTATCTATCTATCTATCTATCTCTCTCCTCTGTGTCTTTCTCTCTATATCTATCTATCTATCTATCTATCTATCTATCTATCTATCTATCTATCTATCTATCATCTATCTATCTATCTATCTATCTATCTATCTATCTATCTATCTATCTATCTATCTATCTATCTATCTATCTATCATCTATCTCCTCTCTGTGTCTTTCTCTCTATATCTATCTATCATCTATCTATCTATCATCTATCCGTCTGTGTGTCTGCCTCTCTACCAGCTATCTACCTAATCACCTATTAATAACAGTAGCACCTTCCATGACTTCTAGCAATATAATAACTTTAAAGACACTATCAAAGGACATAAAAAAAAAACCAACAACCTTTCTCTATTAACCTGAGAGTAATTTCAGTGCTGAATGCAACACGCTACATGCCACCCAATAGACAAGAAAAAAATGGCTAAGGTTGAGTTTTAAATACTTCAAACCAGGGATGAAATGCTCTGAAGTCTGCTATCGGTTCGCTTCATGAGTGCATGTGCACCAAACCGGTAATAAAAAAAAATGATTAAAAAGTTTTTTAAAAAAAGTTCCGATGATCAGCTGTGCAATAATCAGCTGCGCCCCGCGAACTTTTTTTTAGCATTTCTCTACTACCGGTTCCTGCAAACCGGCCCGAACCGGTAGCATTTCACCACTGCTTCAAATCTCTTGCAACTGAAACAGCAAATAAGCATGCCGTTTTGCAGTGCATACTTTCATTAAAACTAACCAGCCACCGAGCCAAGCAAAAAAGCAACAGTTGACTGTTGACTTAAAGCTTCAACTTAATGTCTATGCTTATACAGAGCACTCATTTTGAATTCGGCGGTCTGTTCTTCTCACTCAACAAACATGTTTTTGTCCAATTTTCCTCGGTTTCTTCTCCCTCCTTCTCTTCTTAATTAACGACGCCCTCCGACAGCAACAGTGGGTTCTGATTTACTATTTTATTGATTATCTTATAAGTCTCCATGATTGGAGTACTTAAAAGCCAATTGCTGAAAAGTCAGAACACTGAAGCAGCCGTGATATAAAAATGCACTTCTGAATTCAGAGCACCATTCTGGGGCGTTTGGGAATCCTTTGTCCAAACTTCTTCTTACTTCAGATAAAACGTTTTTGCAAAAACACTTTTTCTAAAACTGGGTAGGACAAATTATTTCACTGCAGTCTGTGGACAGGAAAGGAAAATCAAGTAAGGTGACTTTGAAGCTGGAGAACCTTCGAAAGGAAAGTCCCAAAAGCAACTTGAAGTTTGACTTCAGCCTATGAATCTGAAATAATCCTTTCCAAATTTCAATGTGGAGTATTGGAATAAGAACTCAGGTTGAATTAACTGGGTCAATGATGAAATTGTATGCTTACACTTATTAATATAGCATTACACCCATTGCCTTTGTTGTGTCTCTTGGTTATTGTTCTGACCTAGGCTTCACAAAAGCACGAAGCAGACTCCTTGTCCCGACAAAACACTTTTTTATTAAGCTAATACGAATTCCTCTCATTCACATCCAGCAAGCTCCCGGCAAACAGTCTTTCAAGGGTGGATTTATAACCACAGACCTTATCAGGCTTGGAGAGCTGACCAATATCTTCCAAACGCAATTCTGTAAAAGAAAATACTTGGCAAGGAGTCTCTGAGAGTCATGAACAGATCCGATAGGGAATAATTTGGATTTCACCCTTCTCTGTGGCCACACCCACTCTGCCCCCCCCCTCCCCGAGGTCCAACACAACTCTAATGCTGCCCTCCATGAAATCAAATTTGACACCCCTGTATTACATGATATTTTGGAACCCTCTCCAGTTCTTGGTTTTCCAACCCATTGAGACAAAACCTAAGCTCGCCACCACAGAATTTTGCAATGTTTGATACTGCCAACCGGAGTGTATCCGTGGTTGGTGCTTTGGGCTAATCCGTTGATGTACCCTTGCGGTCTAGATATTTTGAGCAGTCTTCCAAGCTGACACTTCCTATTTGCTCTGTCTCCATCAGAAAAAAAAAAATGTTAGAGGCTGCTCAGGGGCTCCTTGCACAGGACCCATGGATAGTAATAACCCTCTTTTGTCAAAGAGGATTACGGTTCCTTGACACAGAAAAAAGCAGGAAGCCAAAACCGCAGGTTTCTTAATAATTTCCATAATCCTTTAGAATCTGTTATTGGAGCAAAATGTCATGGGAAGATGTAAACATTGGCTGCATTTCCTTTTAGACGTATACTTACAAATAAGCTTCGTTGTATGAAAAGTACTTGCGTCTAAAACAACCCCTTCTCCATTGCTCAAAGTCAGTTTCAAGGAATATGCTGACTCTGTAAACTGCTTAGAGAGGGCTGTAAAGCACTGTGAAGCGGTATATAAGTCTAAGGGCTATTGCTATTGCTAAGAGCTATTGTTATTGATATTCTATTATTCCTACTATAGACTCCACAAGTTACAACCCACTGCACATATTGTTTATCATCACTATTTTAGCCATGGTCTATCCCCTGCAGGATGAAGGCCTCTTCCTCATGTTTCCAACCAATATGGTCCTGAGCTTTCTTTTGCCAATTGGGCCCACCATACTTGCTGATGTCATACAGTAGCTCCATCTTGTTTAAGGTCTCTTGCGTGGACACTTTTTATCAGGTGGAATCCATTCTATGACTTCCTTGGTCTACCTGCCATAAATTCTTCTTGCTCTGTGGCCAGCCCATTTCCATTTCAATTGGAAATGAGAGAGAGTACAGTTTATAAGCAAAAATAAATTGCCACAATAAAATGCATGTTTCTACAGTATGCAATGTTTTTGCTACTCTCTATTTGTTGTTAGTTGTGAAGTTGTGTTCCTCCAGGCCTTCCTGTCCTCTACCGTCCTCTGAAGTCCATTTAAGCTCACGCTGACTGCTTCAGTGACTCCTTCTCTGCCATCCCCTTCTTCTTTTTCCCTCAGTCTTTCCCAGCATTAGGCTCTTCTCCAGTTAGCCCTTCCTTCTCATTAGGTGACCAAAGTATATGAGTTTCATCTTCAGGACCTGGCCTTCTAAAAGAGCAGTCAGGGCTGATCTCCTCTAGGACTGACCGGTTTGATCCCCTAGCAGTCCACGGGACTCACAGGAGCCTTCTCCAGCACCAGAGTTCAAAGGCCTCAATTCTTTGGAGCTCAGCCTTTCTTATGGTCCAACTTTCACAGCCAGACATTGCAACTGGGAAAACCATAGCCTTGACTATACGCATTCTAGCAAGAGCTAGTATGAGATGCTAACCTCCAGTGCTGGTTATCAGAAACTGGTTCAAACCTAGCTTATTCAGTTACAGTTAAACCTAATTTAGATAAGTTTTGCAAAAAAAAGGGGGGGATATCAATACGACAAATAAAACAAGATTGCAGTGTAGAAATGCTGCAATTTCACAGGCAGAATATTAAGCGCTGAGAATTAGTGTTAAACAGAAAAGAATTTAACATGTTAACCACTTCGGTATTTGTTTTACACAGAAGTAAATGAACAGCAGCAATCTGGAACAGATTTAAGAGGGCTGAGCCTCTATAAACACATAGTTATTTACTTCTGCATTAATACGTAGAGTGGGATTGACCCATGTGTCATCAAAAATAGACTTTAGAGTAGAAACAATCAGTTAAGGACTTTGGGTAGTCATGATTTGGAGATGTGTCAGATCCCAATCTCTCCTTCGGTGACCCAGATTCCAATCTACAGAAGGTGACCCAGTTCATAACCCTTACACCTAAAAGGACAGATGATGTTAGCTACTTTGGTAATGAAAGGTCCGCAGGAAAAAGATTAGACCGAATAGATCCTGTCTAATAAAATGAAATACCGACCCCAAATTTTGGGCTCAGACAACTTAGAAGTACGCCGGCTTCAGTCTGACCTAAGCATAGTACATAAAATTATCTGCCACAATGTCCTTCCTGTCAATGACTACTTTAGCTTCAACCACAACAATACACGAGCAAATAATAGATACAAACTCAAGGTAAACTGCTCCAAACTCGACTGCAAAAAATATGACTTCAGTAACAGAGTGGTCAATGCTTGGGATGCACTACCTGACTCTGTACTTTCTTCCCCAAACCCCCAAAACTTTAACCTTAAACTGTCTACTGTTGACCCCAACCCATTCCTAAGAGGTCTGTAAGAGACGTGCATAAGAGCACCAGCGTGCCTTCCATCCCTGTCCTAATATTCCTTTGTACTTACTCTTTTCGTGTATTCAAATTAGGTTTATACTTTTATCTGTTATCTTATATATGCTTGACAAATACATTTATGATTATGATTGTAAAAAGGAGAGCAATATGATGTAACTTTAGAAAGACAGGCTAAATATATATTTGTCATTATAACTGCTGTGGAGACTATCAGAAGACACTTCTTTGTATCTTTTTTTCCTCTTTTCGATTTTTTTTCTTTCACTTTTTCTTGCGCTCTTTGCCTTTTTAAATTTTCTTTTCCTTTTCACTTCCTTTCTTTATATTTGTTTAGGTTATTATTTATCTTCTTCTTAAATGTGTTAAGTGTGTGTGTGTGTGTGTGTGTGTGCAAAAAGTTAAAATCTCGGGTGTTTTCCCACGTCATTAAAAATCCGTTAGTTAAAATGCTTAAAATCTTAAAATCCTGGCTAAAATCCCAGATCAAAATCCTCTAAAATCCTACCAAAACACTTTGTAAAGTCTTTTAAAACTTTGGCTAAAATCCTAACCAACAGATTTTTAATGACGCAGGAAAACACCCGCGATTTTAACTTTTTGCATACACAAACCCGCGAAAACCTGAGAAGACAGATATGTATGTATGTATGTATGTATGTATGTGTATTCATGACAAACCATTTTATACCAAATTTATATTTTGCCGATAAAGAAATAAAGGAAGGCTAGTATAGTTCTATTTCAAGCTATTTAGCTCTCATCAGCTAGCCATGCCCTTATTCCAAGTTCGAATCCAAGTAAAGGTATGGCTAGCTAATGAGAGCTAAATAGCTTGAAATAGATCTATACTAGTCTCCCTTTATTTCTTTATCGGCAAAATATAAACTTGGTGTGTGTGTGTGGGTGTGTGTGGGTGTGTGTGCGTGTGTAAAAGCTTTATTACAATTCTTTTGTAAATCACTTGAGGAAGAGAAAGAGACAGAGAGAGACAGACAGAGTCTATCTCCAGCTAAGCACAGCTGCTATTTTCCAATTAAAATATCACAAGACCAAAATATTAATTTACTCAACAATGTTTGGTTCGAGTATTTCCAACTACGTTCCAAACAAAGCGTTCATACATTTTGCATGGCTTTTATAAATATATATAACAGAAGCTGTCACAATTTCTTTGGCCTCGGTAATTGAATGTGACAAAACAGCTCATTGTCTGCTCTTGATATACAAACAACTCTGTTCCATATTCAGAACTCGGCTGAAGAGATGCAGCCATCTCTTGTTTTTAAAAGGAGAAACGAACCCAAGATTTGTTGACATTTCTCCAGAACTTTCATCAGCTCAAGCTCTAGACAACGGATAAGATTATCATTGGATATCAAAAGAGGCAATTTTAAAATATATAGCAAAAACAAGCTGATATATCTGTCTATGCTTTACAGATAAGGATGTCAAAACACAGGCTATCCAACCACGGTGCCCGAGTGTTGATATATATCATAGCCCCTTCTCTCTACCAACCATGCACTGCCTGTCAACGTTGTTTATTTTCAGCCAGGGGTTAAATCATGGCCATGCTGTTGCTGTGTCTTAAGTGTTACCTGTTTACTCCAGGGTGACAAACTCAGTTTCATTGAGGGCCGCATCAGAGTTGTGTTTGACCTCAGGGGCAGTGGTGGGTTGCTTTTGTAATAGTGGTCAATGCCTGGAATGCACTACCTGACTCTGTAGTTTCTTCCCCAAACCCCCAAAACTTTAATCTTAAACTGTCTACTGCTGTGGTCACCATGTTCTTTGTGATGCACATCCCATTGGACTTGAAAGGGAACGGGATGCGTGTGCAAAGAACATGGTGGCAATGAACATGGCAGGCACGGCAAGCAAGTGGCGACTGAGGGGACTGGTTAAGGGGCATGGCCAGCTGGCCTTTGCTACCAGTTCGGTGACCAACTTGGCCAAATGTCCACCAACGGTTTGTGCAAACCGATGTGAACTGGCTGAATACCACCTCTGACCTGCTCTTGTTGTTCTGTAGAGGTGGCATGATGGATCAGTGGTTAAGACACTAGGCTTGTTGGCTAGAAAGCTGCCAGCCCAGGTTCGAAACCCAAACACCATGCAAAGGGGTGAGCTCCCATCTTCACTCCAGCTCCTGCCAACCTAACAGTTCAAAAGCATGCAAATACTAGAAGATCGATAGGTACCACTTCGGTGGAAAGGTAATAGTGCTCCATGACATTGTGCCGGTCACATGACTGTGGAATTGTTTCCGGACCACACTGGCTCTATGGCCTTAAAATAGAGATGGGCACTGTCCCCTACAGTCGGTAACGACTAGCGAAGTAAAATCCACAGGGACTCGTTTACCTTTTTAATATTTTTTTAACCTTATTTCTGTAAGCCCAGCTAAACTTCAACAGAAACTGCCCTCTTCTCTAGAAATAGAGAAGGTCTCAATGATTTTCACCTTCTGGTTCCACCGAGGTTCATGCTCAATCCAAGGAGTGGGATCCATATGCTACGCAGGCTGTTTTTTATGACCCGAGGGCAGCCTGGTTCAAATCTCTGCTCAATCATGAAGTCATCTAATTGGTTACTCAGATGAATTGCAGGTAGTTATCAAAGGGGACAAAAGAATACTTGTGTAATTGGCGGCTCCTTAGCGCTGTAACTCTTCTTTCAAAAAAAGGAAAACATGGGAAAGAATTTTATTTTTTTGCCCCCTGAATGGATGGATGGATTCTTCAAGATAGGTTCAATCTTCTGCCCGCTGTTTCACTTCATTCCTATTAACTTATGACATGCACATATAGCTATTGCATCAATTATTTTCGGAATCCATTTGAAGGAAGAGTCCGTTCTTTATACACCAAAGACTGTCCTTGTAGATGGGTCATCTGTTCTCACCTAGGCTCCCTTAGAAATAAAACAGCACAAACTTAGTCCTGGCAATTCCTACGGCTGTAAATTACTTTAATTGACAGTCTTTCAAAGGGACGTTATCAACAGCCACCTATCTCACGTGAAACGCTGCCAAAGAGCTAATATCCAGACACAGGGCAAGGCCAAACTTGGCACAGAGTCACAAACAGAAGTTTCAAATCTTGAATCAGCCAGATAAACTAATTGCTTCCTGCAAAAGCTCACGTCCCATTTGCTTTTCTTTTATTTCTTATGGGAGGGGCCAATCATCTCCAAGCCTTACTCACAAGTCAACCCTGTTTCCTTAATTGTTCCTGTCTCCTGGCAGCTCTGTGCATGTGCACACTGGGAACAGGCCCCTACTGTTCTTCTGCCTCACTGCTGTCAGACTCCAGAGGCTGCACATAACTATCAGATGGCCTTAGCCCCCTCCTGCCTCCGACTCAGAGCCCTCGTCCTAATCTTCCCCAGACTCCAGGACTGGCCCACGTTCCTCCCCAACCTCCTCACTGTCCAAATCTGGTAGGCCACAACATCATCCTTGCAAATCCTGCCCTTCTCTTTTGTACTAGGGAGGAGCTGAAAAACTCCTAAAAGTTCCTGTAATTCCATCTTCTCTCTGACTACTGATCACGTGAATCAGAGTAACTGGAACTTAAAACCTCTTGAAGGCTGAAGATATTGACATCTCCCCGATTCAGTTTTATGCATCTTTGAAATGGGACAACTCATTGTGGCCAACTTGCTATGGTCAACTCGCTCCTGGATGACTCATTATGGCCAACTCTCCACAGGACAACTCGATGCAAGATAATTATATTCTATACCCATTGCTTTCTTAATATTATTAGTGTGACCGTCCACCACTTCCTCCCTTCTTAAAATCATTGGGATTTTATTTGTAATAATATTAATAATATTAATAATAATATTAAGAGAGGAACAGGTCTAGAGTGCAGTTATCTCGCATTAAGTTGTCCCATGGCAAGTTAAGTCAGGGCAAGTTGGCCAAGACGAGTTGCCCCATTCCAGTTCCAAGGATGCAGAAAACTGAAATAAGGAAGTCAATATTATCTACAGCCTTCAGGAGATTTTGAATTCCAGTTACTCTGATTCACGTTTGGCCCACAGCAAGTTTTGGTGGAAGCAAGTCATCTTGGACCCCAGGGTGCTAATCAGCAGGCTCTGACAGGTTCTGGAGAACCAGTAGTGGAAATTTTGAGTAGTTCGGAGAACTGGTAAATACCACCTCTGGTTGGCCCTAGAGTTGGGAAGGAATGGAGATGTTGCAGTATCCTTTCCCTGCCATGCCGGTAGTAAAAAAAATGAATTCCACCACTGCAGGCTGGACCCCTTTGGAACAGACTATGAAAACCAGATTTCAGAAAAGTAGGAATTCAAAATTCTCTGTTTTCCCCTCTTTTCTTGCCCTTTTTGTATCTTAAAATTACCATAAAAGAAATTATTTCTGATTTAACCACTAATAGTTGAGGGCAGTGGTGGGTTTCAAAAATTTTTACTACCAGATCTGTGGGTGTGGCTTGGTGGGCGTGGCAGGGGAAGGATACTGTAAAATCTCCATTCCCTCCCCACTCCAGGGGAAGGTTACTGCAAAATCCCCATTTCCTCCGAATCAGCTGGGACTTGGGAGGCAGAGAATAGGTGGGGTTGTGGCCAGTCAGAATTTTTACTGCCGGTTCTCCAAATTACTCAAAATTTCTGCTACCGGTTCTCCAGAACTGGTCAGAACTTGCTGAAAACCACCTCTGGCTGAGGGTCTACTAATGTTTCATGAAATACCACAGACAATCGCTGGTATGGATGTGGTAAAATAAACATACATTTCCAAAGGCCAAATCGCCAAACTTTATAAAGTGTTGTTGTTATCATTTTAAACACCTCCTTAGATGTTAACATTCTCACAAGAATTCAAAATTTCACCCAGAAATCTCAGGAAATTTCTCACTGGCCACCACACATTGTGAGAAAATTCGCACACTATGAGAAAATTCAGTGGATGAGTACTGCAGGAGAGACTAGCGAAAATTATAGGCATTTCTACCAAAGATATTATTTTTACAGCATTGCTAGGAGTAACCCATCTAAGTTTTAATAATAGTAGGTTGTAATTCTAAGAGTCAAAACATGGGGAAAAAATCTTATATCCAATAGCATGCGAATACAGGCAGAAATGCTCGGGACTTCTTTTTTTAAAATCCCACCTAAGCAGACTTTGTAAGTTTCGCTTTTCTTTTCTTTTTTTAACTTTACTGACCAGGTTTTGTTACTTAAATTCAATTTTAACATGGAAAACACAAGCATAAGAATCCTTTCTTCTTTTCAAAGCCACCTTGTGAGAACTTTTTTGGGCACCGCAGCCATTAATAATAATAATTAAAAAATCCAATTAATGATGGAAGAACGGCTGTTAATCCAAGTAAATGTTTATGTTAATAATGATATTAAAGGACTAGCTTTTGCTGACCAGAAAGGATTAGCCTGGGCAATTAATTTTTAAAAGCTTATTCCTGAATAGAAACATTCTGTGAAATGCATTTTAAAAAAAGAGAGAGAGAAGCAAGAAAGTTTCTTTAAAGTCTTGGATCTACTGAGGAAATAGTGGTTGGGGAACTTTAATACTATTTTCCCTGCCTTCCATTTTCTCTTCTTCACAAGGGAACCATTACAAACCTAATTTTAAAAAAAAAACCTTCTAAAAGTATTCGTTGACTTGACCAGAAAATTCTGAATTTTCGTCTTTTCGCATCTTCATCACTGTGCCATCACTGGATAGAAACTGGCTTTAGTGTTGTTGCTGGAGCTCGAAAACTTTTTGTCGTGTTTTGTGTTTGTCCCCCTCTCCTTCCCCACCCCCCGAATGTTGTGGTGAACTTCTATTGTGTAGCACCCAAACAGGCGAGGGGGCCAAGAGGCCCGGTTGCTATGGTAGCATCTCATAAATCATCAATTATTGTCTGTTATTATGGTGGAGACAGTCTCATAAAGAGATTTGCATTTTCGGCTAATTTTGAGGAGGGTTTTTCTTCTTCTTCTTCTTCTCCTCCTTTCCCCAGCTTGCTTCTCCCAGACATCATTTGCTTTGTAAAAGTAGCGTCATGACAACCGTAGGACACTTAAGCTTGTTATCGGGGCGTTCAGACATTCACTAGCACCTTGTCAGTTTGGCATTTTACCATTCGGGGGCCACTTTGCTGTATTGAGTAGATTATCTTTAGAGTTCATAAATATATTTTGAAAACAGAGCAAAGCTCGCCACGGACAAAAGGCAGCCAAAGAAATGGAGGGCCCTTTCGGGTTGCTATGACAACCTAAACTGATCAATTTCCTGTCACTGTTCTCAAAGACACCCCCCCACCCACCCCTCTCCCGTGGCCGTAAACACTAATTACCAATGCAGTCCATTTTCTCACATGTTCAGCTCGCAGATTAAAGCGTTCATGCCTAATTTATCATTTAACATGTCCTCCCACATTTGTAGCTGTGGAGCAGAATGAATAATAACTTCGCTTGTTTACAGCCGTTTTCAACTTAATTTCACTAATTAGGTTTGGAGTCGGAGGAATTTTCAGATGAAACTGGGCTCCGTAAAGCGAGAAAGAGTTTTTTTTGATAGGAGCTTCTAGGCGACGGTCAACTCAACCCACGCTTGGGAACCAAAATTCCTAGATGTTTTTTTCCTCTCTATCTACCCCTCAAAACAGGTCTTCTGAAGTCATGAAGGTGCTTTTCCAAAGGCAACTGGATTTTCTTCATCGTTGTTATTTTTCTTGAAGATGTTTAGCTTCTCATTCAAGAAGCTTCTTTAAGTTCAGAGCTGAAGAAGTTTCTTGGATGAGAAACGAAACATCTTCAAGGGGAAGGGGGAAAAAAACCTGAAGAAAGTCCAGTTGCCTTTTGAAAAGCAACTCTGGGACAACCGTGACCTGGATGATTGAAAATCTCCATAAGATATTTAGGTGTTCTGAAGCTGTTTCCTCATAAGCTCAGCACTTCGTTTTTAAGTTCACGGGTTTTGCAAACTCGCAAAATTTTCTGCCATACTTTTACTTCTAAAATAGCTTTCTTTTTCCCCAACTCTGAGGAGTTGAAATCACTGTATAGTTGAACCTCTCTATTTTTTTTCAAAGGATTCACAGCCTTACAAGTGGAAAAGCATTCTAACATGGATATGTGTGTGCACAAACTCTTATGGAAGCAACTGAAAAGCGGTTCTAATGCTCTGGATTTCTTGGGCTGTTTTAAGAGATGCTGACGTGGAAATGGTCATCATATTTTAGAGTCGGGAATGGTTTTCACCTGTTATTACCGTATAACTTTCTCGTTTGCCTGTACGGACTGACATTTTTTAGATAAACCATTGAAGAGCATATAATTGGATTATGTCCTTTCCTGTTTTTGAAAGAAAAACATTGAAATGAGTTCAAAAGACCTAAATAAATGACGACGATTATAGGCAGATGGACGGAAAGAGAGACAGAGAAACAAGATAAAAAGAGATAAGATAAAAAGATAAAAAGACAAGATAAAAAACTTGATGGGAATAGAAGGTTAAATACACTACTGGACAAATTTAAAGCAGCAAAAATCCTTATATTTTTTTAAAAACTGTACCATTTATATATATATATATATGTATTTTAAAAATACATATATCAAGCCAACTCTACAGTCCAGCTTCCTTTTTTGTGAAAGGGAGGGGTTGAAAGAGGTGGAAGAAAAATCAGTAGCTACCTTGCGGTAATGCGATGATGCTCAGATTGCATTCTAACATAATTAGAAAAAGGCAAATATTAAAACAGAACTTGAGTTGCCTTCCTCGGGGGATATCAGCTGTTCTGCCTTCCTTTCTGAAGGCCACAGCCGCAAGGCATTGTGGGAAGGAAGAGGGGAGAGAGGAAAAAAAACCCACGATGCTCGGGGAGGCAGTATAGCATTAGCGCCCCGCATCGCATACCCACAAAAGGCGGCAGGGATCATCTCGACAGCTCCTGCCCTAGGCGGCGCCTCCCTGCCATCCGTTTTACAAAAGGCCTCCCCTTCCCCGAACGCCAGTTAATCAACAAAAATTATACATCCAAAGAAAGTTAAAACCCCTTTAGTGGATCTCAGGGGAGCTGAGCAGAGGGAGGGCGAAGCCTTCTCCAACTGCTAGGCGGCCCAGCAGCTGCAGCCTCAACACTCCAGGGGCTGGGAATTCAGTCCAACAGCCTGTGCGTGCAGGTGCTCCCTGCTTTTTTCCAAGCACCAGCTCAGTGACTTTATGGCAAGGCTGCCGCTGCTCACCGCCGAGTCAAGGTTACAGCTCGGGCGCCCTTCCTTCAAAGGAAAATGTGGTCAGCGTGCAGCAATGAAAGCTAATCGGAGCACAGCGAGCTGCCAAGGGGAGGGGGGGGGGAACACACGCCCGTGCGCATGTATGCACGTTCGTCGACAGCAGAAGATGCGGTGTTGATTTTGCTTTCTCCAAATGCTTTCTTTTTTCTTTCTTTCTTTCTCTCTCTCTCTCTCTTTTTCCTCTTTCCTTTTCCTCTTTCTTTTTTCTCTCTCCTTTTTTTCTTTTTCTTTCTTTCCTTTCTCTCCCTTTCTCTCTTTCTTTCTCTCCCTCCCTCCCTCCCTCTCTTCCTTTTTCTTTCTTTCAAATCTCTCCATTAACCAATATGTTGGATTTCAGTTCAATCATATATATATATATATATATATATATATATATATATATATATATATATATATATATATATATATCCCTCTCCCACTCTCTCTCTCTCTCCCACCCTCCCTCCCTCTCCCTCCCCCCCCCTTTCTCGGCAAATCTCTCCACTAACCAATATAATTTATTTTTATTTATGCAATTTATGCAATTTATATGCCACCCTATCTCCAAAGACTCAGGGCAGCTCACAACAGTAAAAATGCATAATCCCTCATTAAAACAGTGAAAATTAAAATTCGAATTTAAAACAATTAAAATTGATTAAGAAACTCCCGCCAGTCCAAACTATGAAACAACCAGGTCTTCAAATCGCGGCGGAACGAGCGAAGGTCAGGAGCCATCCGGAGCTCCAAAGGAAGTTGGTTCCAGAGGGTGCGTGCGCCCACAGAGAAAGCTCTCCCCCTGGGGATCGCCAGCCGACACTGTCTGGCCGACAGCACCCTGACGAGGCCCCGTCTGTACCAATAATGTTGGTTATCAGTTCAATCATCACAATTTATTTCCCCCTCCTTTTCTCTCTCTCTGTCCCCAAATCTCTTCATTAATCAATATATTGTTGGTTTGCAGTTCAATCATCATAATAAAAAAAATCTTTGAAATCATAATAAAAATGCAAGTCATTTTTCGCCGACCACCTATTTCTTAGTTTAGCTAAAAAAGTGAAAAGTGAAGAAGTTTAGGAAATAAATGAGCTCTTAATTTTCAACCTCACCAATTAGCCTGAGCCTTCTACAGCTATGCTTTTTTGTTTAGTTTTCACAATCAAAAGCACAGAAATACACTGAGGTATTCCAGCCGAAGCTGATTGAAAAGGTGTTTCTAGTTGTAGTTAGTACCTAGTCAATTCCAAGTTGAAATTCTGTCCGAAACTCTTTTTTGGGGTGAAACGTTATCAATAAACCAATGTAATTATGATGTTTTAAGCGTATATTCCACAGGCTGTTTTGGGGTTTCTTGGATCAATTAAACTACTGGGTTTCCCCGAAAATAAGACCCTGTCTTATATTTTTTTGAACCCTGAAATAAGCACTTGGCCTCTTTTTTTAAAAAAAAAATTTGATGTATATGCCGCCCTTCTCCGGAGACTCAGGGCGGCTTACAATGCGTTAAGCAATAGCCTTCATACTTTTGTATATTTATACAAAGTCAGCTTATTGCCCCCACAAACTGGGTCCTCAATTTACCCACCTTAGAAAGGATGGAAGGCTGAGTCGACCTTGGGCCTGGTGAGAATTGAACTCGCAGTAATTGCAGGCAGCTGGATGTTACATGCTGCCTTAGAAGGAGGCATTAGCCTCCTACGCCACTCAGGCTCCCTTATTGCCATGCGCTCAAAAGCCCGATTGGGCCTATTATCAGGGGATGTCTTATTTTGGGGGAAACAGGGTAGACTCCTACAAGAGAAATACATAATAAGCAACATAGGTAACAAGCCAAGTCCATGGGGAAGCCAGATTCACTTAACAACCCACGTTACTAACTTAACAACGGCAGTGATTCACTTAACAACCATCCAGCTTTAGCCACAGAAATTTGGGGGTCAATTGTGTTGCAAGTTGAAATAGGAAAAGAAAAAAAAGAGAGACATAAGCCACTATCTCCTTTCCTCAGGTTAATAAACCATACCTGGAAAACATGACATTATTATGCTACACATGGCTAAGGAATTTTAGTATTCACAGGATTATGGTAATTAAGTCTTCTTTCTCTTTGGGTGATGTGACACTTGCTTGACTATAATGTCACTCCACTTAAAGGCTGTGTAAACAACATTATCTTAGTCACTCTGCATTACGTCTCCAACTGTGACAAAATTACAAGGTCAGAGTGGACAAGAATGTAGGTAATCCCAAGAAAACATTCATGTAAATGATGAACTTGGAAGGTTCAAGCGGAGTTTTGAAGAGGAGCAAATGGTTTAGGTCCGTGATGGCGAACCTATGGCACGCGTGCCTGAAGTGGCACACACCGCTGTGTTGCAATGGTGAGTTCCAATCGGTGCTACTACCGGTTCTGTTTGCGCACATGCTTTGCGTGCAATTGCCATGTACATGCTCGGTTGGCTCGCATGCGCGCCAAACTTGCACTCGGCACAAGCATGTTGGGTTTCCGGCCAGCTGAAGTGCGGCAATCCACTCTGCCACGCTTATCAGCTGGGCTACAACCCAAGAGATAAAGGTAGGAATAAAGCGGGAGCGGGCGGGAGGGCCTAGCTACCAGTCACAGAGAACCGGTTTGGTGACGTCACATTGTCACTGCTACCAGCTCGGCCGAACCGAGCCGAACCGGGAGCAACCCATCACTGCCGTGTTGCCTGGCACGCGTGCCATTGCCCGTTCCTCTTCCGGGTTTCTGGCATGCATGCGCACATGACAATCAGCTGGCCTTTGTGCATGTGGCAGTGCCAGAAACCGGAAGAGCTGATCTGTGAGCCAGGAATGGGGCTTCCTTATGAATGGGAATTCTCCCTTCTGCAGCGTCATCGGTCTCTGGGCAAAGTCTCCCTTGACTTCACCCACTGGAGGGGAGAGTTCCATGCAGAGAAGAAGCCCAAGTTGGTAGTGCTTTACAGCCATGTGAAGCAGTATATAGGTCTAAGTGCTATGGCTATTTTCCTTCCTTCCTTCCTTCCTTCCTTCCTTGATTCAGCCTTCCATCCTTCCAAGGTGGATAAAATGAGGAGCCAGATTGTCGGGGGCAATAGGATGACTCTGTAAACCATTTAGAGAGGGCTGTAAAGCACTGTGAAGCGGTATATAACTGCTACTGTTATTACAGTGCTATCATGTTTCCCCCAAAATAAGACCCTGACTTATATTTTTTGAACCCCAAAATAAGCGTTTGGCCTTATTTTCGGGGAGGTCTTATTATTTTGGGGCGCGTGGAGCAAGATGGGGCTCCTCTTGCCGTCTTACCTAATTTCCAGCTCTGCGTTTAAATATTTTTGGGGAGGGCTTATTGTCGAGGGGGAGGCTTATTTTAATGCACACGCTCAAAAGCCCGATTGGGCTTATTATCAGGGGATGTCTTATTTTTGGGGAAACGGTATCAGTGGCAAAAGGCACAGAAGACAAGCAAGGGCATTGAAGAGAGGATCACAGCCAGGAACCTGGAGCAGAAAAAGAGATCTATCATGGTTAATGATGCTGGGGGAAGACCAGTGATTGTGCTGAACAGAGCTGGGAAGTCTGTCCAAAAATAAAAGAAGAAGCTGCAGTATACAGAAGTCACCTGAGCCTGCAACCATGTGTGGAAATGTGTGTGTTTAATTACTCTACAACATGGACACAGAACAGCTCTGGTCCCCCAGGTCATCTATAACAGTCTTATTTGCAATTCCAGAGTCCCTCAACAATACATCATGGAAATTTAGCGGCCAAAGCCATGAATTGCCAGATGATGAACCTCAATAATTTTATTTTAAATTAGAAAAGATTGAAGGCCTTGCCCTGCTCTGTCACATCCTCTGCCCTTCAGTTTTCTGAAGTGCTTGTGTGTTGAAAACTGTTTGTTTTCAACACACAAAGATCTCTGAAGTTTGATGCTGTCCATCCTCAACCCATTCAGGTCTTAATTAGAACCCTAAACATTCAGGTCTTAATTGGAAATGGGAGGAAATATACATATCTGGATGTCTTTATTGAACAATTGTGAGGCAGGCACTAACGAAGCCCTTCTTTCCATCTGCTAGACAAGGTAAGGAGGGATGCGGTGGCTCGGTGGCTAAGATACTGAGCTTGTCGATTGAAAGGTCGGCAATTCAGCGGTTCGAATCCCTAGCGCCGCGGAATGGGGTGAGCTCCCATTACTTGTCCCAGCTTCTGCCAACCTAGCAGTTCGAAAGCACGTAAAAAATGCAAGGGGGAAAAATAGGGACCACCTCTGGTGGGGAGATAACAGCGTCCCGTGCGCCTTTGGCATTTAGTCATGCTGGCCACATGACCACGGAGACATCTTCAGCTTTGAAACAGAGATGAGCACTGCCCCCTAGAGTCAGGAACAACTAGCACATATGTGCGAGGGGAACCTTTACCTTTACTTATTAATCTAGCGTTTTGATTATATTTGTTAAATGTTTCGAAACAACCAAGCTTCCCTTTTTTAAAAGAAGTAATAATAATAATCACCATTTCTCTTTCCTTTCTGGTTTCTTACTTGTATAAACTATCGTTTGGGGTAGACCAGAATCAGAAAGGACAACAAACTGGCTTCAGTTTGATGGAAAAGAAATCCCAATTATTTAAAGTAAATTTGCCAGTTCAGAAAAAGGGCATAAACATTAGTGGAATTGCAGAAGTCATGCCCCCTTTAAGGCTATTAGACAGAAGGGTTGATTCTCCCTGCATTTCTTCTAGCCTAGGACTGCGGAAGTATGTTTTCTTTGAGAAGCTGGGATTTTTTTCAAGAGATATTGGAATTTAATTGTTTCCTTTCTAGACAAACATACTTTCGGATTGATGCTGATGGAAAGGACAATTGGATGTCAGGAAGACAAGGGGGCGGTGGATTACAGACCAAGGTCCAGGCCAAGATAGGTAAACATGCAGGCACCTCCAATTGCCAGGAGGGAGAAAATGTCCTTTTAAAATACATCTCGGAAGACAAGTTTTTATTCTATCCGAACCCGGCTCCTAGCAAACACAAGTGCTGTTATTCTAACGTCTGGGGTTATTTTCTTAATAAGAAGGGTTCCTGGGAAATACTGAGAGGCTCTCGTCCACACACATCTGCAACGCAACCCAAAAGGCACCATCATTAAGAAGACAACATTGCCGGCCTCATTCAAGGGTTTCGCTCAGCAAAAGGGATTTGCAAAAAGAAAAAAAACCAAGTGGAAAGAAGCAATAGCAGCCCTCGGAGCAGTGAATCTCCGAGAGCACTTGTGAAGCTGAAGTGACTGCATGGCAAGGGGAGGGAAAGGAAAGAGGACTGGGGGAGAGGGAGGGAGGGAGGGAGGGAGGGAGGGAGGGAGGGAGGGAGGGAAGGAAGGAAGGAAGGAAGGAAGGAAGGAAGGAAGGAAGGAAGGAAGGAAGGAAGGAAGGAAGGAAGGAAGGAAGGAAGGAAGGAAGGAAGGAAGGAAGGAAGGAAGGATATCAGAAAGAGAGGAAGGAAGGAAGAAAGGAAATCAGAGAGAGAGAGAGAGAAACGAAGGAAGGAAAGAAGGAAAGATGGAAGGAAGGAAGGAAGGAAAGGAAGGAAGGAAGGAAGAAATCAGAGAGAGAAAGGAAGGAAGGAAAGAAGGAAGGAAGGAAGGAAGGAAATCAGAGAGAGAGAGAGAGAGAGAGAAAGGAAGGAAGGAAGGAAGGAAGGAAGGAAGGAAGGAAGGAAGGAAGGAAGGAAGGAAGGAAGGAAGGAAATCAGAAAGAGAGGGAGGAAGGAAGGAAGGAAGGAAGGAAGGAAGGAAGGAAGGAAGGAAGGAAGGAAATCAGAGAGAGAGAGAGAGAAAGGAAGGAAGGAAAGAAGGAAAGATGGAAGGAAGGAAGAAATCAGAGAGAGAAAGGAAGGAAGGAAGGAAAGATGGAAGGAAGGAAGGAAGGAAGGGAGGAAGGGAGGAAGGGAGGAAGGATATCAGAGAGAGAGAAAGAAAGAAAGAAAAAGAAAAAGAAAGAATAAGAAAGAAAGAAAAAAAGAAAGAAAGAAAGAAGGGAGGGAAGAAGGAAGGAAGGAAAAGAAAGAAGAGAGAGAAACATTTTGATCCTGCTGTACCCATTACACCACAAGGGCCCCCAGCAAAGAGTTCAGTTGCAGCCACCCAGGTCTCCCAGGGCAGGGAAGCCTTTCACCATTCCGCTAACAGCAGACTTCCCAGAGGGATGAGACACCCGGGAATTCAAAACCTTAACAAAGTTGGTCTCCAAAGTGAAGAATTCCTTAGCAAAACCCCAAACCTGGCGGATTTTCATCAGCGAAGCTAGAAGAGAACTTTTGCAGAAATAACGAACTGGCCACTTTGCTTACTGCCATATTTATAGTTCTAGGCACACATTGTTTCATTTATAAACTTGGCTTTCTGCAAAAATTACAGGGTGGTCACCCCAAACAGAACTTCCTGTTTCTTTGGAAGTTATTTCTTGGTGAACTTCAGCTCACACAACGGCAACAAACAGCAAGGACAGATCAAATAAATTACAATTAACTTTGGTGGCGTGATCTTCCCTTGATTTCCTGCAACAGGCAGGAAATGTACAATAAAGATTTGTTTATCACAGCTATTCCATCTTGGGGGGGGGGGGCGGGAGAGGAGCGGGGAGTATGATTTAAGCCTTATACTGTTACCTTTTATTAAAAAAAAGAGGGGGGAAAACCTTCTTCCTATTATCTTTAAAACTGAATGCTTTGATAGCACAAATATTTGGAAAATACATTTCCTGCTGTCATTAGAGCAAAACTATTTAAGTTTCCTTATGCTTTACCGAGAGAGAGAGGAAAATGTCATCTTTACAAACCTTTTAGGAAAGTAGGTGGCTAGGTGGCAGGCAGGCAGGCAGGCAGGCGGGCGGGCGGGAGGGAGGGAAGGAAGGAAGGAAGGAAGGAAGGAAGGAAGGAAGGAAGGAAGGAAGGAGGGAAGGAAGGAAAGGAGGGAGGGAGGAAAGGGAAGGGAAGGGAGGGAGGGAGGAAGAAAGGAAGACAGGGCAAGGAAGGAAGAAGAGAAGGAGGGAGGGAGGAGCTAAGGGAAGGAAAGGGTGGAAGAGGGAGGAAAAGAGGAAGGAAGGCAACAGAGAAACTCTTAAGTGTAATTGCTTACATAGCTACAAAATGCCCCAAACTGATCCTATTTTCTCTTCAATCGTTGTTTTCCAAAATGGCAAATCATTTAGGAATGAAGGTGGAATGCAGCTTTAATTTATCAGAGTGAATATTTCATCTGAGACCAAAGACAATCTTGCTCTAATTCTGCTCTCAAGGCGATTGGCTTCATCAGATTGTTGTCTTACTTAACAACGACAATGGAATACTTGGTGGGCCCTTTCTCAACACTGCAGTCATTGTGGGTAAGGAACACACGTCATTGGGCATAACCCAAGCGTTGTGTGCAGGCGGCTTCTCCATTAGGCAGCATTGCCCCTGTCCTTTCAGTAGACCAGTAGTAACTGAAAAGTAACCAATGGCAGGACTTGTATGTCAAAGATTTGCGTGGTTTGACTCTTTTGTTAGCTTCTGGCCATCTGCCAGAAATCTTATTATTTATCATGTCGATCTGCTGGTTTTCCATCTGGATAGGAAGTGCAAAGTAAATTAGGAAGAGGGAAAAAAAAAAGCTATGGCTGCAAAAAGATGGAAAGAGGCCAGCATTTTCCAAGTCAACAAACAATCCAAGTGCCCCATTGTCATTCTCAACTTGCCTTCTGCAAGAAGACGGCAGGCTGCTTTGAGAAGTCTTATTTTGTCTTGATGTCGTAAAACGAGAAGTAGAAGGAGATCTCCGTGACTTCTCCAGGGGTGGGTTCCACTTGCCTTTATTACTGGTTTGCAATTGGAGCGCACACGCTTGCTCGCACCCATGATGACATCATGGCAGATGGGAAGAGCCCCCTGCCGGTATAACTACCAGTTCTATAGAATCGGACCGAACCGGGAGCAACCCACCACTGGACTTCTCCCAAGCGGTAGGGCTGATTGTGTCCGCTGTGCCTCCATTGCAAATGTCATGGATACGATAAAGCAGGGGTGTCAAACTTGATTTCATTGAGGGCCACATCAGGGTTATGCTTGACTTTAGGGGACCAGGCTGGGTGTGGTCAGGCTGGATGTGGCCTTCTCAACATCACTTACGTTGGGGGTGCCTGTGGTGGCCCGAGCAGTCTGCCACAGAGGTGGGTTGCAGCAGGTTCTGACCAGTTCTGGAGAACTGATAGCGGAAATTTTGAGTAGTTCGGAAAACCGGTAGTAAAAATTCTGACTGGCCCCACCCCCATCTATTCTCTCCCTCCGGAGTCCCAGATGCTAAGGGAGGAAATGGGGATTTTGCAGTATCCTTCCCCTGCCACGCCCACCAAGCCAGGCCCACAGAAACGGTAGTAAAAAAATTTGAATCCCACCACTGGTCTGCCAGAGAAAACGGGCTCCCGAGCTCCATTTTCGGCTGCAATGGTCTCCTGTGATCCTCTGCCAGAGAAAACGGAGCTCGGGAGGGCCACACGGAGGCCGGTCCTTCGTTATTTCCAGGGCGGCCACACGAGCCAGACCTAAGCACCCCGGAAGTCGGATCTGGCCCTCGAGCCTTGAGTTTGACACCCCTGGGATAAAGCATTGGTCAGGGTAGCAAATGGGTCAATATGATGATGCAAGACAATTCAGAGCATTCAACGGCAAAACTAGGCCTTTGAAGTGGGGCCGGAAATTAATAGGGAGCTGATTCAAATGGTTAAGCACCAATTTTAACAAACGCTTGAATCTTCGGGCCAAGGATTGCTAAGGAGGGGGAGTTGCACTGAAATTGGTTTTAAGGGGAAAGTAGAGTCATGACATTCAACGTATAAAGGCTGTTTGGCAATTGAAGTAAAATGCTAAAATCTGATTTGCCCTCTTTCGGTTCCAGTTATCCGGTTGACTAGGATGTTTTACAGGATGCTGTTATAATCTACCTTCCCTCTTGAGTTTTTTCTTCTTCTACCAATCATTTCAGAACAGAAGAGAATAATAGAGTTGGAAGGGACCTTGGAGGTCTTCTAGTCCAACCCCCTGCTCAGGGAGGAGACCCTATACCATTTCAGGCAAATGGCTATACAATCTCTTCTTTAAAATCTCCAGTGATGGAGCACCCTTAACTTTTGAAGGCAATCCGTTCCACTAGTTTATTGTCCTCACTGTCAGGAAATTTCCTCTTAGTTCTAGGTTGCTTCTCTCTTAAGTTCCCCTCCATTGCTTGTTGATCTGGGCTCTGGTGCTTTGGAAAATAATCTGACACCCCCCCCACCTTCTTTGTAGCAGCCCCTCAAATACTGGAAAACCAATATAGTTCAAAGGAAGGAAGGAAGGAAGGAAGGAAGGAAGGAAGGAAGGAAGGAAGGAAGGAAGGAAGGAAGGAAGGAAGGAAGGAAAAACAAGAGATGGAGGAGAGGCAGGCAGGAAGGAAGGACAAGGATAAGGACAGAGAAAGGAGGGCAGGAGGGCGGGCAGGCAGGCAGGAAGGAAGGAAGGAAAAACAAGGGATAGAGGAGAGGAAGGAAGGAAGGAAAGAAGGAAGGACAAGGATAAGGACAGAGAAAGGAAGGAAGGCAGGCAGGCAGGAAGGAAGGAAATCAGAGACAGGGAGGGAAGGATGAAGGAAAGGAGGGAGGGAGGGAGGAAGGAAGGAAGGAAATCAGAGACAGGGAGGGAGGGAGGGAGGGAGGGAGGGAGGGAGGGAGGGAGGGAGGGAGGAAGGAAGGAAGGAAGGAAGGAAGGAAGGAAGGAAGGAAGGAAGGAAGGAAGGAAGGAAGGAAGGAAGGAAGGAAGGAAGGAAGGAAAGATATTGCATAATGTTGGGATGGGTGAAAAGGAGATCACATTGGCAGGTAGTTTTACAGATCCCAATTTTTCAAGGTTTGAGAGACAACCAGATGGATACAAGGACTGACAAGCTGGTCTTTAATATCTTTAAAAGAAAACGAAAAATGTTACTGGGTGTTACAGACTTCCTTTTGGCTTCCCCTCATTTCCATTCAAACAAACGCTCTGAAGAGCATGTGATGAAATGAATTCAACACTTTTTGCTATGTGCAAAAAGAAAAAAAAAAACACCAAGCAAGGATCCAAAACATTTAAGTGATGGCTTGTCTTCTCCGGGCAGCATTCATACAACAGTGTGTAAGAATCACAACAGACTCAACAAGAGCCTTAGAAAGAATCCACAGGTACTTCTCTCAAATTAAGAACCTCTTGACAAGTTCAACAATTCAACAAATCCAGCCCTTTGGAATTTCACATAAATCGGTCATCACATTACAATTATTTGATCGGAATATCACGGCAAAACTTTCAGAAAACTTCACTATAAGTAGTCCTTGACTTACGACCGCAATTGAGACCAGAATTTCCATTGTTAATGTGGTTGTTAAGTGAGTTATGTATTTTATGATTATGATCTATGACCTATCACCCTGCACCTGTTGTGGCCTGCCAGCTGCCAGCGGAGCTGGCGGCAGACTCGGACGATGAGGAGGTTGGGGAAGAACTTGGGCCAGTTCTGGAGTCTAGAAAAAGGATCTGATGGATGCTCTGCGTCAGGTGCAGAGATGGAGCCAGGGCTGTCTGGGGCCAGCCACCGGAGAGGCAGCTGCCTTTGGAGGCTGATATGAGTGAGGAGGAAGAACAGCTGGGGCCTGTTCCAGATGTGCGTATGCGCAGAACTGTTAGGAGAGGAGAACAATGGAGGACAAGGAGTCGACTCAGGAAGCCAAGCACGCATTGATGCTGAATGGCTCATCCCTGTCTGGGGAATAAATAGAAGGAAAGAGGAGTGGTTGTCGTAGGAGACAACAGTTCGTATTTCTGAAGATTTTGCTCATTGTGTTTCATGCCTCGGAGACTGCTTGCCAGAACTTAATTTGCAGCCTTTTGGCTGGGAGCTCACCGCCTTGCAATTATCCCAGGGAACTGATAAGGTCTGTTGCTGCCCTTAACTCCTTGCAGGACTCTTGCCTGGACTTTTTGGTGGATGAATGCAATTAATTCACAAGAGGTAAATAAAGAGACTCCTTGTCACGGAAAAATAAATTTTTCCGTGACAAGGAGCCTGTTTCTTGTTTCTCCTAAGGCTGAGTCTGAACAGCACCAAAGAAATTCCTTGTGGGTCCAAACACACTTGGCCAATACAGAATATTCTATTCTGTTCTGTTCTGCATTGAAAAGTTATAAATTGAAAGGAGTGCATATACACATACAGACACACAGACACACAAACAAGCAACCTATAAAGGACATCCTCAAGGGACCATGTGCTCAGGACCAGCTGAGTGGGTTGTATTGTGTCAAAACGCTCTTAGGACTCCCTACCAACCTCAAGAGTCACATCTATAGAAAAGGGAGCTTATTCTTATCTACTGAAAGAGTTACTGAGACTTCAAGTAGAACAGCTGTCCGGAATGGAGTTGTGTTTGTATAAAACAAAAAAAGATAAAAGATCTTCTAGACAAACAAATATAAAGATTTTGAAGGCAAAACGCGGATATCTTTCATCTCATTAAGAAAACACACAATCGTTTCCTTCTTCCAGACTCATTTAGTCATATCAAAGAAAAGAAGCTTAGAGCATCTCACAAATATTTTCAGGATTTCTGTCCCACGCATAAAGATATCTACACAACACAAATCATGAAGCATTAAAATAGGGAGGCCGTGCAAGCAATTCTGTAACAACAGACAACGCAACATTATCAGAGCAAAGTTCTCCAAAGCATTAAAATCACCCCCTTTTTCAGCTCTCAAGAGAGAAATCTTGCAAGTCAGACTTGAAATACACCTTAAGGAAATCAAAAAGGAAAAGAGACGATTTTCAGATACCCTTCAGAACAAAATAAAGGAAAACTATTATTCTGTAGAAGAGCAAATCAAGTTATGGGTAGTCCTATAAGAGCAAATTATAGGTAGTCCTCAACTTATGACCACAACTGAGCCCAACATTTCTGTTGCTCAGTGAGACATTTGGTAAGTAAGCTTTGTACCATTTAATGACCTTTCTTGCCACAGTTGTTAAGTGAATCACTGCCATTGATAAGTTAGTAACCCGGTTGTTAAGTTGACTTACAACCACAGTTGAGCCCAGAATTTCTGCGGTTGCTAAGCAAGACAGTTGTTACCTACTGTGAGTTTTGCCCCATTTTATGACCTTTCTTGATGCAGTTGTTAAATGAATCACTCTGTTGTTAAACTAGTAAAATGGTTGTTAAGTGAATCTGGCTTCCCCATTGACTTTGCCTGTCAGAAGGTCACAAATACGAGTCCGTCATAAATATGCGTCAGTTGCCAAACATCTAAATTTTGATCACATGACCCTGGGGAATGCTGCAAAATTTGTAAGTGCGAAAAATAGCCATCGGTTTTTTTCAGTGCAGTTGTAAGTTCAAGTGGTCACTAAATGAACTTCTGTAAATCGAGGGCTTGCCTGTAGCGTGTTAACTTATTTACTTTATTGATTAGCCCTTGGGCCATATCAAAGTGCAGAGTTCCAGACTCAAATTATTACTAAAATCTGATTTAAAAAAAATAAAATAAAATGGAATTGGACAAAGTATCATTTAAAATGAAATTGGAATCAAGTACAATTGAAAATGAAATTGGAATAAAACACCTGCGAAGTGTGTGTGTGTGCACACGGGCGTGTGCTTTCTGACTTCTGTGGATTAATTTATAGCAGAACGACAAATCTGGGGTGTTGGGGTTTTTTTCTTTTCTTTTTTTTTTTTTGCAATATTAGTGCACATTCCTCATATTTGGTGCGCAACTGAAAGCAAGCACTAACATTGCAAAAAATCAGATTTGTCGTTCTATCGTTAAATTAATCCACAGAACCCAGGAACAACAGAGAGAGAGACAGAGAGACAGAGAGAGAGAGAGAGAGAGAGAGAGACAGAGAGAGAGAGACAGAGACAGAGACAGAGACAGAGACAGAGACAGAGACAGAGACAGAGAGACAGAGAGACAGAGACACAGAGACAGAGACACAGAGACACAGAGAGAGAGAGAGAGAGAGAGAGAGAGAGACAAAATAATTCTAAAAATGCTAAAAGTGTCGGACAAGAGAATAGGAACGAAAAGATAACAAGAAAAGATTGGGAATCTCTACCTAGAAAGAATTCCAACCTTAGTCATCTTTGGTGGGACGGATGTGTTGCTGCTAACAGAAGGGTTTCCAGTTATGGATTAATTTATTAAAATAGTTCAGAGGTGAAAGGATTAGCTGTCTCGTTCCGCTTAAAAAGCTTGCTACCCTACTGTCTCTAGTCAGGAACAAAACAGATGGCGAATCGCGGGGTTCTGAACATCACCAAAGAAATTGCTCGCACTGTCAAGACATCACAAAAGCAAGTATTTTCCGCCCTCCAAGTTAGATACGATATCTTTATTCCTGCTGCAGAAAAAAAGATACGGATTTTTTTATTTTTAAAGGACACTTTTCATCCAGTCCAGTCCAGTCCAGGCTGTTATTTCCATGCGTTCCTGGGAAAAAAAACTAAAATAAAACTCTTGCAACTTGGATGAACTCAGAAATTACCTGTGTTGACAAGATTAAAAAAAAAAAAAAAAGCAGAGACAATTCGCAGCATTGGTCCAAAATAAATTTGGAAGAAGAAAATAGACCCACAAACGTTATGTGCAAAGCCATTTCTGTAAAAAAAAAAGCCAATGCAATCCTAAATTGCATTAACAGAGGGATATAATCAAGATCAAGGGAGGTACTAACACCACTCTATAAAGCCCTAGTAAGACCACACCTAGAATCCTGCATCCAGTTTTGGTCACCACACTATAAAAAAGATGTTGAGACTCTAGAAAGAGTGCAGAGAAGAGCAACGAGGATGATTAGGGGACTGGAGGTTAAAACGTATGATGAACAGTTGCAGGAACTGGGCCTGGCTACTCTAGTGAAGAGAAGGATCAGGGGAGATATGATAGCAGTCTTCCAATATTTGAGGAGCTGCCACAGAGAGGAGGGGCTCAAGCTAGGTGCAATCAAACATAAAATGTATTGCAAAAGCTATGGCTTGAGAATATGAACAGGTATATATTGGCCTGTCCAAAGGGGATACTGTTAGGATATGGTATGAGCCTAACAGGTTGTCCAGGCAAAATATGTGTTCTGTGACTTTAATGGATATGTATTATATGACTTTAAGTTTTATCATTGTAATGCCGAGTCATGCTGTAATTAGATAATCACTAGTTGTAAATGTATTTAAGAAGGGATCTGTAATGTAGTCAGTTGATGATATGCTACCATTGTGTGAGGAGATGCTACCAGGTGCTATCATCGTGGGTGGATCTGCTACCATCGCGGTTTGTGTACCAGAGTGAACTTGTTATTCTAACCAACTACTGTTTGTATGGTAAGAAGATTTTTGTATCACTGGACTGATTTAACTGGCAAAGACTTGGACTGTTTAAAAGACTATGAGATGGTTTTTTTCACTATAAAGTAAACTTTTGATAAACCAGTTTGCACGTATCTTATTCATTGCTCTCAGCACCGTTTCTCTGTGCTCTACACTCTGCTGGTTGGTAACACAACAACAATATCCTTAACAGTGGGGAAGGCAGTTTTCGTCCTCCCCAGGCTCAAAGGAAGTGTCCTGGAGCCTGGGGAGGGTGAAAAACAGGCCCACCAGATCATTGTGTGCCAAAAGCGGGGGTCACACGGGGGGGTCACGCACGCATGACCCCTGCTTTTGGCATGCGATGGCAAAAAGGTTAGCCATCATTGGTGTAGGGTCTCCTGCTTGGGTGGGGGGTTGGACTACATGACCTCCAAGGTCCTTCCAGCTCTATTTTATTCTAACTTTATCAGGAACACAATCAGGGCTATGAGCTGACCATGGTGCATGGGCTGCGGTGGGGCTGGACTAGATGACTTACAAGGTCCCTTCCAACACTGTTAATCTGTATCTGTAAAAGGATGTATAAAGGAAGTACCGTTGTCCTCGACTTACGACCGCAATGGAGCCCAAAATTTGTGTTGGTAAGCGAAACAGTCACTAAGTGAGTTACAAACTTCCTTGTCACAGTTGCTAAGTGAATCACTGCAGTTGTTAGGTTGTTACGCGAATATGGCTTCTCCATTGTCTTTGCGTATCAAAGTTCACCAAAAAAGGGATCACACGACCCCAGAACTCCGCAACCGTCAGTTGCCAAGAATGTAAATTTTGACATTCACAGGTGACCAAGGGGATGCTGTAACGGTTGTACGTCTGAAAAACAGCCATAAGTCACTTTTTTTTCCCAGTTGTTGTAACTTTGAATGGGCACTGAACAAAAGATTGTGTGTCAAGAAAAACCCACCGGGGACAAAGATAGAAAATGGGCACCGTTCATTGGCTACGTTCCCCACGAATTCCTTCCCTAATTCTCCTACCATTTTGAATAAAGTCATCCTGCTTTGGATTACTGCTTCCATAATCCTGTTGACAAACAGACATGTCTAGTCCCAAACATCCAAGAAAGCCTACTATTTAACCTGGTTTCCAGATGGACAGTGCTCCGTATAAATTCAGTCCCAGAAAATTTCTCAAGAGAATCATTTTACTCCATCCCTGGTCCATTCCGGACGTGGAATTATTTGTTACAGCTTGAAACATGCCATAAAGTTTAGACTCAGTATATCTTTATCTTTCCTTATCCTTATCTTTTATTAGATTTATATACCGCCCTTCTCCTTTCGGACTCAGGGCAGTGAACAGCCAGAGTAAAAACATTTGTACACAAAAGTTAAAATAATTTTAAAAGTAATTGAATAAATTTGGCCCATAATTTAAAACATTTCAATTAAAATCAGTATCAAACTTTAAAAGCAACATAAAATCAGGCCAGCCCAGCTAACTGAAAAAAGTAAGTTTTTAGGGCCCGACGAAAAGTCTGAAGGTCTGGGATCATTCTTATCTCTGGGGGTAGATCGTTCCAGAAGGTAGGTGCCACCACAGAGAAGGCTCTCCCCCTGGGTGTCGCCAGCCGACATTGTCTGGCTGATGGCTCTGTGGGAGCGAACCGGCCGATGGGAGGCAATTGGTGGCAGAATGTGGTCCCGTTAAGTATCCCGGCCCTAAGCCATGGAGCGCTTTAAAGGTGGTCACCAACACCTTGAAGCGCACGCAGAAGTCAACCGGAAGCCAATGCAGCTCGCGCAGGAGAGGTATCACGTGGGAGTGCCCCATCGCTCCCATAATCCCCTGCGCGGCCGCATTTTGCACCAGTTGGAGCCTCCAGGTGCACCCCAAGGAGAGCCCCATGTAGAGAGCATTACAATAGTCTAGATGAGAAGTGACAAGTGCTTGAGTGACTGTGCATAAGGACTCCCGATCTAGAAAGGGGCGTAACTGGCGTATCAGGCGAACCTGATAAAAAGCCCCCCTGGCCACGGCCGTCGTATGCTCTTCTAAAGACAGCTGTGCGTCCAGGAGGATGCCCAAGTTGTGGGCCCTTTCCGTGTGGGCTAGTGATTCGCCCCCAATAGCCAGCTATGGCGCCAGCTGGCTATACCAGGACGCTGGCAGCCACAACCAGTCGGTCTTGGAGGGGTTGAGGCAAAGCCTGTTTCTCCCCATCCAGACCCGCACAGCCTCCAGGCACTGGGTCATCACTTCCAAGGCATCGTTGGGATGGTCTGGGGTGGAGATGTACAGCTGAGTATCATCAGCATACTGATGGAACTTTCCCTGGGAGTATTGACCCCCACCCCTGCGCAAATGGCCCGGCAATTAGAAATACACACAAACACCAGGGGTGAAATTCAGCAGGTTCTGACAGGTTCTGGAGAACTGGTAGCGGAAATTTTGAGCAATTCAGAGAACCGGCAAATGCCACCTCTGGCTGGTCCCAGAGTGTGGTGGGAATGGGGATTTTGCAGTATCCTTCCTCTGGAGTGTGGTGGGAATGGAGAGTTAGCAATATCCTTCCCCCAGGAGTGGGGAGGGAATGGGGATTTTGCAATATCCTTCCTCCAGGAGTGGGGAGGGAATGGGGATTTTGCAATATCCTTCCCCTAGGAGTGGGGTGGGAATGGATATTTTGCAGTATCTGTCTCTGGAGTGAGGTGGGAATGGAGAGTTTGCAGTATCCTTCCCCTGGAGTGGAGTAACAATGGAGATTTTGCAATATCCTTCCCGCAGGAGTTGAGAGGGAATGAGGGTTTTGCAGTATCCTTCCCCTATCACACCCACCAAGCCACACCACGCCCACCAAGCCACGCCCATAGAACCGGTAATAAAAAAATTTGGATTTCACCACTGACACACACACACACACAAATATACCACGGAGGGTGGGTGGGGGGGAGTCATGTTGAAAGCAAGGAAACAACTATATAGTTCCAAGCTTCCCAAATTATCATGACTTTATCTCAAAAAGGGGGAACTATTTTGCTTGGCCGCTGAACAAACATAGCCAATGCACCAGAGTGTTGATTTCTCTGCTAAAAATATGGCAGCAGTTGTGTTTGTTAGAGAAAAGGATGGCAAGTCTTTAATTATTAAACCAACTGCATTTAGCAGATGGTCAAAGAAAAGTACTCTTTTTTAAAAAAAAAAAAAGTTGCCCAGAGGGTTATATAAACGAACAAGCTAAAACAGCTGGCAGCTGGTGCGTGAAATCAATAATGAGAAAACCGAACCCTACTGTACCTTTGTTTTCATTGTCTGGACAGAGATAGTGAGCGTGAAAGAAAGAAAGAAAAAATTGGAGGGGGGGAAATGCAGATCAATTGAATGAATTCCATGGGGCCAATTGGAGAAGAAGGGGAGGGAGGGAGGGAGGAAGGAAGGAAGAAGATGGAAGACAGGAAGGAAGAAGATGGAAGGAAGGAAGAAGATGGAAGACAGGAAGGAAGAAGATGGAAGGAAGGAAGAAGATGGAAGACAGGAAGGAAGAAGAAGGAAGGAAGGAAGGAAGGAAGGAAGGAAGGAAGGAAGGAAGGAAGGAAGGAAGGAAGGAAGGAGATGGAAGACAGAAAGACAGAAAACAGGAAGGAAGGAAGGGAGGGAGGGAGGGAGGGAGGGAGGGAGGGAGGGAGGGAGGGAGGAAGGAAGGAAGGAAGGAAGGAAGAGAGGGAGGGAGGAAATCAGGGAGACAGTGATGGAAGGAAGGGAGAGGGAGGGAGGGAGAAAGAAGACAGAAAGAAGGGAGGGAGGCAGAAAGAAGGTGGAAGGAAGGAAGGAGAAAGGAAGAAGATGGAAGACAGAAAGACAGGAAGGAGGGAGGGAGGGAAGAAGGAAGGAAATCAGAGAGACAGAGATGGAAGGGAGGGAGGGAGGTAGAAAGAAGAGAGAAGGAAGGAAGACCAAAAGAAGACAGAAAGACAGGAAGGAAGAAGGAAGGCAGGAAGGCAGGAAGGCAGGAAGGCAGGAAGGAAGGAAGGAAGGAAGGAAGGAAGGAAGGAAGGAAGGAAGGAAGGAAGGAAGGAAGGAAGGAAGGAAATCAGAGAGACAGAAATGGAAGGGGGGGATGCGGAAGGAAGGAAGGAAGGAAGGAAGGAAGGAAGGAAGGAAGGAAGGAAGGAAGGAAGGAAGGAAGGAAGGAAGGAAGGAAGGAAGGAAGACGGGAAGCCAGAGAAAAGCAAGTGGTGCGTTAGGAAGGAATGAACAAAGACAAGGAGAGGGAGAAGAGAGATCTGGCACAGGGCCATTCTTCCTTCGGGAGAGAAGTTAAACCCCAGTATTCACACTTGATTCGAAAGCCCCAGTTTGGATAATACCACAAAGGAGGGAAAGCCACCTAATTCCAGAGAGCAAAGAGCATTGCTTACTGTTTTGAACTTATAAACGTGCAGCAACATCCTGATGCCTCCCAGGAACATGCAAGACCAAATTTTAATCTGATGAATACTTTGCTGTTAAGTGCTGGCTGATTCATCTTCTCTTTCCCTCGTTAACAGATCCTAGTTACACCTTATCAACCATTGTAACCCCTTTCTCTGCCCCAAGTGACCACAATCTGTGAAGCTTCTCCTTTCTCAGAGATCAACCTTTATAGAGTCTTGCACCTAAAGGACCATTAAATACAGATGAGGCAAATCTGTAATTTTTCTCTTGGCAACAACGTTCTACCATTGCTTCCTCGATTCAATTTAGGACTTCCCAATCCTCTTTACAATCTTACTGCTTTCTGGTGGTATCTCATCTAGGCCCTAACCAAGCCTGTTTTAGCTTTCTAGGCCCAAACAAGGTCAGCCAGGATTGTCATCTACGTTTCCTTCTCTCACGTTGGCAAATAGGTGTCTAATCTATTCTTGAAAACCACCAGTGATGAAGCACCCACAACTTCTGGAGGCAACCCACAACTGATCAGTTGTTCTCCCTGTCGGGAAATCTCTCCTTATGTTGTGGTCCACCAGCAGTCTGTGGAGCTGGCAGTAGAGTCGGACATTGAGGAGGCTGGAGAGGAACATGGGCCAGTCCTGGAGTATGGGGAAGGCTCGGATGAGGGCTCTGCGTCGGAGGCAGAGAGAGGGCCAGGGCCATCTGGGAGTTATGTGCAGACTCCGGAACCTCCAGAGCCGGACATCAGAGAGGCAAAGGAACAGGAGGAGCCTGTTCCCAGTGCGCGAATGCGCAGAGCTGCCAGAAGGCAAGATCAGTTAAAACAAAAGGGGTGACTCAGGAGTAAGGCTTGGAGATGATTGGCCCTTCCCAAAAGACATAAAGGAAGAGCAAAGGCACGTGGGCCTTTGCAGGAAGCAACGTTGTGGATGGAGTTGGTTTGTACTTTGAAGCTCCGTTTTTGACTGCATGTTTCCGTGTGGCCTTGACCAAGCTAATTGCCAATTAGGTCTTTGGCAGCGTGTCGAAGAAGATAAAGGTGGGTGTTTACCAGCCTTATCCGAAGGACTGTGGCAGACTTCTTTTGGACTATTTATAAACTCTTGGTGATTCAGCACGTGCTGTGAATGAAAGGAATTCACAGCCGTTAGAATAAAAAAAAGGGGGGGTTGGACTAATTGTCCTAATTTACTATATTAGGAAGCCTAGGTCAGATACCCCTTACTTCTGGTTGGGTCTCTTTTTAACAAGCGTCCACCTATTATTTCTTGTCCTACCTTCCGGTGCTTTGGAGAATAATTCCTAACCCTTCTCTGTGAGAGCCCCTCAGGTACTGGAAAACTGTGAACATGTCACCGCTAATCCTTCTCTTTGATAGGCCAGACCAGCGTTGGCGAACCTTTTTGGCACCGAGTGCCAAAACGGGGGCACGCACGCATGCATGCCAGAAACCCGAAGAGCAGCCACCCGGCACGCATGTGTGCACCGGGAAGATGATCTTCCGTTTTCCGGCATGCACATGCACACCGGCCACCTGGTCTTCTGGTTTTTGGCATGCGTGCGCACGCAAAAACCAGCTGGCCGATACACATTTGTGCACCGGAAACCAGATTTTCCCGGCACACGCATGTGCACTGGGCGGCTGCTCTTCCTATTTCTGGTACTCCTGCGCCCATGAAGGCCAGCTGGCCGGCGCACCAGAAGAGCAACAGGCAATGGCTCACGTGCCCGGAGAGATGACTCTGTGTACCACGGGCCTAGACGTATCCGGCTCTGTCCACCGTCGATCATACCTTGTTTCCCCCAAAGAAACATGCGTGGCTAAAGCAAAAACTAAAATCTGATTTCACTTCATTGACAACAAATTAAAACAGAAGGTGATTATCTTCTAATAAGGCATGTAATAATTTTCTCTTTCAGGCTTGCTAAAAGTTCTAGCTTCCAAGCAAGTTCTGGGGATCTTTGAGGCCCGACTAAAAAAAAGATTCCAAGGAACTCCATCAATCCAGTTGTGCACCACAGTGTTATATTAAGGGCAGTCATGAGCCATCTTCAGGGGGGGGGGGAAACCCCAGTTCCGTTAAAAAGACCTGTCAAAACCCAGGCGCGCTGATTTTTTGCAGGTGCACAAAAATTAGCTCTTTTACTTAGGTGCCTGAGAATTAAGTCGTGAATGATGTGTAGCGCACGTTGTGTCAAGAAATGGCACTTCCATCACAAAGGGGCCGATGTCAGCATCCTTGATGTGATCAAGGTAACGTGTGAGATCTAATGCCTCAATCATCTTGGCTTTTTCTAGCCCTTCCAGGGGTTATACCCTATTGAATCCAACTGTTTACTGGTGTGGAGGGAGGGAGGTGGGAAGGAAGGAAGGAAGGAAGGAAGGAAGGAAGGAAGGAAGGAAGGAAGGAAGGAAGGAAGGAAGGAAGGAAGGAAGGAAGGAAGGAAGGAAGGAAGGAAGGAAGGAAGGAAGGAAATTTAAATAAGGATCTCAGGAGGGAGGGAGGGAGGGAGGGAGGGAGGGAGGAAGGAAGGAAGGAAGGAAGGAAGGAAGGAAGGAAGGAAGGAAGGAAGGAAGGAAGGAAGGAAGGAAGGAAGGAAGGAAATTTAAATAAGGATCTCAGGAGGGAGGGAGGGAGGGAGGGAGGAAGGAAGGAAGAAAGGAAGGAAGGAAGGAAGGAAAGAAGGAAGGTGATTTAAATAAGGATCTCAGAAGGGGAAGGGGGAAGGGAGGGAGGGAGGGAGGAAGGAAGGAGAACGAAAAGAGGGAGGGAGGGAGGAAAGAAAGAAAGAAAGGACAGAAGAGGAAGGACAGAGCGATATTTTTATTGGAGAAAAATACTGACGATATGGTAAGAACATTCCTCCTATATTTTTAGCATGCCAAGAGTACACTTTGTTCCGCTCCAAACGTTCCTTGGTGAATTTATCAGATGATTTTTATCTGTTTCTCCCTCCCCACTCACCTCCCACCCAGCCCCCACCCCAAAAATCGTTCTCTGGCCTTCTGTCAGCTGTTCCGCATTCTGGAGACAGTCATTTCTCTAAGGAAGCAACAATATTTTTCCTCAAAACCCCCCACCCCCCACCCCTTAAACTTCAAGGTTAACTGTTTTACCAATTACGATTCATGAAGCCTCTTGGAAAAGTTTTGTCCGCCCGAAGACAAAGACGGACAAATTTGGTACCAAGGTGTGGAAATTAACATTTCCTGTGGACACCAAAGGAGGACAATACCATTCCAATCGGATCCATTTCTTCACGCTGGACAGGGAAGGCAATGCTTCCTGCAGCCCAGGAAAAAACTGGCTGACGGCCCACTCTGTTTGGAAGAGGGGAAGTAATTCAGAAAACCCTACTTTCAGAGTAAGCGAGCACAGCCTCTCTTTGCAAGGGCTGGAATTAAAAAAAAAAAAAAGATGCGCTTAGACCAATGACGGCAAACCTTTTTAGCACTGAGGGCCCAAACCGGAATGTGTGTTCATGCCCCCATGCCAGAAACCCGAAGACCAAGCTGGCCGATGCACCAGAGATGGGTTCTACGTACCTTTACTACCGGTTCGCAGCGGTTGCGCAGAAGCGTTTTGATGACGTTGGATTCGGTGGGGGGAGCCTCCCACCGGTTTTACTACCGGTTCTTTAGAACCGGTACAAACTGGGGGCAACCCACCACTGCAGTGCACACATGCCTGTTTTTTTGGCTGTTTTTAGCTGTTTTTCTGGCTGTTTTTCAGCTGTATTTTGTGCCAAAAAATGGCCTGAAAAATGGCCTGAAAAAGGCCCTCAAAACAGCCCGTTTTTTGGACGTTTTTCGCGCCATTTTCAGGCCATTTTCTGGTGTCCTGGCGCCCGCAAAGACCAGCTGGCCAGCACACATGTGCACACCAGAAACCAGAAGAGCAGCTGGCGACGGTGAGCGTGCCCACCGAGAGGGCTCTGCACGCCACCTCTGGCACACGTGCCATAGGCCAGGGGTGGGTCTGAAATTTTTTACTACGGGTTCTGTGGGCGTGGCTTATTTTGTGGGCATGGCTTGATGGTCATGTGACAATTCTTTAGGATTTAGCAGAGGTACTGGTCTACCAGGCTTTTAACTGCTTGCAGAGCTGTACCGGTCTACCCATTTATTTTTGCAGGCACCGGTCTACTCATTTGTTTTTGGAGGCACCGGTCTACCACCAAACTGCCTTTTACCACTGATCAGCTGTAGGGCAGCGCTTTTAAGCCCCGCGGCAAGAGTTTAAACAGTTTTTTTTCCTTCTAGCCGATCAGCTGCGACTCAGGAGGCAGCAATAGATTGGGGGTGGGACCAAATAAAGGGTAAGAATAATGCGGGGGCGGGGGGGTAGAACCAGTTCGGTGACATCATATTGTCACCACTACTGGTTTGGCGGAACCAGGAGGAACCCACCACTCATTTGCCATCACAGGCTTAGACCCTGGTCCTGACAATTCTCAAAAAGGAGAAATGCTTTCTTTGATCTTCTAAGTCTTGAAATGCACATATCCTTGCAGCTTGGCTCCAGTTTAAAAAAAGAAGAAGAAAAAAGGTTTGTAAACAAGGTTTCTTTCCAGAAACTCAATTTGCCTTCTGTTATCACATAAATTCTGGATAAATAAAATACAGCCATTTCTCTCTCTCTCTCTCTCTGTCTCTCTCTCTCTCTTCCTTCCTTTCCCCGTGCCCTGACTGCCGAAGCCTTAATTCTCAATCACCAAATATATAAAAATGTTAAGGCTGTTGGCACTGAGCATTAATTCTGCCTGTTCATTTACTTAGGGATCCCAAAATAAGCTTCAGAAAGGTTGCTTATAAGACAACTGTAAACTCAAAAGGGGCCTGGAATAATAAAGATAAGGCTGCCCCATTTAGAAAGGGAAATTTTTACATTCCTGAGTAAACAAGTTGAGCTCATAAATTGTACCGAGCTGTTTAGCACTGTCAATGTGACCCACGTCTCATGAACCTTTGTGTTCTCCAAGAAAACTTAATTAAAATGTTTACTGTAGCATTGTTTCACTGACGGTGCAAGGAATAAATTAACCCTTCGCACCCTGGATTGCGACGCAGCCAAACATGGTTAAGAGACACAGGAAGCAAGTCCCTGAAGTACTACTGTATTTTATAGCTGTGCTAGGAAACTGCTCAGTTCTGCACGATGAATTCATAAAATTCTGCAAGCACACCAGGTATCTATTTGGGAGGGGGGAAGGGGGGGAGTCTTTCTTCATCCTATCCATGAAAAACTTTTAAAGAACTTTTTCTACAGCCCACAGAGCTCGGTGGAACAGTCTACCAAGGGAGATTGAAAGTTCTCCTCCATCTCAGGAAGCTTTGAAGAGAAAACAAGACATGTGTGGATATGGGATGGTTTGAATGGATTTCTAGCACACTTCAGGTAAGGGATGTGGTGGCTCATTGGCTAAGAGGCTGAGCTTGTCAGAAAGGTCGGTAGTTCAGCGGTTCGAATCCCTAGTGCTGCCTAACGGGGTGAGCTCCCGTGACTTGTCCCAGCTCCTGCCAACCCAGCAGTTCGAAAGCACGTTAAAAAATGCAAGTAGAAAAATAGGCACCACCTTTGGTGGGAAGGGAACAGTGTTCCATGCACCTTTGGCGTTTAGTCGTGCCAGTCACATGACCACAGAGATGTCTTTGCACAGCGCTGGCTCTTCGGCTTTGAAATGGAGACGAGCACCACCCCCTAGAATCGGGAACGACTAGCACGCATGTGCAAGGGGAACTTTTAACCTTTAGCACACTTCAGAAGCTGACCATTTTGGAGTCTTACAAATCCACAATTCTACAGAACTAGAGTCAGTCTACCTCCAGAGGACTGGAGGCTAAAACATATGTAGAACAGCTGAAGGAATTGGAGGGATGCCTCAATTAATGAAAAGAAGGACTTGGAGTGACATGATAGCAGTGTTCCAATATCTCGGGGGCTGCCACAAAGAAGAGGAAGTCAACCTATTTTCGAACATAGTTGAACCTACTTGAGTCGAACCTACTTGAGCATAGGACAAGTAGCAATGGATGGCAACTAATCAAGGAGAGAAGCAACCTAGAAATAAGGAGAAACTCCTGACTGTGAAAAAAAAATTAGCCAATAGAAAGAGTTGCCTAAAGAAGGTGTAGATTCTCCAACATTGGACATTTTAAAGAAGAGAGTGGTCTGAAGTGGTGGAGGGTTTCCTGCCTGAACAGGAGATTGGACTAGAAGACCTTCAAGGCCCCTTCCAACTCTATTATTCTGATATATCGGGAAAACGGGTCTTTCATATTGTAACTTATTTCTAACAAAGCATTGATGGAACTGTTGCTTGAGGTTTAGCAATGAATGAACGAGAGGACCGAGATCGTGAGTAGACTAAACAGCTCCAAATTTTATTACCCTTGTAACAGAACTCTTAACAATCTGAACTGAATTGCGTAATGTAATGTAATATGATATAACGTGCACATGTTCATATATATCATGATATAAACCATGTAATACAATACAATTGAAATACTATACACACACTTACAAACACACCCTCTTAGAGGAAATAAATCAGAAAGTTCCATTGTTGCTCCTTTTAAATCAGGGGTCTCCAACCTTGGCAACTTTAAGACTTGTGGACTTCAGCTCTCAGAATTGCTAAACGAAGGCTATCATACTTTGGCCGTAGCGTGTGAGCTGACTCACTCGAAAATGCAATCTTGCTGGGAGTAATCCACAGAAAAAGAAGGGGCCACCCTAGTACCCATTGGCTGGACATTATACAGGATGGTATTGATATTCCTGTGGCAGATCTGAAGGAGGTGGTGCAAGACAGAAGGGCATGGAGACGCTGATCCATAGAGTGGCCGAGGGGTCAGACACAACTACATGGCTGAAGACAACGATGCAATGGGTGAACCAAGCAATCAGTGCATGCCCCCCTGGAAAGTAATGGGGAATCCCTTCTTCCCCTCCTGCCCCCCTGGAAGCAATGGGGAATCAGGTGGTGTGATGGCTTAGAGGTGGAGCTCTCGCCTCACAATCAAGAAGCTGTGAGTTTGATGCTAGATAGAGGCAGATATTTCTCTCTCTGGGCACACTGGGAATATAACTGCTGAAAAAAAAAACTCCGCATTGGCGATAGGAAGGGCATCTGGCCAATAAACACTCAGTTCCATTCAGTTGCCCAGACTCCACCCCATAAAGGGATTATGGGGTCATTAAAAGAGGATGATGAAGCAATGGGGAATCGATGCGTGCCCTCTCCCCCTCCCCCCGCGAAGCAATGGGGAATCTCATGTCATCATCACACAAATGACATGACTTATGAACCTGTCTCACGACATGACACACATGTCTCACTGCATCCTCCGTGTGATGATACAATTGCATGCCCATTGTTCTGATCCCGGCTCCCTTAACCAGCAGGAGGCAGGAATTGGTCCCAGCAAAACCTCTTTTATTTACACGACTGTGAATTACGTTCATTCACAGTCAGCAAGGTTTGTCCAAACAGTTTTTCAAAGGAATATTTCTCAACACTTGTTTGGCAAGCTGCCACGTAACTTGTTTCCAACCTCAGTACAAGGCAAAACTTAGCACAGAGTCTCTCAGACCCACGGAACGAATGAATTGTTTCCTGCAAAACCCCACTCCCTGTTCACTCCTTTTTTATTTCCTATGAGAGGGGCCAATTATCTCCAAGGTGTGGCCTTACTCCCCAGTCAACCCTACTTTCTGAGTTGTTCTTGTCTTCTGGCAGCTCAGCACATGCGCACGCTGGGAACGGGCTCCAGCTGCTCCTCTGCCTCACTGTTGTCTATCTCCCTCTCTGCCTCCAACGCAGAGCCCTCGTCCGAGCTTTCCCCAGCCCCCAGGACTGGCCCACGTTCCTCCCCAACCTTCCCACTGTCCGACTCTGCTCCCAGCTCCACTGACCGCCGGCGGGCCATAACACCCATCATTTGGACATCACTGTGGTTGCAACAAAAGACTGTGTGCGCCACATACAGCGCATTTTATTCAAGACCTGACCCAACGAGACTTAGCATAATGTGTGCCTAAATGAGGACGGGGTGAAACACAGAGCAAATGTTTCCATTAACAGATAAATGCACTTAGAGCGCAATCCTCATTTACTGAGAAGCAAGCCCAACTGTTACATTCAACAAATATGACTCCCAACAGGCACGCATTAGGTTGGAGATTTAAGCTTATTAAATAGGTCTCTTATTCTTACATTGCTCCGTCCCTCCAGGGCTGATATTAAAACTTTTAATGCCTCCTCAGCATGGCACTGTCGATGGATCCCTATCCAGGTGTGTGCACCTGACCCTTGCCATCTGCCTCCAAGGGGTCCAGCTGCCAACTACCACTTCCTCACTTATTAAAATCTGGATTTTCTGGGCACCTTTTGAGTTTCCATCTGTCCTCTTGCCTCCCACCCACCCACCCTCCCCCAAATGCGAGGATTGCAACAAGACCATCCAATGCCCCAAAGTGCTATGCAAATGTTGATATTGCCGATGATTAACGATGGCCGCAAGGCACTTGGTACCTAGGTATGAATGGGGATGCGGTCTTTATCACTGGGACGCTGGACAGCCCGTTCAACGCAACCCAACCAAAGAGCTGCTTCTCCCGTGCGCGGCTTTCCCCCCTTGTGCAACTGTACACAATCTTCACCAAATGTTTACGTGCACCAAGGTCAATTTTTTTTTTATTTTTTTTTTTTAGTGTTCTTTGATTAATGCTGAGAGCTGGAGCATGTTTAGACAGGGTCGTGACCTCCGGGCATCCATTTAATCAAATTTCTCTGCTGCTTATCCCAGTGGAGCCATCGCTAAGAGAAGCTCTCTCAACAAAGAAAAGGGAGAATCAGGAGTGGGAAATAAAGGGGAGGGGAGAAAGGGGGAAGGGGAGAAGCATACTTCACATCAAACATTGTTTACCTACTGTTAAGTAATTATTTCACTCTTCCAACCCCCCACTGGCCGTCAACATAGAAGTCACTGCCTTGGTGATCCTAAAGATCTTATTCAGCAGGAACTAATTCATTCGTTTCTCCCCGGCCAGGAGAGGGGAAATCTCACTGTTTAGCTTCAAGACTTTTGTCAAATGCAGATCATCCTCAACTTATGACCACCAGCGAGCCCAAAACTTAGGATGCCAAGTGAGAAACTTGTTCAGGGAGTTTCTGCCCCCGTTCTACGACTTTCCTGGCGTTAACGGTTGTTGACGGAATCACTGCGGTTGTCGAATTAGCAATACGGTTATTAAGTGAATCTGGGTTCTTCCCTTCCCCACCCCCATTGACTTTGCTTGTCAGAGGTCGCAAAAAGGGGAACATGTGACTCCCCCGGGACTCTGTGACCGTCATAAACCGTGAGTCAGTTTTCAAGCATCTGAATAAACATCACCTGACCATAAGGATGCTGTAATGGTCGTAAGTCTGAAAAATGGTCAGAAGTCACTTTTTTCAGTGCTGTTGTAACTTTGAACAGTCGCGAAAAGAAGTATTGTAAGTCGAGGACTACCTGTATTGAAGTAGGCAACACCCATCCCAATAATCTCACCGGTTATTAGGGTATTTCTCTTAACAACGAGATGCTAACAAATAGGAACAATAGTGCAGTTCCCTTCTTTCCATCCATCCACCCAACTGCCTCCCAGCTATCCACTGGAGAGTTGTCCATTGGAGAGGGCCAGATGAGCTGATCTCCTGTCCATTTTGCAGGGGGAGGGGTCACCCTCAAGCTGGGACCCACCCATCTCTACTCTAACAGAACCCCAAACAAGCTTGTCCACACTCTTTCCAGAACAGCCCAGAGAATAATATTATCTCGACGTCCTTCCAATACTTTGAACTGATGAGCTGAGCTGAGCTGAGCATTCAAGGGATATCGCGGTGGCGCAGTGGTTAGAATGCAGTACTGCAGGCTACTTCACCTGATCATCCGCTGCCAGCAGTTTGGCAGTTTGGATCTCACCAGGCTCAATGTTGACTCAGTCTTCCTCCCTCCCTCCCTCCCTCCATCCCTCTCCTTCCTTCCTTCCTTTCTTCTTCCCTCCCTCCCTCCCTTCCCTTCCCTTCCCTTTTCCTTCCTTCCTTCCTTCCTTCCTTCCTTCCTTCCTTCCTTCCTTCCTTCCTTCCTTCCTTCCTTCCTCTGCCCACAGCAGTTCAATCATGATCAGCTCAAACTTGACTCAGCTTTCCATCCTTCCGAGGTGGATAAAATGAGGACCCAGACTGTTGGGGGCAAGAGGCTGACTCTGTCAACTGTTTAGAGAGGGCTGTAAAGCACTGTGAAGCAGTATATAAGTCTAAGTGCTATTGCCCTTCCTTCCTTCCTTCCTTCCTTCCTTCCTTCCTCCCTCCCTCCCTCCCTCCCTCCCTCCCTCCCTCCCTCCCTGTGGTTAAAATGCAGTGTTGCAGGCTAATTCTGCCCTTAGAGAGGGCTGTAAAGCACTGTGAAGAGTTATATAAGTCTAAGTGTTATTGCTATTGCTATTGCTATACAAGTACAGGAAGAGAAAATAAAGCTTCTATTCGTCTGTTAAGTGGAAGAATTACAATCAGCCTTTTCAAATATCTCCCCAGGATGACAGCAAATCACTGATCCATATTTGTCACGCCGCAGTTACAATCAAACAAGTCGGCTTCATGAAGGACTCACAGCGGCCTCCAGCAAACTACTTCATTCTTCTCCTTCCTCGCCCACCAACAAGATCATGCGAGCTTATTTTAACGAGTGATTTCCAAAGACATCACAAAAACATATATGAAATCCTTTTGTTGTATTTATTTATCATTCCTTACATAGGAACAGGGGAAAAATTCTATTTCTGTCCACAGGTTTCTCCTAATGTTGATTATTTCTGATGGTCTGAAAAATCAGGGGCCTAATAGCACTTTTTGTGATTAGCAAAGGAGCCGCAGTGGCGCAGTGGTTAGAATGCAGTACTGCAGCTACTTCTGTTGACTGCCGGCTGCCTGAAATTTGGCAGTTCGAATCTCACCAGGCTCAAGGTTGACTCAGCCTTCCATCCTTCCGAGGTGGGTAAAATGAGGACCCAGATTTATGGGGGCAATAGGCTCACTCTATAAAACATTTAGAGAGAGCTATAAAAGCACTGTGAAGCAGTATATAAGTCTAAGTGCTATTGCTAAATGTTCTTAAAAGGCATATGGCTTTCGCGAACTGCAGCTCCCTTCTATTGGATGCATGGAGCGTCGCATTTCTTATTGCTTGTTCAAAACAAACCTTGATAATTAGGGTGAGATGTTGTGTGAGCAAAACTTGGTATCTTAAGTGATGCAATTCTGGCAAGCGATGTGCCATGGAATATCAATTGTTCAGGAGATTCACACCAAAATATGAGATTTATGGATCTGTCTAGGCATCTCATAAGCATCTCGCAACTATAGTGAGATGGTTTCAGAGGACTTTTTTTTTTTTTTAAGTTATGAGACTGTTTAGGAAGCGTCCTCCCCAAAGAAGCCTTTGATGCCCACTGCCGACTTCATAATGGCAAGCAAGAAGACGCTTGTTCTCCTTGGAATTTCTGTAATTTATAAGTCAGTTTAAATGCCCATTCCACTCTGGAAAAAAAATGGATTATATATTTTATCTTTCCAGCGCTATTGATTAACGGCTTTTTTATGGTTTCCATCATTCTTATGATGCTGTTACCGTGGATGTTGTTAATGATCTTAAAATGCTGCCATTCCCCTGGGCAACATCACTTATTTTTCAGGGCACAAGTATAATAAATAAATAAATGCCCAAGAGAAGACGTGTTGGATGCCTTAGACACCATAACTGTGCATCAGCAAAGATTCACACTAGAAGATAATATTCATTGTCTCTTCTAAGATGAATTTCTAAAACCATGTTTCTCAACCTTGGCAATTTTAAGACGGGTGGACTTAACTCTCAGAATTCCCCAATCAACAGGTCCTCTCATCTTAAAAGTCCATTAATCTTAAAGTCTTAAAAGTGCTTTTTCCAAAAAGCACCTTTGAAAAGACTTTGCTTCTCACCCAAGAAGCTTCTTCAGTTCGGCCCTTGTAGACGACCCACATTCTGTCAAGGACCTTGGAGTACTCATCTCTAATGATCTAAGTGCCAGAGCCCAGTGTAACAACATTGCCAAAAAGGCATTAAGAGTTGTTAACCTAATTTTGCATAGCTTCTTCTCTGTTAATATTGTACTGCTAACTAGAGCATACCAAACATTTGCTAGACCAATTCTCGAATACAGCTCATCTGTCTGGAACTCGCACTGCATATCGGACATTAATACAATTAAGAAAGTCCAGAGATATTTCACAAGAAACAGAATACTTTATGCCACCAGACATGAAATTTTGGATTTAGACAACTTAGAACTATGCCGCCTTCAGTCTGACCTAAGCATAGTACATAAAATTATCTACTACAATGTCCTACCTGTCAATGACTACTTCAGCTTCAACCACAATAATACACTAGCACACAATAGATACAAACTTAAGGTAAATCACTTCAAACTCGACTGCAGAAAATATGACTTCAGCTACAGAGTGGTCAATGCCTGGAATGCACAACCTGACTCGGCGGTTTCTTTCCCAAACCCCCAAAACTTTAACCTTAAACTATCTACTGTTGACCTCACCCCATTCCTAAGAGGTCTGTAAGGGGTGTGCATAAGCACACCAGCATGTCTAGCGTCCCTCTCCTAATGTCCCTTTTTACTCGTATCCTTTTCATGTATTCAAAATCATGTTTATACTTTTTTCTGTTAACTTATATATGCTTGACAAGTAAATAAATAAATAAAAAATAAAATAAATAAACATCTTTCGAATGGTGCAGGAATATAGAACTGGAGAAGTTTCTTGGATGAGAAGCAAAATATTTTCAAAAGGAAAAACCAAGCAAGTTCTGTTGTCTTTTGAAGAACTGTGCTTTTGGGACAACTATGACCAGATGATATAGAATCTCCATAGATATCCATCTTAAAATTGCCATGATTGAGAAATAATGATCTAGAGAGCTATAATCTGACAGCCACTAATCTGACAGCTCTCTACATGGGGCTCCCCTTGAAGGGCACCCGGAGGCTCCAACTGGTCCAGAATGCGGCTGCGCGAGTGATTATGGGGGCGACACATCACTCCCATGTAACCCCTCTCTTGCGTGAGCTGCACTGGCTCCCGGTGGTCTTCCGGGTGAGTTTCAAGGTGTTGGTTACCACCTTTAAAGCGCTCCATGGCCTAGGACCTGGATATCTACAAGACCGCCTTCTCCCACCGACTGCCTCCCACCGGCCGGTACGCTCCCACAAAGAGGGCCTCCTCAGGGTGCCGTCAGTCAAACTATGTCGACTAGTAGCCCCCAGGGGGAAAGCCTTCTCTGGGGGGGGGGCTGTCCTATGGAACGAATTGACCCCGGAAATATGAAGGATCCCTGACCTCCGCGCCTTCCGTTGTGCCCTTAAGACCCTGCTATTTCAGCAAATCGGTCTGATGGACCGATGAGTTTAAATGGACTTTTAACGGGTATTTTAGTTTTTGGGGTTTTAAATTTTAAATTTAAATTAAATTATAATTGTTTTTTAACTTTTGTGTTTTAACTGTTTTCATTATGGCTGTACACCATCCTGAGTGCTTTAGGAGAAGGGTGGTATAAAAATATAATATAATATAATATAATAATATAATTAATATAATATAATATAATATAATATAATATAATATAATATAATATAATATAATATAATATAATATAATATAATATAATATAATATAATATAATATAATATAATATAATATAATATAATATAATATTAAATAAATAAATAAATAACCATGTGGACCAAACACAAGAAGGTCAAAGGTCAAAGAAACTCACTGACATCCTTGAGTTAAGCTTCATAAGACCAGGTCGATCTCCAAGAAACAATCAAGCTTAGTTGGCTTGTTCCATCACACCCCAAATTCCAATTCTCATGATGGGCAGTTATCTTTTGGTTGATTTTTTTTTATTGTCCTTTTTTGGATGCATATGCTCAATATTTGTCCAGCAATTTCTCAATAACAGACTGATCTTTTATGCTGATCTTCTCCAGGGCAAAGAGCAGAAACAGGCAGGTAATGAGGAATTCGTTTTGTCTTTATCTAATAGCTCCATCCATCAGAGTAATATAGATGGAGCAATAGTAACCTTATTCACCCAACCCCTTCTAATTGCTCGCCAGAAAAAGCAAAGAGAAAAGGTGGGGCAAGGGAACGGTAGGGAAATGCTGTATCTAATTGCGGTTCAGAAATTAAAAGTGGACAATTTGAAAAACGGGGCAAAAACTATGAAGCCCCCACCTTCTAACCTAGAGGTCTTCAAACTTGGCAGCTTTAAGACTTGTGGACTTCAAATCCCAGAATTCTCCAGCCAGCATAGCATATATACTGAAGAACCGGTAGTAAAAAAAAATGCTTAAAAAGTAAAAAAAAAAAAGCAGGAAATCCAAAAGCATGTGTTTGGTGTGCATCTGGTGCGCACTGCACATGTGTGCATGCGGCACGCATCTGGCATGAACCATGCATGCGCAGGCAGCAAACCAATGGCAATCGGTGGAGGACTTCACCACTGCCTTGGATGCTGCCATTTCTGCGTTTTTTCTCAATATCAGAAAATCCTCAGCTTATGATAGGAACAGCCACACCTCTCCTCCTCCTCCTCCTCCTCCTCTCCTTCTCCTCCTCCTCCTCCTCACGCACACAGATGGTGACCTTTCCTAAGCACTCTCTTGAGATCGACCATAATGGAAGCCATGAAAGAAGAGAGAAGAGTACAGATGCCACCAGGAAGAAAAGTTGGTCTAACAGTCACAGTTGGAAGGATGAGAAAATTTAAAAAAAAAAACAAGTTTTGTGGCTTTTCCTGAAATCCAACTCTTTTAACGTAACTTGAAAGGTTACCACAATGTTTGCAACATTGAAGTCCTGTAGATTCCAGGGCTTAGGATTCCAACCAGTGACTTGATTTCCACCTTCCAGACGACACCGAGCTAGCAGGAATAGCCAACACTCCGAAAGGTAGGCTCAAGATACAGAAGGATCTGGACAGACTTGAACACTGGGGTGCTATCTAACGAAACGAAGTTCAACAGTGAAAAAAGGAAGGTTCTACGTTTAGGCAAGAAAAACAAAACGCACGGCTACAGTATCGGTCCGTGATGGCGAACCTATGGCACGGGTGCCACAGATGGCATGCAGAGCCATATCTGTGGGCACGTGTTGCCCTAGCTCAGCTGCAGCGTGCATGTGCGCACCGGCAGTGCTGTGGAGTTGGAGTCGGAGTCGAGGAGTCGGAGTCGAGGAGTCGGAGTCGGAGGAAATTTTAGGTACCTGGAGTCAGAGTCGGAGTCGGAAGTACAAAAAACTGAGGAGTCGGAGTCGGAACATTTATCTCCCGACTCCACAGCCCTGCGCACCAGCCACCTGATTTTTGGGCCTTCGAGGCCCAGCGTAGAGGCCTCAAGAGGGCCTCTGGGGATGTGTGGAAGTCCGTTTTCACCTTCCCCAGGCTCCAAGAAAGCCTCTGGAGTCTGGGGAGGGTGAAAAACAGGCCTACCAGGCCCACCGGTAACCTTTTTGCCGTTGTGTGCCAAAAGCGAGGGGAGTGGGGGGGGCATGTGAGGGGGGGGCAGGGCACGGGAGCATTGAATTATGGGTGTGGGCACATGCATGTGTGACCCTCCCATGCTCCCGATGCTTTTAGCATGCGATGGCAAAAAGGTTAGCCATCACTGATATAGGTGGTACCTTGCTCAACAGTAGTAACTGTGAGAGGGTTCTTGGAGTCCTAGTAGACAACCATTTAAATATGATCCAGCCGTGTGCAGCAGCTGCCAAAAAATCCAATACAGTTCTAGGCTGCATAAACAGAGGGATAGAATCAAGATCACGTGAAGTGTTAATACCACTTTATAATGCCTTGGTAAGGCCACACTTGGAATATTGCATCCAGTTTTGGTCGCCACGATGTAAAAAAGATGCAGAGACTCTAGAAAGCGTGCAGAGAAGAGCAACAAAGATGATTAGGGGACTGGAGGCTAAAACATACAAAAAATGGTTGCTGGAATTGGGTGTGTCTAGTTTAATGAAAAGAAAGGCTAGGGTTGACATAATAGCAGTGTTCCAATATTTCAGGGGCTGCCACAAAGAAGAGGGAGTCAAGCTATTCTCCAAAGCACCTGAGGGCAGGACAAGAAGCAATGGGTGGAAACTAATCAAGGAAAGTAGCAACTTGGAACTAAGGAGAAATTTCCTGACAGTGAAAACAATTAATCAGTGGAACAACTTACCTCCAGAAGTTGTAAATGCTCCAACACTGGAAGTTTTTAAGAAAAAGTTGGACAACCATTTTTCTGAAGTGGTGTAGGGTTTCCTGCCTAAGCAGGAGGTTGGACTAGAAGACCTCCGAGGCCCCTTCCATCTGTATTGTATTGTATTGTATTGTATTGTATTGTATTGTATTGTATTGTATTGTATTGTATTGTATTGTATTGTATTGTATTGTATTGTATTGTATTGTATTGTATTGTATTGTATTGTATTGTATTATTCTATTCTATTCTATTCTATTCTATTCTATTCTATTCTATTCTATTCTATTCTAATGTTTCCCCCAACATTTTAAGGTAGAGTTGCATTATCACATTTTATTGAATTAGCTATAATTAGCTATACTATTAGCTAGTGGTTGAAGTCACACTGTACACCCAAAAAAACCCTTCCATCTTCATACATCATCATCAGAGTGTGTTTCACTAGCCAGGCTTAATGGAAGAACACACGAACCATAACTTGCAAATGCAGACCATAATTTCAGCTTCCAGAGATACAAGCAAACCATAGTTTAGGACTGGTGGTCTTTTATTGATTGATTGATTGATTGAATCAGCCGAAGTCCTCCATATTTTGAACACAGGAAGTTACTACTCCTAATCACTACAAGTATTCTGAAATTGTAACTTGTTACATCCTTGCAAAGTACCTTTTGTCTATGCTATTTTTCCCCCCTATTTTTAAATTCTGCTTAGACCAAACTTATCTATCTCCACGGACTTGCTTCCATCCAGCCAGAACAGAAATGAAGCAACATCTGACTCGATGAAATACACTGGATCTTTGCCATGGACTTCAAGGTTAGGCAAAAAAGAGATGTTCTTGTTGACTAAAATTCATTTATATTTTCTCTCTGAGTAAGCAAAAGCTAAAAATAATTTTAAAAACCCTGCCAATTCCCCATGTAATGGGTTATCTTCTGCAAGCAGTTGGCAGGTACCACAGAGGTACATGTATCTTTGCAAACTTAATTCCCGAATTAGAACAGAAGGCTCATATTTTACAAGGCTTGGCAGCTGAATTTTCTCCTAGGTGGAAGTAGAGAGGAGAATAGTTGCTGCAAAGACAATGGTCTTGATTTATCCAACACTTCTTCGTGACTTCCAGTGCAGGGACACACGACTGGACCATCACAATTGCAAGAAGTTCCTGACCTCCATCTGACAGAAGAAGACATCCAATCAAGATCCTTTCTTTGATGAACTCAACGCTATGGAAGGTTTCCGTAAGGCCAACCAAATGTTACCTCTTCAACTTCTCCCAGAAGATAACACCTGAACCCCAAACCCCAAACCCAAAACTAAAGCAGATTGCACACTTTTTGTAACCCACATTTGGGCTCCAGAAATAGGGTCTGAAGTCAACACCGCCGGCCTCCTAAATCAAACACGATTAAAACCTTGTAATTCCATCTTTTAAAAGAAAAGTTTAAGTACACCTTTTGAGATGGGTCATTTGAGGCCAGCCCGCCGAAGGACAATCCTTTCTACATCCCAGGGACAATTAGTGGCGATGGAAAGGAATGATTCGTAACATGTTGTTCCTTGGATGCAAAAATCAGGGAAGCAAAGGGAATAGGTGGATCAAAATCTCCATACGGTCAAATGGCCGGGAATACGCAAGTATGGAAAATATGAACATCTGTTAGCAAAGATAAATATTTGTTCATGAAAGTTGAGTTCTTGATTATTCCAAAGATATATATAATCCATGTGCCTTTGCAGGCACATAGAAGTGCCACTGCCCTTCTCCAAGATGTTTCTTCAACTTCTACCAGAAAGACCAAGTCCACATGGGAAAATTCAATTAAATTGATTTATTACTAAACAGCCAATGGATAGGAATCTTCTAATTTAACAGTTAGCACCTGCTAGGAATTAGATACGGGTCAATGGAATTCAAGGAAGGTTGGACTTAGTTACCTTGTGCCTACATAGGGATTCTAGGCTGATTCCCTCTTTTAACTCCACCCTAAGTGCTGCTACTCTTTCTCCCACAACTTCCCAATCTAGTCTTCTGCCCTAAAACCAGGAGTAGGCTGCTGGGGGTTCGCAAGAGTTTGAGAAAACCTCTAGCTAAGATTCTGTGCAGTTTGGAGAACCCCCCAAATCCCACTTCTGGCTGGTGCCACCCACCCCACCCCTCCCAGGAGTCTCCACGTGGCCCGTTTTGGATGCAGATAAGTACAGGATGCGCACGGAGGCTCGGGAAGGGCAAAAAACGGGCCTACCGGAAGTTTGGGAAGTTTGAGGGCCTCCAGAGACTGGGGAGGCTGTTTTTGCTCTCCTGGAGGCTCAAGGTAAGCCTCCAGAGCCTGGGGAGGGCAAACTCCCCCCCCCGGCCGTGGTGCAGGAGAACTGACTAGGCCACGCCCATCGTGGCCACACCCCACCCAGCAACCAGGCAGGGAATCCCTTGCTAAAATTTTTGAAGCCCACTCCTGCCTAAGACCTTCTGGCCTCCCGCCAACTACTAAACCACATTTCTGAAATTGCCCCTCACCTGCTAAGAACTGCTACTGTCTGAATTGGATTCAGTACTTATTGAGTTATCCTTCACTCAATTGTAGAAATTGCTTTGCTATTCTGTACATCTGAAAGATTGACAAAGAGGAAAATCTTGGTGCTGCCTGGAGTGAATTAATGCAAGATGCCTCTAAAATAAAAATTCAAGCCATGTCACCAAAAGGCAGTTGACAACATGTATATTATGCAATTATAACTGTCACTTTATTACTGTTATTAATTTATTAGTATAATTGCAATTTTTTTTCAATGTCATAATGCGATAATAAAAGACTTGTCATTACTAAGTTAACCTTGCTGCATCTTTGACCCCAAGGGAAGGTGCTCGAAGCTTTCCGTCCAAAATGAGCTGTCAGTTACCACAACAACATTTTGATGACTACATTATCTTGTAATTAAGTGTCTCAACAAATTTCTCTTTTTGACTGACAGCTAGTTAAGACTATCTTTGACCATACTGCAGCCTCTTTGTATTTCAAGGGTATTTTTTTTTCCTCCCGAGTTCTAAAAAGAAAAAGAGGAACATTAAAAAAAAATTCTTTAAAAAAAACTTGGTTCTAAATATATTTCACGAATATAAAAATAATCTCAGTTCCAAGGAAGGCGATGTAAACTCTGACCAATGTCACTTTTCATTGGCTTGTGCTATTGTGGCGCAGTGACAACTCTGATGGATTTGAAGAACTTGTGTGTCTGTGAGACAATCCCTCACAGAATGACATACCTTGACTTCGAGACCCTTGCAGGAGAAGTCAGACAGATGACTGAATGGAAGGAAGGAAATTCTAGAGAAAGAGAATAGAACAGCAGAATTGAAAGGGACCCCGGAGGTCTTCTAGTTTTCTAGATTTAGTTTCTAGTTTTCTAGATTTCTGCCTACCAGGTATTCATCTGGCTAGCATCCTTAGCCTGTTCTGCTTCAGCACATTAGTTCGCTCACTGGTTTTAAGTTTGGGCCCGGTTGGGGCTAAAAAACAGCTTCTAAAGCACAGCTGATCATCGAAGTGACTAAAGCAGGCGAAGCGCGGAAGGGGTAAGAGAAGGCAGCAGCTGTTCCTGGTAGCCATTTTGGGCACCGCGTGTCGTGTTTTCAGCCTCCCAATGCATCGCGTTTTCGGGCGGCGATGTGCTTTGGCGATCCCCACAGCCTTGAAGGGCTCTCAAACGAAGCGTTTGGAGGCTGAAAAAGCGGCGTGTGGTGCCCCAAAACACCAGCCATTGTCTGTGGCAATCTCTGCAGCGCGGAGGCCAAAGGGCGAGAGCTGGTGGATGGGCGGGACTACATTTGGAGCATTAGACGCACCCAAATTTTCAGCCTCTTTTAGGAGGGAAAAAAGTGTGTCTTATATTCTGAAAAGTATGGTATTTATTCCTGGGCCAGAAGAATGGTGTAAATATGCACCAAAATAAACGGATTCTGAAGTTCCTACAAGTATAAATAGGGAAAGGCTGTTTCTGTTTTCCCTGTTCGGCCTTTCTCCGTGATTTTTCATGGACAGACCTACCTTCTAATGTTCAATGTTGCATCCAATGCATTTCCTCCCCCTGTAAGAGCAATTCATCAGCGATTTAACCTATAGACATCTGAAGGTTGAGAAGCACCTCAGAGGGTCGTTGACCTTCAGCTACCGCAAGATCCGCAGCTTCAGCTACAGTCAATATATATTTATCTTTCTGTTGGGACTATTACAACTGTTCAAGTAATGCTGACCTTGAAACTTCCTGTGCTGGATGCAGTAGAATAATGATCCCTGAAGGAAAGTCTAAGAAATATAGCAAATGGATGTCTAAATTCAAAATGCATGTAAGTTATCAAGAACAAGCATCCTCGAATATGTTAATGCTGACCAAAAATGAGACTGGTTTTTTTTTCCCCCTGATAAAGAGGTGTTTTCCCCCTCTCTTATGACTGGGGGGGCATGGGATTGTGTAAAGTGGGAAAGTGTCTTAAGTCCATTTAACTCCAATCAACATTGGAGTGGCGCAGCATTGAGCCATGGTGGCGCAGTGGTTAGAGTGCAGAACTGCAGGCTACTTCTGCTGACTGCCGGCTGACTGCGATTTGGCAGATCGTATCTCACCAGGTTCAAGGTTGACTCTGCCTTCCATCCTTCCGAGGTCAGTAAAATGAGGACCCAGATTGTTGGGGGAAATATGCTGACTCTGTAATCCACTTAGAGAGGGCTGTAAAGCATTATGAAACGGTACATAAATCTAAGTGCTATTGCTAATGCTATTGTTATTGTTCTTCCTTCCTTCCTTCCTTCCCAGTGGTTAGAATGCAGTATTTCAGGCTAACTGCCCACAGCCAGCAGTTCAATCCTGAGCAGCTCAAGGTTGACTCAGCCTTCCATCCTTCCGAGGTCGGTAAAATGAGGACCCAGATTGTTGGAGGAAATATGCTGACTCTGTAAACTGATTAGAGAGAGCTGTAAAGCACTCTGAAGCGGTATATAAGTCTAGGTGCTATCGCTATTGTGCTATTGGGCACAATTTTCCATTTTTTTCCATTTTTTGCTAAACAGCAATGGCATTTGCACTCCTTGTACACGCAAACACTTGCAAGGATGATGAAAGGAGAAGTGCACCACTTGTGCCCCCAGAGCTACAACAGATTTCACTCCATGATCATGTGGCCGGCATGACTAAACACCAAGGACGCAGAGAACGCTGTTACCTCCCAACCAAAGCTTGTCCCTATTTTTCTACTTGCATTTTTTACGTGCTTTCGAGCTGCTAAGTTGGCAGAAGCTGGGACAAGTAATGGGAGCTCATCCCATTACGCAGCACTAAGCATTCGAACCGCTGAACTGCCGACCTTTTGATCGACAAGCTCAGTATCTTAGCCAGTGAGCCACCACATCCCTTAGTTCTTACCCTAGATAGGTAAGAATGAAGTAGAAGATAGGTCCTCTCCTATCTTCTACTTCATTCTTGAAGTAGACCATACTAGAACAAAGATGCTGAAGATGAATCTATGACTCATAGAACTCATGTAACTCTGTTTATATCATCTTCACTCCACCCCACCAAGTCTGAATGTTTAAGATTCAAATCAAGAAGCCTTATTAAGGAGAAATAATCCTCTTCAGTCCTTATTCTTCTGTAAACTAATCAGAAACTAACGACTTGTGCTAATTAAAAAGCTATAATTAGGAGAGTTCTCATAAAAGATGGTGAAGAGTTGGGGTTGAGAATCTTTAGATGAGAAACTGAGTGGTTCTTACTTCAGCACCCAACACTTGGGAGAAAAAAGCCTCATCAAGTTAAGGGAGAACACTAAACTGATTATTCTTAGCAGGTGATTTATCTGAGGGAAATGATAAATAAATACCCTTATCAATAAATGAAGACAAAGGAGATAGTTCTGTGATTTTATAAACCAGGAAACTGTACAAGAAGATATTATTTTGATGGGCCTCCTTCTTCTGATATGAATTCATGGCTATTGTATGTCAGCCACAATACTCTACCTCTATGGAGATTCTCAATCATCCAAGTCATGGTTGTCCAGAAGATGCTTTTCAAAAGGAACTGGTCTTTCTTCGTTTTTTTTCCCTTGAAAACATTTTTGCTTCTCATCCAAAGAACTTGCTCAGTTCTAAGAACTGAATTGAAAAAGCTTCTTGGATGAGCAGCGAAATGTCTTCAAGGAAAAAATGAAGAAAAGTCCAGCTGCCTTTTGAAAAATGCCTTTGGGACGCCATCAGGGGTGAAATGCTCCCGGTTCGGACTGGATCGCCCAATCCAGTAGCGATGGAGGCGGGTGGTTCGGAGAACCGGTAGCAAAAATCCCTGCCCCCCCCCATGCCCAGCTGAGCCACACAATCATCAGAGGCTTTTTTTAAAAGCATTTTTTCTACAAACTCTTCAGCCAAAAAATGCTTTTAAAAGTTAAAAAAAAAGCCTCTGATGATCGCGCGGCTCAGCTGGGATCGTCAAAGGCTTTTAAAAGAAAAAAACCCTTTTTTTTCTTTTAAATGCCTCTGACAATCACAGCTGAGTTGCCTGATCGGCAGAGGCATTTAAAAGAAAAAAGCCTCTGCCGATCAGGCAACTCAGCTGGGATCGGCAGAGCTTTTTGAAAGCATTTTTTTACAACCTCTTCGCCAAAGAGGTTGTAGAAAAAAATGGTTTTAAAAGTTTAAAAAAAAGGCCACGCCCGCCCAGACACATTACCCCCCCCCCACCAAGCCACGCCCACAGAACTGGTAGTAACGAATTTTAGATTTCACCACTGGACACTATAGTCTACATTACAATGAACAACAGCACTACAAGGAATATACATTGTTAACGTCCTGCCTCCCCATTAGGAAATTCTGACTTTTCAATCTACATCTCTATCTTCTTAAAGAAAGCTTTTCAAAGCTCAATTCAGGCTCTGCAACTTCAACAGAAGGCCCACAGAATGGAGAGAAAGATGCCTATTCTTACACCACCCCAAGATCAGTGGATTTTACATTCATCTCATGAAAAAGAATTAGAACTTAAATAATTAGAAGTCCAGCAAGACAACTGTTTTCTCAGACAGTCTGCAAAATCCAGTTCTGAATCGATCTCTAATTCATCAGCTAGCAAATCAAATCTTCCTTCAATGAAGCAACGCGTTGAAGAATTTTTCCCCTTTCTAAAAATGAACACATTCATAAAAGCAACAAGGTAAGCCAATGGATTGAAATCTCGAAACATCTGGAAGAGACCAGGGTGGTAAAGGGCGAGCAAGAGAACCAATATATTTTCTTTGGAATTATTTATATCTTTCAAAGGTTTACCCATGTCAGCTGCTGGAGTTGATTGACGTAACATCTGGACAAGTCAATTGCTCAAAAAAGGAAAGGGAGGGAGGGAGGGAGGGAGGGAGGGAGAGAGAGAGAGAAAGAAAGAAGGAAGGAAGGAAGAAGAAAGAAAAGAAAGAAAGAAAGAAAGAAAGAAAGAAAGAAAGAAAGAAGGAAGGAAGGAAGGAAGGAAGGAAGGAAGGAAGGAAGGAAGGAAGGAAGGAAGGAAGGAAGGAAGGAAGGAAGGAAGGAAGGAAGGAAGGAAGGAAAGCAAGCTTTTTTTAAAATTTGATTTATATGCCGCCCTTCTCCAGAGACTCAGGGCAGCTTACAATGCGTTAAGCAAAAAAAAACTTTAACAGAAATGTGGATTTATCTGTGCTCAAAATCCCTTCCGCAATCACAAAATCTTAAGGCATCATCCAAAACTTGGATACAATCTCAGGCACCTCCAAAAATTGATGCCCGATTCTGATTTTACATGCAAAAAGAGAAGGAAATTCTAAACTATATGCGGATCAATAAAAGTGTAGGTTTATGTCAATCAACATAAAATGTATGTTGATCAATAAGATACACAAATATGGAGTTGAAGGTTGATTGCTTAATGTGGTAAGAACTATAGATAATGGAAGCAAAGCATGCATGAAAGTCAATGCAATGCATAGTAAATAGTTCAACATCAAACAAGGAATGAGATAAGGATGTGCAATGTCTCCGTATTTTGCGTAACAAATGATTGTGGAAATGTTATCTCACTAGGCAAGTATCTCCTAGTTCATATGCAGAATGCCACATTTGCTAATCCTTATAACAATTTCTAATTCATCATTCATCAAAACTCTCCTTTGTCCCGTAAAATACATTTTGGAAAATGGCTTAAATATTAGCAATAATTGAATGGATCATTAATGTATATAGATTTTGTTTTTAAAGACAAAAATGTTCTTGAAACAGCTTTGCAACTGGAGCAAAGTTCCAGGGAGAAGCACAGTTTTTGGATCATTGACTTGCAATGGAGAAAGGTTAAGTCTACTTCTTTAAATCCAGCCTTTATAATCAAGCCCTCCAAACGTCTGACCATCAAAAGGCCACAGTTAAAACAAATCGTAAGTCAATGTGTGAACACTGTCCAGATGTAAATCTGGGGAAAAAAACACCAGCTGTTCATATAGATTTGAACCATCTAGCAATATGAAGATATCAAGTCAAACTCCCTGGAGAGTGGGTATTTTAACCTTAGTACATTAAACTAAATACAGATATGTATATAAATCAAGCTTTTCATCAAATGTTGCGTTAATGATCAAATTTAAGCACTGGTGTCTGTCAAACTTTCAGCAAATTGAAATATTTGGAGATTAGAAAAAAATTAATACAATAATACAGCAAAAGATCTACCTACCTACCTACCTTCTCTCTCTCTCTCTCTTTTTCTGTCTAGCTAGCTAGCTACTTTATCTAGCTATCTATCTCTTTCTCTCTTTTTCTCTCTGTCTGTTTATTTATCTATCTGTCTGTCTGTCTGTCTATCAAACCTCAAAAATATACTTTTCCCAAAAGGTTTTCACAATTTTGGCCACTACCGTAACTCTAAGGCTCCAGAAGAGAAGGATTCTACTGTATAGGTCACCTGGGAAGCCCAGAGCCCATGACTTAATTAGCAACGTTACTGATATTAAAAATCAATCAATACAAAGTTCCCCTGGACTAGATTTGCACATTAAAGTGTGCAAAGGACCCAGATTTGTATACAAGAACCTTTTGATGCTTTTTAAAAATCATAACAATCTCATTTGTATTTTGTAATTCTTTTCAGACTTCACAACTAAACTTATTAACTCTGCCATACTGATAGGACATTGAATATTCTTTGGGGCAGCCCCATATACAAGGGCGCAGAATCTTCAAAATAATCAGAACTTTGGTTATACAATCTTGGCAAGCTAAGTAGGATCCCAGATGGGACAGGTTCACCCTCACAACTTTGAAAAGATTAAGACGAAACTCATCCTGGCATCACCCTAGCTATCCTGGTTCATACCAAAAAAGACAAAACGGAGGAGCCTCAGATAGCGCAACCGGCTGAATAGCCTGTTATTAACATCCAGCTGTCTGCAATTACACCAGTTCGAGGCTCAAGGCTGACTCAGCCCTCCATCCTTTCTAAGGTAGGTAAATTGAGGACCCAGTTTGTGGGGGCAATAAGCTGACTTTGTATAAATATACAAAAGTATGAAGGCTATTGCTTAACGCCTTGTAAGCCACCCTGAGGCTCCGGAGAAGGGCGGCATATAAATTGAACCAATAAATAAAGGGGCCTGGTGGCTCAGCAGACTAAAGCATTGTGATTAACACCAGCTGTCTGCAACTACTGTAAGTTCGAATCTCACCAGGCTCAAGGTTGACTCAGCCTTCCATCCTTTCTAAGGTAGGTAAATTGAGGACCCAGTTTGTGGGGGCAATAAGCTGACTTTGTATAAAAAATATACAAAAGTATGAACGCTATTGCTTAATGCCTTGTAAGCCGCCCTGAGTCTCCGGAGAAGGGCGGCATATAAATCTAATTTAAAGAAAAAAGAAAAAAAAAGGAGCAAGGCAATATGCTAGTATCTATTTTTGCATTACATTTCATTTTGGATCGACACATAGTCCTTGAGTCGTGACCATAATTGAGCCCCAAATTTATGTTGCTAAGTGAAACATTTGTTAAGTGAATTTTTTTGCCCCGTTTTACGACCTTTCTAGCCACAGTTGTTAAGTGAATCACTGCAGCTGTTAAGTTAGTAACCCGTTTGTTGAGGGAATCTGGCTTCCTCATCGACTTGGCTTGTCAGAAGGGCACAAAACCTGGCTAGGTGGCTCAGTGGCTAAGACGCTGAGCTTGATATCAGAAAGGTCGGCGGTTCGGCGGTTCGGATCCCTAGTATAGGTCTCCTGAGTGAGCAGGAGGTTGGACTAGATGACCTCCAAGGTCCCTTCCAACTCTGTTACTGTTACTGTTGCATCCTGGGACACTGCAACCGTCATAAATTATGCACAGTCACTTAAGCACTCGTCACTTCTCGCCTGGACTATTGTAATGCTCTCTACATGGGGTTCCCCTTGGGGTGCATCCGGAGGCTCCAACTGGTGCAGAATGCGGCCGCGCGGGGGATTATGTGAGCGACAGGGTGCTCCCATGTGACACCTCTCCTGTGTGAGCTGCATTGGTTGCCGGTGGACTTCCGGGTGCGCTTCAAGGTGTTGGTGATCACCTTTAAAGCGCTCCATGGCTTAGGACCAGGGTACTTACGGGACCGCCTTCTGCCGCCAATTGCCTCCCACCGGCCAGTTCGCTCCCACAGAGAGGGCCTCCTTAGGGTGCCGTCAGCCAGACAATGCCAGCTGGTGACGCCCAGGGGGAGAGCCTTCTCTGTGGTAGCTCCTACCCTCTGGAACGACTTTCCTCCAGAGTTGCGAACGATCTCCGACCACCGGACTTTTCATCGGGCCTTAAAACCTTACTTTTTCCAGTTAGCCGGACTGGCCTGATCCCATGGTAAATTTTTAGAGCTTGATATTAAGTATTAATTGAACTGTTTTAAATTATGGGCCAAATTTATATTAGTTGCTTTTAAAATTCTTTTAACTTTTGTAAAATCTGTTTTTTATTTCTGGCTGTTCACCGCCCTGAGTCCGCAAGGAGAAGGGCGGTATATAAATCTAATAAAATAAATAAATAAATAAATAAATAAATAAAAACCAGTTGCCAAACTTCTGAATTCTGACCATATGACCATGGGGATACCGCAACGAAGTGTGAAAAAGAATCACACTTCCTTTTTCCAGCACCGTTGTTAATTTTTGAATGATTAAATGAACTGTTGTAGAAACAGGGCTATTCCCAAAATTTCCCAGCGAATTTCAGTTCTGGCCTTGTTTTGACTAATATCCACAGCAGGAGGAGGGAAAGGCCCTTGATATATATAGCCCACCGAATACAGGAGAGTGAAAACACTTATTTTCACAGCTCAGACCCTTCAAAAATTAAATCACTAAAGCCATTTTCTCAATGGCCCCAATTATGTTTTTCCTTTGCAAAATCAAGAGACCTGAAATAGACATTCAGAGCTGCTTCCTTTGACGTGGCTCCTCGTTTATTCTCATAATGTCTTAACAGCAGCTGGGTTTTCTCTGTAGTTGTTTTTAATCCTCTCCTCTTCCCCTCGCTCTGCTTCCCCATCCGTGAACCATTTTCTGATCCCAAATACCAACAAGCGCATGAATTTATCTTCCTTTGTTCGCTGACGATAACCGGCATATAACACTTATTAGAGGAGAGCAACATGCTTTTGTAGGACAAATCTCCACAGATATATTCCGTAGTCTCAAGTTAAATGGGGTTTACACTCAAGGCACTGTGGTCCAGGATTACGGCGTTAAATTTTACCTTTGATGCTGCAATATATCCATGCCTCGGATAATATAAATCAATGGTTCTCGAAACCTGTGGTCCGAGGAACACTGGGGGAACACTATGTCGTCAGAGGGGGTCTGGCGAAGGTTTGAAGAAATGTTAGGATTTAAATCTTTTGTTAAGTCTTGGCGGGCCGGGGCCGTGGTCCGTGATCACAAATGCTATTTAAAGGGGGTCCCTGGCGAAGAAAAGGTTGAGAACCAGGGACCGTGATGGCTCAGTGGTTAGAATGCAGTATTGCAAGTTAACTCTGACGACTGCCAACAGTTCAATCCTGACCGGCTCAAGGTTGACTCAGCCTTCCATCCTTCCAAAGTCGGTCAAATGACGACCCAGATTACTGGGGGCAATATGCCAACTCTGTAAACCCCTTAGAGAGGGGTGTAAAGCACTGTGAAGCGGTATATAAGTCTAAGTGCTATTGCTATACACTGGGGCAAAAAAGTATTTAGTCAGCCACTAATTGTGCAAGTTCTCCCACTTAAAAAGATGAGAGAGGCCTGTAATTGTCATCATAGGCAGACCTCAACTATGAGAGACAAAACGAAATCTCAACTCCATAGAAAACCTTTGGAAGGAGTTGAAAGTCCATGTTGCCCAGCAACAGCCCCAAAACATCACTGCTCTAGAGAAGATCTGCATGGAGGCATGGGTCAACATACCAGCAACAGTGTGTGCCAACCTTGTGAAGACTTACAGACAACGTCTGACCACTGCCTTTGCCAACAAAGGATATATAACAAAGTATTGAGATGAACTTTTGATATTAACCAAATACTTATTTTCCAACATAATTTGCAAATAAATTATTTCCAAATCAGACAATGTGATTGTCTGGGTTTGTTTTCTCATTTTGTCTCTCATAGTTGAGGTCTACCTATGATGACAATTACAGGCCTCTCTCATCTTTTTAAGTGGGAGAACTTGCACAATTGGTGGCTGACTAAATACTTTTTGGCCCCACTGTATAAATCGCTCCCATTTATTCAGATTTACCAACGATGGTCTTAATAATTTACAGCTAGTAAAATCTACACGGCTGGAGTGTTGATTCAATTCTCAATTGTTATTTCTTTTTCTCCTTCATCACCCTGTCTTCTTTCAGTTTAACAACTGCAAGATATTGTCTTTTTTTTAAAAAAAAAAATCTCCCATGCAGGAAACCAGATGCAAATAATTTCTGAAAAACAAAAGTCAGGAACCATTTACAATTACTTTCCTTAAGTACCTTTATTCTTGGGCAGAAATAATGGACAGGCTCAATATCTATTTTTTGCCAGGATTGTGTCATTTAAATATTGCTTGGCGTTGGTTCCTACTGCATCCATTCCTTTGTAGCTTCCAATTCCAGGGGCTTGGAAAAGCGAGAGTCAGCTTCACAATCAGCTCTTTTTTTAAAAAAAAAAACAAAAAAATCAATACTAGAAATTGATTTTTGAAGAAGAATAAGTGACGGAGAAATAAGGTTTGAAAATTCAATCTTACGAGTTATGAATCCCACCTCTTTCTCTTCGGAAAGTCCAGGGGAATGGTTAGCGTGTGTTCAAAACCTCTTTCAAAAATATGGAGAACCTAAAGTGCCAGCGAGAGGAGGCTGGCGTCGATCTGCAACTTGTCAAAGGGCATTAAATAATAGCAGGCAATTTCTACAAATCCAAAGTGATCAGATCAACCCAACCGTCCACCAAATTAACCACGGCCGCTTAAAGCAGAAGATGCATCGTGACCTAACAGGAAATGTTTGGATTAACTGCAGTTTGGCAAAACTCTCAACAACCTACTGTTTTGGCTAAGACGCTGAGCTTGTCGATCACAAAGGTCGGCAGTTCGAATCCCTAGCGCCGCGACACGGGGTGAGCTCCCGTTACTTGTCCCAGCTTCTGCCAACCTAGCAGTTCAAAAGCAGGTAAAAAAGGCAAGTAGAAAAATAGGGACCACCTTTGGTGGGAAGGTAACAGCGTTCTGTGCACCTTTGGCGTTTAGTCATGCCGGCCACATGACCACGGAGACGTCTTCGGACAGCACTGGCTCTTCGGCTTTGAAACGGAGATGAGCACTGCCCCGTAGAGTTGGGAACGACTAACACATATGTGCGAGGGGAACCTTTACCTTTTACCTCATATCACCCACAATTTTGTAGTGGTGGTATGGGTTATTTCAATGGATGGGACACATAGAGGACACCAATACAGCAGCTTCACTCATTTCGCATCTACCTCACATTCATGACTGCCTCAACATTCAAGATTCCAGATAAAAGAAGGTATTTGGGTCCATGGTGTGCTTTCTGAGGTTGATGATTTTCTTGCAGACATTTCTTTACCAAACTGGGTAACATCATCAGTACTTGGTTTTGCACAGTGAGGTTGGAGAACAGTGGGATCCCTGGCGCTCTCCATGCTTGGTTTTCTTGCAGATATTTCTTTACCAAACAAGGTAACATCATCAGTGCTAGATGTTGGGGCAATAGTAATAGCACTTTAGACTTATATACCACTTCACAGTGCTTTTACAGCCCTCTCTAAGCAGTTTACAGAGTCAGCCTCTTGCCTCCAACAATCTGGGTCCTCATTTTACACACCTCGGAAGGATGCAAGGCTGAGACAACCTTGACCCAGTCAGGATCGAACTGCTGGCAGACAGCAGAATTAGCCTACACTAAAAGGAAGGAAGGAAGGAAGGAAGGAAGGAAGGAAGGAAGGGAGGGAGGGAGGGAGGGAGGGAGGGAGGGAGGGAGGGAGGAAGGGAGAGAGGGAGGGAAGGAGGGAGGGAGGAAGGAAAATAAATAGCAATAGCACTTAGACTTATACACCACTTCACAGAGCTTTTACAGCCCTCTCTAAGCAGTTTACAGAGTCAGCCTCTTGCCCCCAACAATCTGGGTCCTTATTTTACAGACCTAGGAAGCATAGAAGGCTGAGTCAACATTGAGCCTCTCAGAATCAAACTCCTGGAGCGAGCAGTGAGTTAGCCCTCTCCAGATTCTGGAGAACTGGTAGCGGGAATTTTGAGTAGTTCGGAGAACCGGCAAATACCACCTCTGGCTGGCCACAGAGTGGGGTGGGAATGGAGATTTTGCAATATATTTCCCTCAGGAGTGGGGCGGGAATTGAGATTTTGCAGTGTTTGTACAGAACATTGCCAATATTCAAAGTAACTTTGAAGAAAAAAATGTACAGGGCATTCCAAGTGTCACCTCTTCCTCCCATTGTAAACCCCTCCTGTACAAGCATTAAATTTAACGCATCCACACAATTCCAGTAAGTGGCTTCGTCTCTTTGGTGTTCGACACTCAATACAACTCGCGCTACTGCACCGGCCCACCCCGGCGTAGCGATTCCGTCCGTCATGCTTCAAACAACTACAGCACCGAGATTAAATACAATCTATATCCACATAAATCATTGAATAAATGAATCATGAAATTAATATGTAAATTGTGTGTTTAACCTCTATTTATATAGCACTGTCTGTCACCATGTAGTAAATCTAAAACTAATTGCAAATTCACAACTCAGGCGAAAAGAATGCCAGGGTAAAAGCCTGACATATTTATTAACTAAATGTTGAACTACATTGAGTAAGTAATTAACAGTCGTGCCAGAACAGGGAGAGGAAAATTATATTTAAGCACAGATGTCACCTGTAGGAAATGGCTAAAACTATTTCGGATGAGTTTCTGATATTAATCACAGAAGTCCCACTATTTAATTCTTGACAGACAAATCTGTTACTATTTATTCATGATTCCATTAAACTCTCCATTATTTAAAATCGGAGTGTCGTGTCCATCAAAGAGCCCTTCATTAGTTCTTGAGGAGAAAAAAGAAGAAGGAAGCAAGCAGCGAGGGGCTGCAACATTTATGGGGCTGTGGGAAACGGGCCCTCAATTCTGTATATTCTCTAATTTGCTTGCTTCTTCACAGGTCACCTGGCCTGTGCTCTTTGCTCACAGCCCTGAAGAAGAAAATTCCATGCGGAATATACAAAATTGTGGAAACCTTTTGGGAAATATGTATTTTCTAAAACTAGCTAATAACAAGCTAATAACAATAATCCTGCGAGTCCCTTGGGCTGCAAGGCGATCAAACCCGTCAGTCCTAGAGGAGATCAACCCTGACTGCTCTTTAGACGGCCAGATCCTGAAGAGGAAACTCAAATACTTTGGCCACCTAATGAGAAGGAAGGACTCCCTGGAGAAGAGCCTAATGCTGGGAAGGACTGAGAGCAAAAGAAGAAGGGGACGACAGAGAATGAGATGGCTGGATGGAGACACTGAAGTAGTCGGCATGAGCTTAAATGAACTCTGGGGGATGGTAGAGGATAAGAAAGCTTGGAGGAACGTTGTCCATGGAGTCGCGATGGGTCGGATATGACTTCGTAACTAATAACATCATTTTGGGGGGAAGTAGTACCATAAAATTATATATCAATGAAAAGATAATTTAATCAAGAATGTAATGCAATAACATTCTTTTATGAAGGATTTGCTATTAGAATAGCAGTTACGGTATAAAGAAGAAAAGTGAAACACGTAGAAAAAAATGAGATATATAAAAACGATCACGTCAGTTAATACTTCATTCGGTAACCTTTAGCATGAATTACGGCCTTACAACATCTTCCCATGGAGTGAACCAAGTCTTTGAGTTCTGCAGCTGTTATAATGTGAAACCAAGATTCAATGATTGCTTCTATTAACTGAGTTTTATTGCTGGGTTGCTTCTGACTAACAAGTTTCTTGAGTCGGCTCCATAGATTTTCAATCAGGTGAAGGTCCCGGCTATTCCCAGGCCATTCCAACAGGGGAATAGGATTATCTTGAAACTCCAAAAAAATAAATAAATAAATAAAGTGGTATTATTAGCCATCAAACCTCAAGCTTTCCAGGCTCTTCCCTCTTCCAGGGAAGAGCCTGGATAGCTCAGCAGACTAATGCATTGTGCATTGTGATTAACACCAGCTGCCTGCAATTACTGTAAGTTCGAATCTCACCAGGCTCAAGGTTGACTCAGCCTTCCATCCTTTCTAAGGTAGGTAAATTGAGGACCCAGTTTGTGGGGGCAATAAGCTGACTTTGTATAAAATATACAAAAGTATGAAGGCTATTGCTTAACGCATTGCAAACTGCCCTGAGTCTCTGGAGAAGGGCGGCATATAAATCAATTTTTTTAAAAAAAATACACTTTTCCCAAAAGGTTTCCACAATTTTGGCCACTATTGTAAATCGAGTAGTCCTCGATTTACAATAGTTCGTTTAGTGACCATTCAAAATTACACCACCACTGGGACAGAGGTGGGTTTCAGCAGATTCTGACCGGTTCTGGAGAACCGGTAGTGGAAATTTTGAGTAGTTCGGAGAACCGGTAGTAAAAATTCTGACTGGCCTCACCCCCGTCTATTCTCTGCCTCCTGAGTCCCAGCTGATTGGGAGGAAATGGGGATTTTGCAGTAACCTTCCCCTGGATTGGAGAGGGAATGGAGATTTTATAGTATATTTTCCCTGGAGTGGGATGGGAATGGAGATTTTGCAGTAACCTTCCTCTGGATTGGGGACAGAATGTGGATTTTGCAGTAACCTTCCCCTGGAGTGAGGTGGAAATGGAGATTTTACAGTATCCTTCCCCTGCCACACCCACAAAGCCACGCCCACAAAGCCATGCCCACAAAGCCATACCACGCCCACCAAGCCACACCCACAGAACCGGTAGTAAAAAAATTTGAAACCCACCACTGCACTGGGGGGAAAAATAGACTTTTGACATTTTTTCCCAAACTTATGATTGTTGCAGCATCCCCATGGTCATGTGATCAAAATTTGGATGGTTGGCCACTGGCTCATATTTATGACATTTGGAGTCCCGGGGTCATGTGATTTCCCTATTGCAACCTACTGATCATCCAAGTCCATGGAGGGAGCCCGATTCTCTTAACAACCATGTTACTAAGTTTAAATACAGTGATTCGCTTAACAGTTATGGCAAGAAAGATGGGGCCTAACTCACTTAACCGCCATTTTGACACCCCTAATCTAATGTGTCAACGTAATAGGACTGATCAGAAGTTGTGGGAGCTTCATCAATGGAAGCCTTCAAGAAGAGACTGGACTGCCATCTGTCAGAAATGGTGGAGGGCCGTGATGGCGAACCTATGGCGCGGGTGCCACAGGTGGCACGCGGAGTCATATCTGTGGGCATTGCCACAGCGTTGCCCTACTCAGCCAGCCAGCTAATTTTCGGGCCTTCCGGGCCCACCTGAAGTCGGAAAATGGGCTATTTCCGGACTCCAGAGGACCTCCCAGGTGGGGGACAGAAGGCCATATTCGTCCTCCCCAGGCTCCAAGAAAGCCTCTGGAGCCTGGGGAGGGCAGAAAACAAGCCTGCCAGGCCTACCGGGCCATTGTGTGTCAAAAGTAGGGGTAGTGCAGGGGGGGGGTCATGTGCGCATGTGCAGGGGATGGGGCACATTGAATTATGGGTATGGGCACATGCATGCGCGACCTCCACACATGAGTCCCACTTTTGGCACAGTTAGCCATCACTGGTGTAGGGTCTCCTGCTTGGGGGAGGGGGGGGTTGGACTAGATGACCTACAAATCCCTTCCAACTCTGTAAATCTGCTAAAATAATCTTCCATGTGATTTTATGAGTGGGACCACCACCTGATCTCAAAATATACTGTCTTCTCTTGCCCCCAACATGGACTTAAACCTGCGTGATCCGTTCCTGCCAGCACTAGCTCCCTCCTTCCTGTACACCCATCTCAGTCGCCAACAACTTTTTTGTCAGAACTCCTCGCATCAAGTTAAGCAAGGATCGACCAACATGAATCAATTTTATTTGCAGAGGTGAAGATTTTCCCCTGGATTCATGGACCAAGCGAGCAATTCCCGCATCATTTCTGAAGCACAGAAGGATATTTTTCACTCGAAGAATTTTGCTTTTCAACAGCCACTCCCCCACCCGCTAAAAAAAAAAATGCTGAATAAAATGTCTTGACCAGTAGTTAAAAACACAGGGCGAAAAGATTCATGGCTCTCCTTCTCAGACTGTCACTCATTTTCTATGTGACCTTGGACTGGCAAATTTCTTACTTTGTCTTCATTGGCAACTGCACAACTTTGCCTTAGACAAATCCTTGCTGGGAATCAGCGCTTGGACACTTTTTTTTTTATTGCGCCCAAGATCTTTCGCTAAATTGGAACCGAATCTTCATCTTTTAAGGCTGAAACAAGATGACATGAGATTGTATTTATGTATTTATAGAACCCTGGTATCTCATGCTGTTGCCTGTCAACCGCAGGCCCCTCCAGCAGCAGAATCAGAGGAGGAGGAAGCGTGGGAGTCAGGGTTAGCATCTGGGCAACCTCGGAGCTCCGAGGGGGAAGAGGGAATGGAGCTGGCAGAGAGCGAGAGAGACAGAGGCGGAGCCTGGACCGTCTGTCAGTCCTCAGATAGAGTCAACAGCCCCCAGGTCTGGAGGTGGCTGCTGAGGAAGAGGAGGAACAGCTGGGCCCAGTCCCTGACGTGCAGCTGCGCAGAAGGCAGAGGAGAGGAGAACAGTGGAAATCTATGGGACGATCCTTGGGATGGAAGAGCCACCGCTGCTAGCGAGGCGCCACCCTAGCTCTGGGGATAAAAAGCAGGGGGCGGAGATGAATAGATGTGGCAGACAACTATTCATCTTCCGGCCGGCGGACTTGCTAGCCTGCAAGAGAAAACTTTTTGATGGAGCTGTCGGCATTCCTAATAAAGGAATTTTTTGAGTTCACGTCAGAGGATTTGTGGTGTTTGGGGAGCTGAATCAGAACATCTCAGGTCAAAGAGGGCTTTAGCCTTTATGCATTCCAGATGTCTAAACTCTTCATGCACTGCAAACTAAGAGCCATCGTGGTGATTCGGATGGAGAAAATATACCTCCTGGCTCCCAAAACGAAAGGCATTTTCCCAAGCTTAAAAGCATCGGTGCTTCACATCCCAAAATGCCTTATCATCCACTGGATTGCCTGATTTATCAAGAGTTGATAAGTCCTACCCCACGGAAAAACAACCAGCAACTCCTACCTGTGGGGAAAAAACAACCGGCAATTAGTTACAGCTAATTGTGGTTGATTTACACCCAGAATTCACCCCAACATTTCTGTTCCTAAGCGAGACAATTGTTAAAGGAGTTTTGTCCCACTTTACGACCTTTCTTGCCACAGTTGCTAAGTGAATCACTAGCAGTTGTGAAATTAGTAACACGTTGTTCAAGTGAACCTGGCTTCCCCACTGGTTTCGCTTGACAGAAGGTCGCAAAAGGGGATCCACATGACCACAGGACAGGGCAACTGTCATAAACAAGAGTCGGTTGGGAAGGGACTGAATTTTGGCCACACACCCCCATGGGGATGCTGCAATGGTCGTAAGTGTGAAAAATGGCCATAAATCATTTGTTCCAGTGCCGCTGTAACTTCAAACAGTCTTTAAAATAACTGTTAAAAGTCAAAGTTGTAAGTCGAAGTTGTAAGTCGAAGCTGTAAGTCGAAGCTGTAAGTGGAAGACGATCTATATAAGCTTCCAACAATATTTTGGAGAGATGACATCCTAATATCATGGCTCTCTGTTCTAACAATGTTTGCCAAACCCAGATTCAGGGCTGTTCCATCTGAGCTAGGAAGGCTGAGAAGAAATTCCTCTTCTGAGTCATGCAGGAAGTCCTCGGCTTACAACAGTTTGTTTCGTGACCGTTCAAAGTTACAACGGCACTGAAAAAAGCGACTTATGACCACTTTTCACTTTTACGACCGCAAAATTCAGACGCTTGGCAACTGCTTCGGATTTACGACCGTTGCAGCATCCCGGGGTCACGTGATCAGCCCTTCTGACAGGCAAGGTCAATGGGGAAGCCAGATTCAGTTAACAACCAAGTTATTAACTTAACAGCTGCAATGATTCACTTAACGGCAAAGAAGAAAGTTGTAACATGGGGCAAAACTCACTTGACAAAATGTCTCACTCAGCAACTGAAACGTTGACTCAATTGTGGTCGTAAGTCAAGGCCTATCTATACACACGGACTTCATCAGATTGCCTTCCAGAAAAAGGCCATCACAATACTGTGATTTTTTCTATCACAGTATTTCTCAAACTTTAACACACATGGAATTTTAACTCTCGGAATTCCCTAGCCAGCCATTATCTGTTAGTTTATGAAGCTGGGAAACGCTCTTTTAGGATATTACTTCGTCTTCTCAGAAATTTCAACATCCATGTAATATCTAGGTCCAATTCCGGTTTTTCTTCACAACCGCTGCCAAGAACAGCTAGTGGAGAATGTAAACATATGCTGAACACTTTCCTAATATAATCAGACAGACTTAAAATGTGCTGAATTTCAGCTGAATCCTGGCCTTACTGGATTTCCTTGCTCGGAATCCTAGTTGAAAATTTCTTGTCCGTGCACGAAAACCACAATAGAAGCCACGCGAGGAAAAAAATAATGTACACTAAGAGATGCATTTTCTACAGAAACACAGAAAAATTGACTGAATTATGATGGAAAAAATTAAACCATCACGCTGATCCACATTGGCACAGGCTGGTGAAAACCGGCTCGGAATATTCCCACGATTCCATCAGTATGTAGTACTCCAAATGTTTTAAGAATGTTAAAATACCCGGAGGGAAAAAAAGGCACAGATAATTCCAGGCATTGATTTCACGTATCAGACTCTAATGCTCAGGTAGTCCTCGACTTACAACAGTTCATTTAATGACCGTTCAAAGTTACAACAGCACTGAAAAAGGTGACTTATGATTGCTTTTCACACTCACAACCGTTGCAGCATTCCCATGGCCACGTGATCAAAATTCAGACACTTGGCAACTGATTCAGATTTATGACGGTCGCAATGTCCCAGGGCCGTGTGATCCCCTTTTGCAAGGCCAATAGGGAAGCCAGATTCCTCTTAACAACCGAGTTACTAACTTAACAATTGCAGCGATTCACTTAACAACTCTGGCAAGAAAGTTAGTAAAACGGGGACAAAACTCACTTCACAAATGTCTCTCTTAGGAACATAACTTTGGGGCTCAAGGGTGGTCGTAAACTGAAGACTATATCTACCATTTTTCGGGCAAGAAAACAGCTGGGATATACCATGTTTCCCCAAAAATAAGACCCTGTCTTGTATTTTTTTTTGAACCCCGAAATAAACGCTTGGCCTTATTTTCGAGGTCTTACTATTTTGGGGCGCATGAAGCAAGACGGGGCTCCTCTTGCCATTTTACCTGATTTCCAGCTTGGTCTCCCTAGGCAGGGACCAGCTGTGCATGCATTTAAATATTTTTGGAGAGGGCTTATTTCCGGAGAAGGCTTATTTCTGGGGGGGGGGGGGCTTATTTCAGCGCATGAGCTCAAAAACCCAATTGGGCTTATTACCCGGAAGGTCTTATTTTCAGGGAAACAGGATATACAATGATCTAAAATTCTAAATTAAAAGATAAAACATTGCCTTCTAAAAACAAAAGACTGTAGACTCAACACTAAGGATTAGCTTTCCTAAGATGTGAGAAGTCACTTTTGCAACCCTCAAAATACGATGGTCTTTTCTAGAGCTGAGACAGTAGAAGATTATAAGACCGCTAGCTCTGAAAATATGTTCCCCACCCACAAAGAGGCCATAATATAATGGGGAACGGATTAGCTTTCCTCGTGTCCGAATTCCCAATGGGCCTAGGATCATCTTCCCACCAGAGATTTATGATAAAAAGCTAACTTTTTATCTCTCTCTCTCTCTTCTTTCTATCTGTCTCCCTCTCTCTTGGTATTCGTGGAGAGAGAAGTATTTTCATCTCGGTCTCCTTTCGACATTTCATTCTTAGAAGAAGACACCCTGCTCATCTCTAAACGGTCGGAGATTTACAACATGCTACCAACCCATCAGGGTGAAAGGCAATTTTCCCGCCAGACGTCCTCCATTAAGGAGGGACTGATGATGTTCTGACCTGCTGATGTTTTTGGCCTGATGTGTCAACCCCATCGTCCTGGGTGCTAACAACAGCATTACCCCACCAGCCCCCACCTCCAGTTCTTCCGAGTCTTCGTTTTTAATCAGGGCGAGCACTTCCATTCTTCCCTTTCATCATTGCAAATTTTATTAGTTTTATCGAAATATAAAATACAGAGAAAAATGAAAATAAAGGGAAAGTAGGGGAAGAAAAAAGGAAAGAAGAATAAGGGTAGATTTAAAGGAGAAAGATAAAAGAAAAGCATTGACTCCCGACTCTCTTTAAAGTAAAGGTAAAGGTTCCCCTCACACATATGTGCTGGTTGTTCCCAACTCTAGGGGGCGGTGCTCATCTCCCTTTCAAAGCCAAAGAGCCAGCGCTGTCCGAAGACGTCTCCGTGGTCATGTGGCCGGCATGACTAAACACCACACGGAACGCTGTTACCTTCCCACCAAAGGTGGTCCCTATTTTTCTACTTGCATTTTTTATGTGCTTTCGAACTGCTAAGTTGCCAAAAGCTGGGACAAGTGACGGGAGCTCACCTTGTTACACGGCACTAGGCATTCGAACCGCTGAACTGCCGACCTTTCAATCGACAAGCTTGGTGTCTTAGCCACTGAGATACCGCGTCCCTTTAATGACTCTCTTTACTCTCTTTAGTGAGGTAGAAAAAGGCAATAACATACAACCTTTTTTTCTTTGACACAGTATAATGTGTCAACCCTGAAGCTGATCTGAACAAAGCCATTTTGAAGCTTCAGTGTTGCCACACTGGAGCTGAGGGATACAGAGTGGGGAATAGCGATAGCTGGGATTTTGTAGCCGAAACAAAATACTTTCTCCTAGGAACCAAGGACATTCTTACACCTGGTCAGAAAAGAGGAGTGACGTTACCAGGTAACCAGACAGCACCCTGATTGGGCCATGTGACTGATTGTTTGGGGAAGGGGGGAGATTTTTACCACATAGCTCCCAGCAACTGGTAAGATCCCACATAGTCGGTCTCTTCCAGGTCCTGTCAGCTAAACAACGTCACCTGGCGGGCCCGCAGGGTAGGGTCTTCTCTGTGGCTGCCCCGGCTCTCTGGAACCAATTACCTCCTGAAGTCCGGACCACCCCCACCCTATTGCCCTTCCGGAAAGCGGTGAAGACCTGGCTCTTCCGGCAGGCCTGGGGCCGTTGATCTCGTTATAGTGATCTTGCGAGACCCGACCACGAATTGGAGTGTATGTGTTTTAACATTTTAATGTTTTAATGTTTTGTTTTAACTTTTGAATGGGATATTGTTGCATTGTTTTATTCTCTGTTGTAAGCTGCCCAGAGTCACTTGGGAGTTGGGCGGCATAGAAATGCGACAAAATAAATAAAATAAAAATAATTAATTAGGTGAAACCCGCAGGAACCTTCAGAGTCGGCTTTCACCAGAACTATGCCGATATGATATATCCAGTAAAACTATTCTTTGAGGAATCTACCTGACTCAGAGTTTTGTTTGCTGTGGTGTATTACTTGGAACCCTGACCTAATATTTACTAGCCACTTCTATAACCACAAAGCTGTCCACAGTGGTCCTCGAGTTATGACCACAATTAGACCAAAATTTCTGTGACTAAGCGAGAGGGTTGCCCCCCCACTTTTACAACCATTCTTGTCAAGATTGTTGAGGGAGTCACTGCTGTTGTTAAATGAGTAATATGGTTGTTAAGGGAATCTGGCTTCCCCATGGACTTTGCTTGTCAGAAGGTCGCAAAAGGGGGTTACGTGACCCCGGGACACTGCAACCGTCAAGGGGACACTGCTCCCGGTTCGGAATGGATGCCTCCCCCCCACATCCCCAGCTGAGCCATGCGATCATCAGAAGCTTTTTTTTTTTACTTTTAAAAGCATTTTTTCTACGTCTTCAGCCAAAAAAATGCTTTTAAAAGTAAAAAAAAAAAGCCTCTAATGATCGCACGGGTCAGCTGGGATTGTCAGAGGCTTTTCAAAGAATTTTTTTCAGCCAAAGAGGTTGTAGAAAAAATGCTTTTAAAAGTTTTTTTAAAAAAAAGTTGGCCATGCCCACCCAGTGACGTTACCCCACCACCACCAAGCCATGCCAACAGAACCAGTAGTAACAAATTTTACATTTTACCACTGGTTCAAGGGTATCTCTGTACTTCTCTAAAAGCGAGGAAAATAGGAAGACAGGAGATTTTATTTCAACTTTTTTATAGCAAACGTTGTGCAGCCAGCTTAATCATAAAATAAATAAATAAATGAAACCTACTGGGGGCTGGTTATACAGCCAATAGGTAAATACCCCTCATAGACCCAGCACAGAGTTCTAAATAAAGTCTGAAATGTCCTTGTTTCTGGAAAATCAAACCTTCTGTGATTTTGGAATTGATTAAGATGTTCTTGGTTAACAAGGGATTTTTTTTTATTCTGGTTGTGTGAAACTTTACATTTTTATATTGGACGTTTGTGCTTACCGTATTTTTTGGAGTATAAGACGCACTCCTCCACCCTAAAAGTGGGTGGAAATGTCTCTACATCTTATACAGCAAATGTTACCGAAGCCCCGCCCACTCCCACATTTTGACCGTTTTCGGCCTCCGCTTATTGTGTTTTTGGCCTCTGCACGCCCCGTTTTAGACCCATTCCAGGCTGTGGGGATCGTCACAGCACATTGCTGCCAATCACTGCCTCTGTGCATCGCATTTTTTGCCTCTGCATGTCATGTTTGCAGCCTCCACACGCCCCGTTTTTGGCCTCCATGTGTCATGTTTTTGGCTAGTTCCAGGCAGTGGGGATTACCACCACTCCCCACCACCTGGAACATGATGCATGGAGGCTGAAAACACAACACATGGTGGTGGCGCTGGCCTGTGGCAATCCCCGCAGCCTGGAACAGCTGATTGACGGTATTCCGGGAGGCCGATCCAACTGCCAATCAGCTGCTCGTGCTGAATCAGTCTGAGATAACATGCTAAAGCTGACCAGGCTGTTTGCTGCACAGACACTAGCCAGATGAATACCGATGGATGCTGCTAGGCAGAGGCAGAATTATTTTTTTCTTCTTTTCCTCCTCAAAAATTAATGTGCATCTTATACTCCGGAGCGTCTTATACTCTGCAAAATACGGTATTTTGTATGGAATACACCCAGGTTAAAATATAGTCAAACTGTACTTTCATCTTCAAGGGATGGGCATGTGTAGAGTTAAAAGTTTCCAGACCGTTTTGGAAAATTTGAGCTGCTCTTGTGGTTTGCTAGTTATGGGGGCCGAAGGCTCCTTTACTCTGAAGGTGCATGTGGGATGCGGGACCATTCCACCCATCCAATTTTAAAACGTTTGTTAAGATCTTCGTAAGACTCTAGAAGCAAATGAACAACAGGGAAGCTTTTACCCTGCTAACCTTGTGATCAATCCTGCCATCCCAAATGTTAATGTTTCATTTGCCTTGAAAAGCAAATGTAATCATCCCAGAAGATCAATACCCTACCACCTTTTATACAGTGCAAAATTGATGCAAATCCCCTGCACTAATACAGAGTAGAATAGAAGAAAGAGTGACATTCAGCCTGTTCCACTCCTTTTTCTCTTTGGTGTATCTTCACAACCTTTTAAATAGAAAGAGGGAGGGAGGGAGGAGAAAAGAGACAAGGGCGGAGAGGGGAGGGAAGGAGGAAGGAAGGAGGGAGGGAAGCAGCAAAGAGACAAGGGAGGAGTGGAGAGGGGAGGAGAAAAGAAGGAAGAGAGGGAGGGAGAGAGGGAGGAGAGAACAGACAAGGGAGGAGATGGAGGGGGAAAAGGAAGGAAGGAAAAGGAAGGAAGGAGAGAAGAGAGGAGGGGAGGGGAGGGGAGGAGAGGGGAGAGGAGAGGAGAGGAGAGGAGAGGAGAGGAGAGGAGAGGAGAGGAGAGGAGAGGAGAGGAGAGGAAAGGAGAGGAAGAGGAAGAGGAAGAGGAAGAGGAAGAGACAAGGGAGGAAGGAGGAGGAGTGGGGAGGAGAGGGGAAGGAAGGAGAAGAGACAAGGGTGGAGAGGAAGGGAGGGAGGGAGGGAGCAGCAAAGAGACAAGGGAGGAGAGGAGAGGGGAGAGGAAAAGAAGGGAGGGAGGGAGGGAGGAGAAGAGACGAGGGAGGAGATGGGAGGGGGAAAAGGAAGGAAGGAAAAGGAAGGAGAGGAGAGGAGAGACAAGGGAGGGAAGGAGGAGAGGAGGAGAGAAGGAGAGGGGAGGAGAGGGGAAGGAAGGAGAAGAAACAAGGGAGGGGTGGAAGGAAGGAAGGAAGGAAGGAAGGAAGGAAGGAAGGAAGGAAGGAAGGAAGGAAGGAAGGAAGGAAGGAAGGAAGGAAGGAAGGAAGGAGAAGTACAATATTAATTTAGAGCAAAATTAGTTATGCAACCTCTGTTGAATGTTTCACGAGTAAAAATGAAGAAAAATTGTAAGCTAACCAGGGAGAAAGGGACCACTTATGGAATATGACCATTGCAACAATGGTGGAGTTAAATAGAGGATCCATCTGCAAAAGTGAAATCAAATACACAGGAATTGTCTTAGAATACAGAACAAAAACATACTCTGTTCTAATATAAACGGGGATCAATTTCACAGGGAGACGTGTCAAACTGTAAAAATAAAAGACCAGATGACTGCAAGGAATATAAATCCTTCCATTCTCCACCATTCAGTTAAAACTGAAGAAGCTTCTTCGATAAGAAGTGAAACATCTTCAAAGAAAAACCAGAAAATCCAGCTGCCTTTTGAAAAAAATAAAAAGCACCTTTGACACAGTCATGGCCAGGATGACTGAGAATCTCCACAGACATATAAAAATGATATAAGAACAAAATGGCGGCCAAAATCTCAGATAACCAAAGGTTCCCCAAGAAAATCATGCAAATAATAGTGATAAATCCAAGATACATTAATATATATATATTACTAATATATATAATTAACAGTATTTTGTATTTGTAGTTTGTATTTTATATATATATATAAACATTTTACTACCAGTTCTGTGGGTGTGGCTTGGTGGGCGTGACATGCCTTGGTGGGCGTGGTATGGTGGGTGTGGCAGGGGAAGGATACTGTAAAATCTCCATTCCCTCCCCACTTCAGGGGACGGTTACTGCAAAATCCCCATTTCCTCCCAATCAGCTGGGACTCGGGAGACAGAGAAGAGATGCCGGGGCCTGTCAGAATTTTTACTATCGGTTCTCTGAACGACTCAAAATTTCTGCAACCGGTTTTCCAGAACTGGTCAGAACCTGCTGAATACCACGTCTGATGTAGCACCCTTTCATTTTGGAAAACGTCAAGGCCAGGGGTATCAAATTGGATTTCTTCAAGGGCTAGATCAGCATTGTAGTTCTCCTCTGCGGGCCGCCCAGGGTGGGGGGGGGTGGGGGGAGAGACAGAATGGACGCCTCCTGCAACAATTTGCTAGCCAAAAGCTCAGGGCCAGGCTATCTTCAAGATCGCCTTCTACCACATAACTCCCAGCAACCGGTAAGATCCCACAGAGTCAGTCTCCTCCGGGCCCCATCAGCTAAACAATGTCAGTTGGCGGGCCCGTGGGGGAGGGCCTTCTCTGTGGCTGCCCCAGCTCTCTGGAACCAATTACCTCCTGAGGTCCGGACCATCCCCACCCTATTGGCCTTCCGCAAAGCGGTGAAGACTTGGCCGTTGATCTCGTTATAATGATCTTGCGAGACCCAGCCACGAATAAGAGTGCATGTGTTTTAACGTTTTTAATATTTTAATGTTTTGCTTTTTAACATTTTTTATGGGATTGTTCGCATTGTTTTATTCTTTTTTGTAAGCTGCCCAGAGTCCCTTGGGAGTTGGGCGGCACAGAAATGCGGCAAAATAAATAAATAAATAAATTAGGATCCGGGGGCTAAATGCACCCCCCCATGCCCCATTTTTGGCCTGAATGGCCTCCTGAAGCACTTTGCCAGCCAAAACAGTATGTGGGGGGCCATGTGCGCCCCCCCATGCCCCATTTTCAGCCTGATCAGCTCCTGCTGGCCAAAGCAGAGTATGGATGACCGCACACAGCCTCCCAGTGCCCTGTTTTGGCAGCCACAGGCTCCGCAGGCCGGACCTTTGTTCTTTCCAAACTGGCCCGCGGGCCAGATTTAAGCACCCCATGTGCCGAATTTGGCCCGCGTGCCTTGAGTTTGACACCCCTGTTCTAGGCTCACCTAATCATATTGCAAAGGAAGGAGAAGGAAAGATAATTAAAGCAGCGACCAAACTCGCCATGTAGCTGATTAGACCGCGACATTCATAGATCGTTTCCCACTCGGCGGCTGCAGAAAGCAACCTGATGCGCTGAATGCCTTTCTGATCAATATTGCTTCCTCAGGACAACTTCTTTTACACACAAATAAACCAGGGCCAGGGTGGGAGAGACGAACGGTGATTGATTTCACCACTGGGTTGCAAATCCGTTATTTGTTTAAATGCATTTTAATGAACAAGCCAGAAGGAACGGTTTACCGAAACGTTAACAGCTGCATTTGCACAACTATACCTGTTGGCCAAGGCTAGAGCAAATCATCATAAGCATTGAAGGAATGGATGTATAGGAACCAGGCTGTTCTCCAGCTGCCATTTGGACTGGAAGAGAGAGATTAGCCCAAAGTCCCTGACAAGGAGCTTCTGTAGCTGAATTGGACCAAATAGCTAGTCTAGTGAAGAGAAGGACCAGGGGAGACATGATAGCAGTATTCTAATATTTGAGGGGCTGCCACAGAGAGGAGGAAGGGGGTCAAGCTATTTTCCAAAGCACCCAAAGGCTGGACAAGGAATAATGGATGGAAACTGATCAAGGAGAGATTCAACCTGGAAATCAGGAGAAATTTTCTAACAGCGAGAGCCATCAACCCATGGAAGAGAAGTTGCCTTCAGAAGTTGTGGGAGCTTCATCACTTGAGACTTTCAAGAAGAGACTGGGCTGCCATCTGTCAGAGATGGTGTAGGGTCTCCTGCTTGGGCGGGAGGTTGGACTAGATGACCTACAAGGTCCTTTCCGATTCTGTTATTCTGTTATTCTAAACAGACCTGGAACAAGGAAGAAATACCGTATTTTTCGGAGTATAAGACGCACTTTTTTCCTCCCTAAAAGGGGGTGAAAATTTAGGTGTGTCTTAATGCACCGAATGTAGCCCCGCCCACCCACTGGCCCCCATCCTTTGGCCTCTTGCCTCCCAGCAGTTACCTTCTTGCAGCAAAAAGCAAGAAGAAACAGCTCTTTTCAGTTTCAGCACACCCTAATTAGCACAGGTTGATTGGATTGGCCTCCTGACTCTCAGATGTTTTGCTCTCAGCTGTTTTTGCACGGGCTTCTCCTGCTTGCTGCAAGGAGGTAAATTGCTGGAGCAGATTTTTTTTTCCCCTTGTGCTAATCAAGCTATGCTGAAAAAGAAAATGAAAGTAAAGCAGGCTGTTTGCTGCAATGAGGCAAAATTGCTGGGAGGCAGAGGCAGATTTCTTTTTCTTCCTTTCCTCACCAAAAAAGGTAGGTGCGTCTTATAGTCTGGTGCATCTTATACTCCAAAAAATACAGTAACTTGATGTTCCAACCCAGCATTGTGGCACCCCTTGCTCTCCCTGTTAAGGGTGAAGAAGGAAGAGCAAAACAGCTGAAAACTGAGATCTCCAGAAGGAAATACTCAGGGGTGGGCTTAAAAATTTTTAGCAAGGGGTTCTCTGCCCAGCTGCTGGATGGGCGTGGCCATGACGGGCTTGGCCTAGTCAGCCTCCTGCACCACAGCAGGAGGGGTTGCCCTCCCTGGGTTCCAGAGGCTTTCCTTGAGTCTCCAGGAGGGTGAAAACGGCCTCCCCAGGCTCCAGAGGCCCTCTGGAGGCCAGAAACGGGCCTGTTTCCAGTCTTCCCAAACTTCCAGTAGGCCAGTTTTTCGCCCTCCCCAAGCCCCCGTGCACACCCTGCACTTACCTGCATCCAAAACGGGCTGCGTGGGGGACTCCTGGGATTTGGGGGTTTGCCGAACTGCACAGAATCTTAGCTAGAGGTTCTCCCGAACCCCTAGCAGCCCACCCTCTGGAAATACTCCACAAAAGAAGAAGGAAGAAGAGTAGCGCAGGTGTCATTCAAATGTCAATATATATATAAAAAAAAAACCAGGTTGCATTTTTATTCGAAATGACAATGCCTCACACGCCGACCCAGAGCAAAGCCAGAAGGAAAAACAGGCCTGGCTGTTTCATGAAAGATGACGAGCCCCCTTTCCCCCCCCCCCACAGCAATTTTTAAGAAACATGGCCTTCCATGAAAAATGCATAGGCGTATTGAGACTCCAGGCCGAGGCTTTAATCCCCGTCACTTTTCTAAAGAGGGGCAGGTCGGAGAAGTCTCATTTGCTCTTATCCGCCTGCTCATCTCCTCTGTTGACAAAAGAAATCCCTCGGTTAGTTTTTTTTTCCCCTAAGACAAACGCAACCCCAACCTGATTCGGCATTTTTATTTTCGCAGCTGCATAACAAGATCCTGAGCGGGCCAGGTGCCTTTTAAGCTGCCTGATCCCCCTGGCCCGGTTAAGTTGGGAGGGGAGGGGGGGGCGCTGAACAGACTTATTTTGCTTTCGTTTGAAATAGGAGGAGAAAAGAAGCCGCTTAAAATCTGAGGATTTTAAGCAAAAAGGCTAGAAAGAGAAATACAGGCGAGTATTTCAGGCACGACCGTTAATAGAGCCTGCCCATTACGGTCACATGGTGTAACGGTTATAAAAACGGTCACATCACCAACAGGATTTGACAACGGTTTTTTTCGGTGGTTGTTCAGCTGTTATTAGTAACACGGTGGTTTTTTGTTTTGTTTTTTTAAATTTGATTTAAATGCCGCCCTTCTCCGGAGCCTCAGGGCGGCTTACAATGCGTTAAGCAATAGCCTTCATACTTTTGTATATTTATACAAAGTCAGCTTATTGCCCCCACAAACTGGGTCCTCAATTGACCCACCTTAGAAAGGATGGAAGGCTGAGTCGACCTTGAGCCTGGCTAGGATTGAACTCAGAGAAATTACAGGCAGCTGGTGTTTTAATTGCTGCCTTTAGTAGGAGGCATTAGCCCTCTACGCTACACAGGCTCCAGGTTTACCTAACCTACACAGGTTAGGTAAACCTGGCTTCCCCATTGACTTTGTTGGTCAGAAGAACGCAAAAATTTATCACATGACCCCAGGACACTGCAACCGTCATAAATACAAGATAGTTGCCAAACATTGGAATTTTGGTCACATGACCACAGGGATTGCTGCAGGTGTGACAAACGGTCGCAAGTCACTTTTTTCAGTGCCCTTCGAACGGTCCCTAAACTGTTGTATGTAGAGGATTTACCCGTATGGCAGGCTTAGCTATGCGGGGGTGGGGGTGGGGGTGTTTCGGTCCTTGCTAAGACCAGAATTGGGCACCTCTGTTTTGGATTTATAACCCTCACATGTTTTCTCAAATATCTGGACTGGAAAATCTGCAGCAGGGATCCCGTGCACACATAAAGCGGTGATTGAAATTTCAAAGAAAGGCAATAAACCATTCGGTTTGCTCACTTTTATGTGTTTTTTTTTATTATTATTTTATTTTATCTCCTTCCATTTTAACTACCTGAAACAATTGCGAGTCCTGCCATTAAGAGGGGAATGGAATCTTTCAAAGCTTGAATGTTTAGGATGGGGCCTTTCTCTTTCCTTTCCTTCCCTTCTCTTCTTTGCAAATTTTCTTCCCTTCTCTTCTTTGCAAATTTTCTTAAGAACCAGGAAGGTGTTTCACAAATTTATTTATTTATTTATTTATTAGTTTGATTTATATGCTGCTCTTCTCCGGAGACTCAGAGACTTAAAAATCCCAAAGTTCTTCAGAAATCCCCAAGTTCCTCCTAAAAAAAAAAGCCCAATAAATAAATAACTTTATTGTCATTGTACGTGTATACACAGCATACCCATACAACGAAATTCACTTAACACCCAAAGACCAGGCCCAACACACTTAACAATCCTCAAACACACTCCCACCCACCACAATTCTCCACCCCTAAACCACCCAAACATCCACACAACAGACCAAGTAATACTGTCATTGACCCATTCCAATGGGTCATTGGAAATTGTCAAATCCTTAAGAGGGAAAGTCCACCTTACTGAAGATGCTTTAATTGCATTCTTTTCTTGACCTGATCACCTGACCCAGGTTTTGATGTGGCTGCCTTCATATCTGGAACTCCAAGGAAGGAGAATATTTGCAGCTCAAGATTGAAAGGAGGGATCCTTGCTGCTCTTTAACTAACAAAATGAAATTCAACGGTGAAAAAGTGAGATTCTACATTTAGCCAAGAAAACTGAAATGCAGGGTTATAGTATAGGTGGCACCTGTAGTAGTAACTGTGAGAGGGTTCTTGGGGTCCTAGTGGACAACCATTTAAATATGAGCCGGCTGTGTGCAGCAGCTGCCAAAAAAGCCAACATAGTTCTAGGCTGCATAAACAGAGGGATAGAATCAAGATCACGCGAAGTGTTAATACCACTTTATGATGCCTTGGTAAGGCCACGATACTACATCCAGTTTTGGTCACCACGATGTAAAAAAGATTCTAGACTCTAGAAAGAGTGCAGAGAAGAGCAACCAAGATGATTAGGGGACTGGAGGCCCCTATGAAGAACGGCTGCAGGAACTGGGTATGTCTAGTTTAATGAAAAGAAGGACTACCACTGTTCCCACACATGGTAAAATATCAATGTCTCTTTATCTTTTAAACTCAATGTTAATTTGTCCACTTCTGCACAGTTCATGATCTTTTGTATGACCAGTTTCTCTGTCGGTGTACATGGCTGTTTCCATCATTGAGCATAGGCAATCCTGGCAGCAGTTAATATGTGTAGTAGTAGATATTGTATGCCCTTCACACACACACGTCTGTCTGTCTGTCTGTCTGTCTGTCTGTCTGTCTGTCTATCTATCTATCTATCTATCTATCTATCTATCTATCTATCTATCTATCTATCTATCTATCTATCTATCATCTATCTATCTATCTATCTATCTATCATCTATCTATCTATCTATCTATCTATCTATCATCTATCTATCTATCTATCATCTATCTATCTATCTATCTATCTATCTATCTATCTATCTATCTATCATCTATCTATCTATCTATCTATCTATCTATCTATCTATCCATCTATCCATCTATCCATCTATCCATCTATCCATCTATCTATCTATCTATCTATCTGAAGATCCCCAATAGGAAGAGTTCCGTTTCTAAGTCTAATTCTTCATTGGTAATTTCCTGTAGCCAATCTTTAATTTTTAACCAATATTTTTGAGCCTCCGGACAGGACCACCACATATGGTAGTATGTGAAAATGTACCCTAAAATGAGCCCCATATTTTGGAAACGTAAAAAGAAAGAGGGAACATACTACCATATCTTGCATTTTTTAGGTGCTTTCAAACTGCTAGGTTGGCAAAAAGCTGGGACAAGTAACAGGAGCTCACCCCATTACACGGCACTAGGGATTCAAACCGCTGAACTGCCGACCTTTCGATCAACAAGCTCAGCGTCTTAGCCACTGAGCCACCGCGTATTTATTAGGGACAGCAATTATTGGAACCAAAACCGGGAAACGCCTGTCTTTCTCCCACTTCTAACATCTGTAGTTGCAATTCGGCCTGGAACAGAATTAGAAGCTACATTTTCTCATCAAGCCATTGTTACTCGAAAACAAAAGGTGATGGAAAGTTTGACATTATCAACATTATAGCAGGCCGTTCTAAATTGTTTAAACATTTACCAGCGTTCTAATTTGACAATATCCCTGTTTCAAAACAAACAGAAAAGATCGCTAGGCCATTATAACAGCAAAGCATTATTTTCACCCACTTTCCACTCACGTAAACCTTTCGTACGCTGGCTAGGCCAGAGAGAATCCTATAACTCTTTCTGGTTTTTTCCCCTAATCGCATTCAGACCAGCATCACGGTTTAATTCCCCTTGATTCTAATTCAAAGTTCTCTACCAAGTGTCCACGATGTACTATATTATTCAATATTGCAGTGCAATATTGCCAAAAATGGCATTAAGAGTTGTTAACCTAATCTTGCGAAGCTTCTTCTCCAGTAACATTGTACTGCAAACTAGGGCATGCAAAACCTTTGCCAGACCAATTCTTGAATACAGTTCGTCTGCCTGGAATCCACACTGTATATCGGACATTAATACAATTGAACGGGTCCAGAGGTATTTCATGAGAAGAATACTCCACTCCTCTGCTCACAACAGAATCCCTTATCCCTTAGGCTTGAAATTTTGGGCTTGGACAACTGGAACTATGCCACTTACGGTGTGGCCTAAGCATAGTACACAAAATTGTTTGCTACAACGTCCTACCTGTCAATGACTACTTCAGCTTCAACCTCAACAATACACGGCCAAACAACAGATACAAACTCAAAGTAAACCACTCTAAACTCGACTGCAGAAAATAAGACTTCAGCAATAGAGTGATCAATGCCTGGAATGCTCTACCTGACTCCATTGTTACATCCTCAAACCTGCAAAGCTTCAACCTCAAACTCTCTACTGTGGACCTCATCCCATTCCTAAGAAGTCCGTAAAGGAGACGTGCATAAGTGCACCAGTGTGCCTACTGCCCCTGTCCTATTGTTCCCATTTATTTGCACTCATTTCCTGTGTTCATGTCCATGTTTATACTTATACAGGTTATCTTGTACATGATTGACAAACTAAATAAAATAAACATAAAATAAAATGTGGTCCATGGACTGTTGAGGGAACCCCAAGGTCCTCACAGGGGGTTCGTGAAAATGTGGAAGAAATATTATTATTTAAATCTTGAGTTAATAAGTCTTGGGGTCCGGTTGACTACAAGAAGGTATTTAAAGGAAGTCCGTGGTGAAAAAGAGGTTGAGAACAACTGCAACGCTGAGAATGTGCTAAGACCTAAATCTGTCCCTCTCAGCACCTTCTGCCTTCCTTGTAGACATGGTTCCCTCTCTTTCCATGGAAGAAGAAACTCTGTTCCAGACCGAATTGCAACGACAGATGTTATATATGTAAATTCTGCTCTTTAAACAGCAGAGCAACTGAACCTACCGAAGGTCGTTGCTACCAACAGTCCATTTCTTGCAACAAACCATCAATTTTGGTGGGATGTGTGTGTGTGTGTGTGTGTGAAGAAGCCAACAAGTTGGGTGTCAATGCAACAGCACTTTCTCCATTACTGATCCCTGCAATTGAGTTTCAGAGATGCAGTAGCAGGGGTGAAATCCAGCAAGTCCTGAAAGATTTGGAGAACCTGTAGCAGAAATTTTGAGCAGTTCGGAGAACCAGCAAATACCACCTGTGGCTGGCCCCAGAGTGGAGTGGGAATGGAGATTTTGCAGTATCCTTTTCCTGCCATGCCTACCAGGTCACGCCCACCAAGCCACATCATGCCCACCAAGCCACGCCCACAGAACTGGTAATAAAAAAATTGGATTTCACCACTGTGCAGTATGCATTTTCGGGAAGGGAAGGGAAGGGAAGGGAAGGGAAGGGAAGGGAAGGGAAGGGAAGGGAAGAGAAGAGAAGAGAAGAGAAGAGAAGAGAAGAGAAGAGTGAAGGGAAGGGAAGGGGAGGGGAGGGGAGGGGAGGGGAGGGGAGGGGAGGGGAGGGGAGACGAGACGAGACGAGACGAGAGAAGGGAAGGGAAGGGAAGGGAAGGGAAGGGAAGGGAAGGGAAGGGAAGGGAAGGGAAGGGAAGGGAAGGGAAGAGAAGAGAAGAGAAGAGAAGAGAAGAGAAGAGGGAAGGGAAGGGAAGGGAAGGGAAGGGAAGGGAAGGGAAGAGAAGAGAAGAGAAGAGAAGAGAAGAGAAGAGAAGAGAAGAGAAGAGAAGAGAAGAGAAGAGAAGAGAAGAGAAGAGAAGAGAAGAGAAGAGGGAAGGGAAGGGAAGGGAAGGGAAGGGAAGGGAAGAGAAGGGGAGAGGAGAGGAGAGGAGAGGAGAGGAGAGGAGAGGAGAGAAGAGAAGAGAAGAGAAGAGAAGAGAAGAGAAGAGAAGAGAAGAGAAGAGAAGAGAAGAGAAGAGAAGAGAAGAGTTGGAAGAGATTTTGGAGGTCTTCTATACCTGTTTAAGCAGGAGGCCCTATACCATTTTAGACAAATGGCTATCCAGTCTCTTCTTAAAAGACTCACTGTAAGGAAATGCTTCTGGCAGAATAACAGAATAGCAGAACTAGAAGAGACCTTGGAGATTTTCTAGTCCAGCCCCTTGCTCAAGCAGAAAACTGTATACCATTTCAGACAAATGGTTGTCCAATCTCTTCAGGGATGGAGCACCCACAACATCTGGAGACACGTCCTTCCACTGATCAATTGTTCCTACTGTCAGGATATTTCTTCTTAGTTCTAAGTTGCTTCTCTCCTTGATTCGTTTCCACCCATTGCTTCTTGTCCTGCCCTCAGGTGCTTTGGAGAATAGGTTGACCCCCTCTTCTTCGTGGCAACTCCTGAAATATCAGAATACTGCTCTCATGTCACCTCCTAGTCCTTTTTTTTTCATTAAATTAGACAAGACCCAATCCATTTAATCGTTCTTCACAGTGTTTTAGCCTCTTCCCCCCGGATCATCTTTGTTGCTCTTCTCTGTCCTCTTTCCAAAGTTTCAGGTCTTTCTTCATCTCAGCCACTGGCTGAAAACAGGAGCTAGGAGTCCAACACTGATTTAGGAAAGTACAACTCCTTTCCAAGTGCAATGACTCCAAATTTGGCAATTCAGTTCCAACTGGAAGCCATACAGGTTAAAGGCAAAGGTAAAGGTTCCCCTCGCACATATTTGCTAGTTGTTCCTGACTCTAGGGGGCGGTGCTCATCTCCGTTTCAAAGCCGAAGAGCCAGCGCTGTCGGAAGACGTCTCCGTGGTCATGTGGCCGGCATGACTGAACACCAAAGGCGCACGGAACGCTGTTACCTTCCCATCAAAGGTGGTCCCTATTTTTCTACTTGCATTTTTTACGTGCTTTCGAACTGCTAATAGGTTGGCAGAAGCTGTTACAAGTAAAAGTCACTTGTTACGCGGCGCTAGGGATTCGAACCTCTGAACTGCCGACCTTTTGATCGACAACCTCAGCGTCTTAACCGCTGAGCCACCGTGTCTCATGGTATCATTCATGTTAGTGAGTCTCTTTTTACCCAGGCTCTCAGAAGAATTGTTGCTGCTATCGGCTCTCAATTAAAGCAGCCTAAGAACAGCAACGCCGTTTTGTCGACACCAATCTTATTGCTCTCTCTGTTCCTTGGCTATTGATCTTCCTTAGAAGATCCCAGCCTCTGGAAGCAGCATTTAAAGTTGAAAGATAGACCGCCGTTTTCCTTTTCAGGGTGTTTTGGTTTTTAAAAAAATTATTCTCCCACTAGGCTGTACAAAACCAACACTGCTAGGGGAAAAAAAATGCACAAGTGGTAATGACTTTGCTCAGGAGCTTCAAACTCCCAAGAGTCCAGTAGGAATTGGCAGAAGGCCATAAAAGATATAAGCACTCTGATGTTGTAGTGCAAATGGGAACTTGCTAACAAAACTACTCTAGAGTTGAAGGGAGGCTCAGCACGGGCAGCATGCAACCTTTTGCATAAACCTATCCGCCTTTTTCTCCTACAAAACAATAAGCTATTATTCAAATGTAAGGTAAAGGTGAAGGTTCACCTCGTACATAGATGCTATTTGTTCCCGTCAGTGGTGGGTTGCTCCCGGTTCAGTCCAGTTCTATAGAACCAGTAGTAAAACCGATGGGAGCTTTCGCTTACCTGCCATGACATCATCATGGGTGATCTGCACATGCGCAGAAGCGCGAGAGAGAGCAAAACAAGCACACGTGTGCATTCCTGTTGTGAACCGGTAGTAAAGCTAAGTAGAACCCACCCCTGGTTCCCATCTCTAGGGGGCAGTGCTCATCTCCGTTTCAAAGCCGAAGAACCAGCGCTGTCCAAAGACGTCTCCGTGGTCATGTGGCCGGCATGACTCAACGCCAAAGATGCACGGAACGCTGTTCTCTTCCCACCAAAGGTGGTCTCTATTTCTCTACTTGCATTTTTCACGTGCTTTCAAACTGTTAGGTTGGCAGAAGCTGGGACAAGTAACAGGAGCTCAACCCGTTACGCGGCACCAGGGATTCAAACCTCTGAACTGCCGACCTTTTGATCGACAAGCTCAGAATCTTAGCCACTGAGCCACCGCATCCCTATTATTCAAATCTACTTGAGCGCAATTTTTTTTTTTAAAAAAATGATGAATGGCCCCCATCGCCACAAATATCCTCAGGTAGGCATCGTGTTGTAAAGAGCTTGAGAGCCCAATCGAGGTGTCATCTTTGAGCAGCTAACAAAACTTTGTGGTCCAATGTACAAAAATTCATTGCCCGTCCCGGTTTTTCTCCAGTTTTCAGATCTGCTACTTGCACTGAATGGCCTGTCAGGGTTCTGACAAGCTTCACCCTCCGAAGGCATATTATCTAATAGCCTTTTAAATTACATTTGCTTAAAGGCAAAGAGTTCAGCCACAAACAGAGTCTAAAAATCATCCAAGAGAGGCTTAATTATAACACGGTCCCTGAAGCCAAACATCGTGTATTTGGATAATAAAGTCGGCGCTCTTTATAGAAGGATAGTCTCTGGCCTCCTTGCCAAAGGAGAAAATCCACAAGATCCGAGACAATAATTACATCACTCCGCTAAATGAACTTCTCTGACTTGGCAATTAATTCCGTTCGCACATTTCTTCAGCCTCCAAAATTAAATATATAAAAGGGAGCTGGGATGGTATCCCGGCTTTCAAACCTCAAGGAAGTTATCATCTGCCAGCTTAAGAACCTAAAGATCCTAGCTTACTAAAGATCCTAGTTTTTTTCTATTAGCTATCTCTCTATTTACATTCAAAAAATCAAGGCTATGGTGTTCCCAGTTGCAATGTATGGCTGTGAAAGTTGGACCATAAGGAAGTCTGAGCGCCAAAGAATTGAGGCCTTTGAACTCTGGTGCTGGAGAAGACTCCTGCGAGTCCCTTGGACTGCAAGGCGATCCAACTGGTCAGTCCTAGAGGAGATCAACCCTAACTGCTCTTCAGAAGGCCAGATCCTAAAGAGGAAACTCAAATCCTTTGGCCACCTAATGAGAAGGAAGGATTCACTGGAGAAGAGCCTGATGCTGGGAAAGATCGAGGGCAAACGAAGAAGGGGACAGTAGAGAAGGAGGTGGCTGGATGGAGTCACTGAAGCAGTCGGCATGAGCTTAAATGGACACTGGGGCATGGTAGAGGAGAGGAAGGCCTGGAGGAACATTGTCCATGGGGTCACGATGGGTCGGACATGACTTCGCAACTAACAACAACTATTAACATTATTCTTTTCTTCCATTTTTCCTTTCTCCTCTTTTCCAAGAATGTAGACTTTCAATCAATCAATTAATCAGAAAAGAGCTGGAAAGTACATGGTTATCCAATTTCTTCTTTAAAATCTCCCGTGATGGAGCATCCACAACTTAACAGAATAACAGAATTGGAAGGGACCTTGGAGGTCTTCTAGTCCAACCCCCTGCTGAAGGAGGAGACCCTGTACCATTCCAGACAAGTGGCTGTCCAGTCTCTTCTTAAAAACCTCCAGGGATGGAGCATCCACGTCTGGAGGCAAGTCGTTCCACGGATTAATTGTTCTCACTGTCAGGAAATTTCTCCTTAGTTCTAAATCGTTTCTCTCCTTGATTAGTTTCCACCCATTGCATCTTGTCCTACCCTCAGGTGCTTTGGAGAATAGGTGGACCCCCTCTTCCATTTCAGACAAGTGGCTGTCCAGTCTCTTCTTAAAACTTCCGGTGATGAAGCACCTACACCTTCTGTGGGCAAGCTGTTCCACTGGTTAGAAAGAGTAAGAGCACTTAGACTTATATACCACTTCATAGGGCCTTGCAGAAGGGGTGGGTTGTTGTACTTACCTTTATTACTGGCTCACAACGGTACAACCACAACTGAGCATAAAATTTCTGTTGTTCAGCAAGACAGCTGAGTCTCTCCCCCCGCTCCCCCCCATACACACACATTTTACAAAGTCACTTTGAGTGAACCTAAAGAACATGAGCTCCGGACACTGCAGCTGTCCTAAATAAAAGTCAGTTTCCAAGTGTCTGCAATTTGATCCCCTGACCCCGAGTATGCAGCGATGGTTGTAAGTGTGAAAAACGGTCCTCGGTCCCCTTTTTCGGTGCTGTTATAATTTCAAATGGTCATTAAAAAGGGATTGTAAGTTGAGGATTTACCTGTACAATTTTTGCCACTGGTCCTCCGATGAAGAATGAACCAATATGGAAATCAAAAGATAATAGGTGTGATAAGAATGGTTAAGAAGATAGTACATTTATATAGGTTTTATGAGAAATAAAAATAAAAAACTTTTATGTGTGCGAGTGTGTGTGTGTGTGTGTGTGTGTGTGTGAGTGTGTGTGTGTGTGTGTGTAAGTCTTCGGTTATTCGGGTCTTCTCCCGTGTAAAATTAGAAGTGTCTTGGCGACGTTTCGACGAAGTCTCATTCGTCATCTTCAGGCTGGGGTTCTCGGCTTCGTGCTTCCAGGAGCAATACCGAACATCTACATTCCTTTCAAGTGTTACTTATCATATGAGAAAATGGAAGGACATGTTACTCCTCTGTCAGGAAATTTCTCCTTATTTCTAGGTTGCTTCTCTCCTTGATTCGTTTCCACCCATTGCTTCTTGTCCTGCCCTCAGGTGCTTTGGAGAATAGTTTGATTCCCTCTTCTTTGGGGCAGCTCCTGAAATATTGGAAGACTGCTATCATATCTCCCCTAGTTCTTCTTTTCATCAAACTTGACATACCCAGTTCCTGCAACCGTCCTTCATATGTTTTAGCCTCCAGTCCCCTAATTCTCTTTGTTGCTCTTCTCTGCACTTTCTAGAGTCTCAACATCTTTTTTCCATTGTGGCAACCAAAACTGGATGCAGTATTCGAAGTGTGGCCTTACCAAGGCATTATAAAGTGGTATTAACACTTCACATGATCTTGATTCTATCCCTCTGTTTATGCAGACTAGAATTGTGTTGGCTTTTTTGGCAGCTGCTGCACACCGCTGGCTCATATTTATGTGATGGTCCACTAGGACTCCAGATTCCTCTCGTAGTTACGACTATTGAGTGATGTACCACATATACTGTACTTGTGCATTTATAAAAAGACTAACAGATTCAGGGTGAAAAAACGCCAGTTTTCTGGAACGGCATTGCATGGAGCCAGGGTAAGAAAAATGAAATATGCACGAAGCCAGATGCATTGCCGATAATAATAATTTAAAAAAATATATCCCCAAGGTGTTTGTCACATGGAAAGGAATGGGAATTGCAATCCCAACACATCTGGAGTCTGCCACATCTGGAGAAGGCTGGTGTTTAAGATGCTTTGATACCTGAAGCTCTGTGAAAATTGGCAATGGGATAAATGACACGGCCCTGCCTTCCCAAACAAGGACAAGCAATGGAGCATACAGACCCCAGAGAGTCAAATCTTTCTTCCAATTCGCTCCACTTGAGGGAAGGTGAGAAGACGAAACCCGTTGCGTGGTAGAAAGAACTTCTTCCAGATGACTTCCCATTAAGTGACTTTGAAGAGCTCTTTCACGGCAGTCGGTTTTAACTACAAAACCAAACGCCACCTATAATATCTGCGGCTACCTTTGGAGCGGTACCTTGAGAAATAACTATGATTAATCCAAAACTACGGCGAGTCAATACCACCGCAGCGTCGAGCAGGATTTGCTGTCAAAAGGTGGCATGTTGAACACGGTATTTTTAAAGCTCCTTCAGTAGATTATAAGTGGTTTTTTTAAAAAAAATCTGAAGACTACTGGAGGATGTTTGATTCAAAGTGCGGTGACAGCCAAAAAAGCTAATACAATCCTAAATTGCATTAACAGAGGGGTACAATTAAGATCAAGAGAGGTACTAACACCACTCTATAAAGCCTTACTAAGATCACATCTAGAATCCTGAATCCAGTTTTGGTCACCACTCTATAAAAAAGATGTTGAGACTCTAGAAACAGTGCAGAGAAGAGCAACCAAGAAGATTAGGGGCCCGGAGGCTAAAACATATGATGAACAGTTACAGGAACTGTGAAGAGAAGGACCAGGGGAGACAGGATAGCATTCTTCCAGTATTTGAGGGGTTGCCACAGAGCAGAGAGGGTCAAGCTATTTTCCAAAGCATCTGAAAACCAGACAAGGAATAATGGATGGAAACTGATCAAGGAGAGATTCAACCTGGAAATAAGGAGGAACTTTCTGACAGTGAGAGCAATCAACCCATGGAACAGAAGTTGCATTTGGAAGTTGTGGGAGCTTCATCACTTGAGACTTTCAAGAAAAGATTGGACTGTCATTTGTCAGAAATGGTGTAGGGTCTCCTGCTTAAGCAGGGGGTTGGACTAGATGACCTATAAAGTCCCTTCCAACTCTATTAATCTTCTATCTATTTATCTGTTAGACAGTCAAATAGTCAAGACAGTCAAACAGTAATGACCAAAGAAGCAACAACACCGTACTTTAAAAGAATTACTAGACAACACAGTATCAACAGTAGAGACCTTCAAGTTTCTAGGTTCTATCGTATCTCAAGACTTAAAATGGACATCTAACATCAAAAAACATCATCAAAAAAGCACAACAAAGTATGTTCTTTCTGAGCCACGTCAGAAAGCTCAAACTGGCCAAGGAGCTGCTGATTCAGTTCTACAGAGGAATGATTGAGTCTGTCATCTGCACCTCTATAACGGTCTGGTTTGGCTCTGCAACCCAACAAGACAGACACAAGACTTCAGAGGATAATTAGAATGGCAAAGAAAACAATGGCTACCAACCTGCCTTCCATGGAGGACCTGTATACTGCGGGAGTCAAAAAGAGGGCTGTGAAAATATCTACAGAGCCCTCACATCCTGGACATAAACTGTTTCAACTCCTACCCTCAAAACGACGCTTTAGAGCACTGCACACCAAAACAACTAGACACAAAGACAGTTTTTTCCCTAACACCATCACTCTGCTAAACAAATAATTCCCTCCACACTGTCAAATATAAGTTTGTATTACTAAGTCTGTATTACTATTATTTTTCTCTTCCGTACTGGTATCTATCTCTTGCCACTTATTACTATAACCATGCCACCATCGCTACCGGATCGGATGATCCGGTCCAAACAGGGAGCATTTCACCCGTTACCCATCCAAAGCCATTAAAGTGATGATAGAAGACAACTACAACCACAGAAGGACACTGGCACGATCCTGGTTCTATTTTCCTGTCTAATCTCCAGGCTGTTGCCTCAAGGATATGTCACTCCCCCCACCCAGACATCCAACTACTTTGAATGTCAACACCCAATGCTTGGCTATCCCAGCCTAGGAAGTACAGTGTTTCCCCAAAAATAAGAAACCAGGTCTTATATTAATTTTTGCTCCAAAAGACGCATTAGGGCTTATTTTATAGTTAGGTCTTATTTGGGGGAAAATACAGTACTAAATGCATCCATCTGGCTGACAATCTTAACTGGGGTTTATTTTGGAGGTAGGGTTTATATTATGAGCATCCTGAAAAATCATGCTAGGACTTATTTTCCAATTGGGTCTTATTTTCGGGGAAACAGGCTACGGTTCCACGCAACTGGAGATCCCCAAAGAGAAGAGAAGGCATCTGCAGGAACAAACGACATTGAAAAAAATGGAACCAAAATATATTTATTTTTTATTTTATTCATTTATTTTTTATTTTTTATTTGATTTGTATACCGCCCTACTCCCAAAGGACTCAGGGCAGTGAACAGCCACACAATAAAATACACAAATACAAAATTTAAAAGACAGAATAAAATCGAATTAAATAATTTGGCTAGACAAATTAAGACAACCCCATCGTTTAAACCGATTTAAAATTTAAATATTAAAAGAAGAAAAAGGGAAAAAATTAGGCCAGGCCCATCTGGTGAAATAAAAAGGTCTTAAGGAAGGTGCACAGATCCGGGATCATCCGTATCTCTGGGGGGAGCTCATTCCAGATAGTAGGTGCCCCCACAGAGAAGGCTCTCCCCCGAGGGGCCGCCAGTCGACACTGTTTGGCCGACAACACCTGGAGGAGCCCCTCTCTGTGAGACCGTACCGGCCTGTGGGAGGGTATTGATGGTAGTAAGCGGTCCCGTAGATAACCAGGTCCTAAGCCATGGAGCGCTCTAAAAGTGGTCACCAAAACCTTGAAGCGCCCCCGGAAGACCACCGGGAGCCAGTGCATCTCGCGCAGGAGAGGTGTCAGATGGGAACCCCAGGTCGCTCCCATCACCACCCACGCAGCCGCACTCTGCACCAGTTGGAGCCTACGGGTGCTCCTCAAGGGGAGCCCCATGTAGAGAGCATTACAACAGTCCAGGCGTGAAGTGACTAGGGCGTGAGTGACCGTGCGTAACGAGTCCCAATCCAGAAAGGGACGCAACTGGCGAATCAGGCGAACCTGATGAAAAATAGGTTATACATCTTATACATCTAGATAGATAAAACTGTTAGAAGCCGACAGCAGCCCATCCATTCCAGTACATATAATCCATGCCACAAATCCTTTGAGAGAAAGCAGAGGAGTAAACCTATTTAATATATATATGTGTGTGTGTTGTGTTGCTGTTCTTCATTTAAAAAAAAAAAGGAAGAAAAAAGAACAACCCCCAAGGTCACCTGTCAATAACCGAACCCACCTTTTGTAAATCACAGCCCTTCACAAATAAATTCCTCATCAGTAATTAAAACCAGGCCTTGCCGGCCTGGTGTTATCAGCTCATCAAATTCATTGCTCATCTAGAATAACAGGTTCACATCTGCAGTCATTACAGCAGACCAGATAAATCAATCCTTTTCAATGATGCTTTGAGCCATCTCGGCTCCCTTTTAACCAGCCCGATATTTATTTCCCTCTGACATTTTTGACATTCTATTTACTGTAGGCAAATGGAACGGGTATGGCACTTTGTAATGGCTTCACCAAGTCCCCATTGTGGGGCAGATCCGTGAAGACGGATGGTTGCAATAAACAAGGGTTTTTTAAGGCGGAAAACATCACAGCCACCGATCCCTCCCTTCTTAAGACTTTTCCGCAGAAAGAAAAAAAGTTTATTTTACGGGTGATTTCAAGCAGAGAAAATTCTTCTTCAAGGAAGGTTTGGCGAAATACGTGGGATGTTAAATCGGCAAAACTGGGCTGCTACAACAGAAAGCAAACGGAACAAGGACAAAAGCGCCAACCTCCCCTGCCCCCCCACGTAAATGGTTAGTGGCAATTTGGATGCCAAGGCAGTGGTGAAATTTTCCCCGTGCTGCGCAATGTGTGTCAAACACCCACTGCACACGGAAAAAGGAGGCTTGGGAACGTAAGCAGAACAGCGAGGAGGGGAAACAGCTGTGCCACACAATTTATATTCGCTAGAAAGCACAATTTCCTGCTTTCTAGCGATTTTAAATCGCGTGGCACAACTGATTGTTGGAAATACCGCTTCGGACCAACCGGTAGCTTTTTTTTACTACCGGTTCACCAAACTGGTAGCTTTTATCTCTACCAATTCTCCCGAACCGGTGAGAACCGGTAGGATTTCACCACTGTGCCAAGATACCCGCTTGACGTGAGAGGTTATTATTTTCGTTCCTTCTTGGGAACAACATCTAGCGTCTCGCCCCAAGCACAATCAAAAAATTTAATTTCACGGGCCCCCGTTTTGGACAGCAAGCCACAAAATATCTTCCTGACTGAGTCTGTCACATCTAGAATCATCCAGATTGCAACCCTTAGATGTACAATTTAATTATGTCACCTGTGTCAATTTATATCCTCTGTGTAACATCGTCATTACACAAATGATGTGGTTTGTGCACACATGCTGCCATTACATTATGTATGTAAACAGGGGTGAATAGACCTTAAGATTTAAGTAATGGATGTCCCCTCTCCCCAGTTTATCCGGTAAATGTAAGGTTTCCCGTAATTTACGAAACTGCAAAGTAATTGCAGTCAACTGAAGCATGTGGAACAACAGAATAATGGCATTCAAACCCACTTCTTATGCGGATGTCTAAGAAACTATCCAGGGATTGAATTTTTAAATAAAGCAACAGCATTCTTCAGTAGAAGTTAGCCACTTCTGCTAGCCGCTGGCTTCTCTGGAGATCAATTTGCTAACATCTATATATTTTTTATTTTTTATCAAAATATCAAAACAATGAGTAAAGAGTGTGGCACCTGAGTGTCATACATTCTAATACAAATAAAACAAATCAAGTTAATCATAATCCTTACATTCAGTCCGCTTATATATTTCCAATAGTAATGCATACTTATAATAAGTTATAGTCTATTATTGTTCAATTATTCCACGTTTTCTCTTGTTATTACTTTTATTTTATGATGTAGAAAGTATACACTAATATTCCCTCTTTTCTTGTTTCTATCACTTATTCTAGCTTTTGATCTTATCACCCTTCATTAAGAAACTTTTCCTTTCTTTCTTGTCTAACTTCTAATCATGTCACCTACTTAAAAAAAGAAAGAAGAGAGTCAGAGAAAAGAAAAAGTAACTCAGAACAACAGGGGAAAAAAATCATCCATCATCTCTTGCCCGCTTCAATACTTTATTTGCTATGCTTTACAAGAAAAATAGGAAAAAAGAAGAGTAAATCAAGACAACAATATAAAATTAAAAAAGACATCATCTATCCATCGTCCCTTGCCTGCTTCAATACTTTAATTGCTAGGGGTTTTTTTTGATTTGCCTCCCAAATTCCTCTATTAAATCTTTACCTACAATCTTGGATGTTTATTCTTTTCTCTTTTCTGAATAGCAGCTTACGAAGAAAGGTGAATTTTGCAGTACAGAGATTTGTATGTTTGTATGTAAGATTTGTCTGAAATCAACCAGAATCTAGGTGACTTACAAAACTTACACAGACAACACGACTGGAAAAAATCAATATAATTAAAACAGTACAGTAAATCCAATCTAATTTTCAATTAAATGCCAAAACCAATAAGCTAAAATGCAATGAATACGGGCCATTGTTCATAATCAAATCCTTGAAACGCTTTTCAGAAGAAACATTAAGTCTTCAATGTACAAATGTTTGTTTTGAAAAAAAGTGATTTACATGACTGATTTTCACCCTTAAAAGACTGGTGCAAAATCATCATATAGTCAGGTGATCAAAATTCCAACGTGCCAATATTTATTTATTTATTTATTGGTTCGATTTATATGCCGCCCTTCTCCGGAGACTCAGGGCGGCTTACAATGTGTTAAGCAATAGCCTTCATACTTTTGTATATAGCTGCTTAGTAAGGCTCCCCCCCCTCCCCAAAGCGGTGTTCTTTTTTATGACAGTCAGCTTATTGCCCCCACAAACTGGGTCCTCATTTTACCTACCTCAGAAGGATGGAAGGCTGAGTCAACCTTGAGCCTGGTGAGATTGGAACTTGCAGTAATTGCAGGCAGCTGGTGCTATTTAACAGCACTTTAGTCTGCTGCGCCACAAAGGCTAATAGAAACCCTTCCCCATAAAAGCCAAAATTCCATTTTCTTAAGTTCTCCAGATCATCATACTGAGAAATGTCATTTACAGCCACTCTTCACCATGCGAGTTTACTCCTTTGTTTTCCCGCAAAAACTTGAGAACCAAAATATGTACATTTGTGGCATGCAACCTTTCCATTTGTTAGGCTTTCGATTAGCTGCTAATTTTCAGGCACAAGCTGACTTAATTACCTATTTCAATTAAGCGTCCACAGCAGGGGTGAAATGCCCCCGGTTCGGACCGGATGGCCCGATCCGGTAGCGACGGAGGCAGGTGGTTCAGAGAACCAGTAGCAAAAATCCCTGCCCCCCCCCCAATGCCCAGCTGAGCCGCACAATCATCAGAGGCTTTTTTTTTTACTTTTAAAAGCATTTTTTCTACAACCTCTTCGGCTGAAAAAATGCTTTTAAAAGTTAAAAAAAAAGCCTCTGATGATTGCGCGGCTCAGCTGGGATCATCAAAGGCTTTTAAAAGGAAAAACCCCCTTTTTTCTTTTAAATGCCTCTGACGATCCCAGCTGAGTTGCCTGATCGGCAGAAGCTTTTTAAAAAGCCTCTGCCGATCAGGCAACTCAGCTGGGATCGTCAGAGCCTTTTGAAAGCATTTTTTTACAACCTCTTCGCCGAAGAGGTTGTAGAAAAAATGGTTTTAAAAGTTAAAAAAAAAATTGGCCACGCCCACCCGGTCACATTACCTCCACCAAGCCACGCCCACAGAACCGGTAGTAATAAATTTTAGATTTCACCACTGGCCCACAGGATGTGCGCAGGGATAGGAAATGCCAAGTGTTTTCTGCAACCGATGCCATTGGGTTTTTACGGGTGGGAGATAAAGACGACGAATAGGACCTAAGAATCAGCTCTGAAATAACCAATAGTTATAAGTTAAGGGTCTACCTGTAGGAGCCATGGCGGCTTAGTGGTTAGAAGGCAGTATTGCAGGCTAATTCTACCGACTGCCAGCAGTTCGATCCTGACCGGCTCAAGGTTGACTCAGCCTTCTATCCTTCTGAGGTCGGTCAAATGAGAACCCAGATTGTTTGGGGGGAATATGCTGACTCTATAAACTGCTTAGAGAAGGTTGAAAAGCACTGTGAAGTGGTGTACACGTCTAAGGGCTATTGCTATTAGGAGCCATTGTAGTGTAGTGGTTAAAACGCAGTATTGTGGGCTAATTCTGCCGACTGCCAGGAGTTCGATTCTGACCGGCTTAAGGTTGACTCAACCTTCCATCCTTCTGAGGTCAGTCAAATGAGGTCCCAGATGGTTGGGTACAATACGCTGACTCTGTAAAACCACTTAGAGAAGGCTGTGAGATACTGTGAAGCGGTATATAAGTCTAAGTGGTATTGCTATTAGGAGCCATAGTGGTGCAGTGGTTAGAATGCAGTGTTTGCAGGCTAATTCTGCCGACTGCCAGCAATTCGATTCTGACCGGTTCAAGGTTTGACTCAACCTTCCATCCTTCCAAGGTCGGTAAAATTAGGACCCAGATTGTTTGGGGGGGAGTGGCAATATGCTAACTCTTTAAACCGCTTAGAGAAGGCAGCAAAGCACTGTGAAGCGGTATATAAGTCTAAGGGCTATTGCTGGCCTACAAATCACAATAGGACGAGCTACTGTTAACCCTGAGAATTGCAGAGTTGTTGTTTTTTTTCCAGCAATATCGGAGGATCACAGCAGCCGGAGGTTCTTAGCAAGTAACAAATAGCTTTAAAAAGGAAGTCGAACTCCAGCCCAATTTAATCCGGTGCTTTTGATCATGTGCATGAGAATTAAGACTTGAAACGTGTTGAATTCCTTGAACACGGCACAGAGTATCTAGATGGTGAGCACAGGTGTAGAGGTCGAAGTTATTCCTCACCAAAGCACTGGAGGTAAACAGTTCTGCAGTCAATGAAAGTAAATAACTTTCAAACCACCGAAGAATTACCCCTGCTTTCCTTTTAATATATTTTTAATGTGGTTTTCCGTTTTAATTAGCTCAATAACATTTCAAAATACACAATTTATCTCAGCCTGCAACTTAGAGACCTTTGTATGGTTCCCTGCTGGAATTCGGCAAAATAAATCACAGCTAATAAATAGGAACAATTGGCGTGTCAGCAAGCCCTTCTCGGGGAAGGAAATGTCATTATTTGCAAGTTAAAATTTATTTCATCCTTTTATCTTCGGGACATTTTTAACAAGCATGAAGCTAACTGATGTGGGCTTTTGGAATTTCACGATATCTGCAGCTCGACGTTTGAGCATCCGGAAAGCGTCGCGGCGTAGGACAGTCGTGGCAGCCCAACATTAAAAATATCACAAGGTGCAGGCCGGGGTGGGTTCTGATTTTGGGGTCTCTGCCGCACATGTGGGAGATGCGCATGCATACCGATGCCATCTCTCCCCTCCCAGGAGTCTCCATGAGGCTCTGGGAGGGTGAAAAACAGGCAAACCGGAAGTCAGAAGCAGGCCATTTCCGGCCTCTGGAGGGCCTCTGGAGGGCCGGAGGAGCCCATTTTCTCCCTCCTGGAGGCTCCAGTAAAGCCTCCGGAGTCTGGGGAGAGCAAAAAACAGGCCTACTGGCCTACCAGCTTGCAACAGGGCCGTGTCCAAGTGCAGAAGCATTTTCATGATGTCAGGTTCAATGGGCGGAGCCTCCCACAGGGTTTCCTACCACTTCTATAGAACCAGTGCGAACCGGGGGCAACCCGTCACTGTTGCAGGCCTTGAATTACGACCAACACTGGAACTGGAATCTCCGTTGCTAATCGAGGTAGTCCTTAAATGACTCGCGCCAGATTTTGCCCCGTTTTGCCATGATTTAAGCAAATCACTGTGGCTGTTAAGTGACTCGTGCAGTCATTAAGCAAATCCAGTCCCCCCGCCCCGCATGGACCATGCTGGTCAGATGTCAGTAGGGAAGGTCACAAATGCTGGTCACATGCCTTTAGGATGCTGTGACCGTCATAAATACAGGTTAGTTGCCAAACGCCCGAATTTTTATCACATGACCACGGGAGTGCTGCAACAGCTGTTAAGTGTGAAAAATGGCCATAGGTCCTTTTTTCGGTGCCGTTCTAAGTTTGAGTGGTCACTAAACGAATGGCTCTAAGTCAAGGACTACCTGTAATTTGATTGTGCTACTACAGATAGTCCTCGATTTATGACTACAAATTCAGCCCAAAATTTATGTTGCTAAGAGCGAAATTTGTTAAAGTGAGTTTTGCTCCATTGTATGACTTTCCTTGACCCACTTGTTAAGGGAATCAGTGTGATTGTTACATTAGTAACACCGTTATTGTGTGAATCTGGCTTCCCCCTTGACATTGCTGGTTAGAAGGTCACAAAAAGGGGATTGCATGATCCAGGGACACTGCAAACATCATAAGTATGAGTCAGTAATAAATATGAGTCATAAATATGAGTTACCAAATCTCTGAATTTTGAACAAGTGAGCCTCAGATAGCTCAACCGGCTGAATAGCCTGTTATTAACATCCAGCTGTCTGCAATTATACCAGTTCAAGGTTCAAGGTTGACTCAGCCTTCCATCCTTTCTAAGGTAGGTCAATTGAGGACCCAGTTTGTGGGGGCAATAAGCTGACTTTGTATAAAAATATACAAAAGTATGAAGGCTATTGCTTAACGCCTTGTAAGCCGCCCTGAGTCTCCGGAGAAGGGCGGCATATAAATCTAATTTTTTAAAAAAAGTGATCGTGGGAATGCTGCAATGGTCATAAATGTGGAAAAAAAGTCCCTTTTTTTGGTGCCATAGGTTTAAATGGTCACTAAATGAACTGTTGTAAGTCGAGGACTACTTTCGTTTATTTGTTGCCCATCTTGCCTAGAGGCGACTCCGCGTAGAGACTCCCAAACATTAAAGAAGGAAAAACGACACTCGATTTACCCAAAGTAGTATAATTCTCAGGATCAGAATTGCAGGCTAACGCTGCCCACTGTCAGGATTTCAATTCTCACTGGCTTAAGGTTGACTCTGCCTTCCATCTTTCCAAGGTGGGTCAAATGAGGACCCAGATTGTTGGGGGCAAAAGGCTGACTCTGTAAACAGCTTAGAGAGGGCTGTAAAGCACTATAAAGCAGTATATAAGTCAGTGCTATAGCTACTACCCTTCCTCCCTCCCTTCCTCCCTCCCAGGGGTTAGAATGCAATATTGCAGGCAAATTCTGCCCACTGCCAGCAGTTCGATCCTGACCAGCTCAAGGTTGACTCTGCCTTCCATCCTTCCAAGGTGGGTCAAATGAGGATCCAGATTGTTGAGGGCAAAACACTGACTGTCAAAACCGCTTAGGAAGAACTGTAAAACACTTTGAACCAGCATATAAGTCTAAATCTTATTGCTATTTCCCTCTCTCTCTCCTTCCTTCCTTCCTTCCTTCCTTCCTTCCCTCCCTCCTTCCTTCCTTCCCTCCCTCACTCTATTTTTCCTTCCTTCTCCCTCCCTCCCTCATCTCCCTTTCTTTATTTTTCCTCCCTCCCTCCCTTTATTTTCCCTCCCTTCCCTCCTTCCCTCCCAGTGGTTAGAGTGCAGTATTGCAGGCAAACTGCCCACCGCCTGAAGTTCGATCCTAACCCTTTTGTAACCCCCTAACAAGTGACGTCAATAGGGAAGCCAGATTCACTTTGTCGCTAACTTAACACAACTGCAGTGATTCTCTTAATAAATGTGGCAAGAGAGACCGGAAAACAGGGCAACATCCACTTAGCAAATGTTTCACTTAGCAACCTAAATTTGGTGCTTCACTGTGGTCATAAGTCGAGGATCACTTGTATAACAAAATTTAGCTACATTCAGAGTACCGGCTTCTTACTAATCCGATTCCAGCAGTTGTACACAGAAGAGATCAGCTGTTGCCAGGTGAGGCGAACTGCTAAAACGGCTCCGTTATTACTACAGGCGGTCCTTGACTTACAGCTACTCATTTAGTGACCATGCAAAGTCACTAAAAACGCGACAAATGCCTGGTCCTTGCACTTACGACCTCACAGAATGTCCATGGTCACCTGACCAAATTTCAAGTGTTTGGCAAACATCGTATGTGTGTGTGTAACAATGGCAGGATCTCGGGGTCCTGCTGACAACTGTTTGCAACCTTCCTGGGCACCTTCTGAGAGGCAAAGACAGCTGGGGAATCCAGGTTCGCTTAATAACCATATGAATCATTTCATAATAACTACAATGATTCACTTAAAAAGGGGGGGGGAGACAAAACAGGTCGCCATACCAGCATGTCTCACTCAACAATTTCCTTGCTTGGCAACGAAAACACTAACCCCAATTGTGGTTGTAAAGTTGAGGACCAACTCAGCTTTTGAGCAGCGACAACAACACAGCTCCTTCCGTAACTGCAACCTGGCCAACTCGCAACACAAAACCATCAGGTGCTTGTAGCAGCGTTAACAAAAAGATCCTTGTTCGTTGTTAATTCTGGGTAAGCCTTTCCCAACCACCTTTGGATGACTAAGAGGAAGAAGTTGCAACGACTTCCTTCGGACAGCCATTTATCTGAAATGGCCTAGGGCAAGGGTCCCCAATCCCCGGTCTGTAGACCAGCACCGAGCCACAATGTCAGGGTTCCAAGTAACACTCACAACAAAAGAAAACTCCAAAGCTAGAAGTTCCTCCAAGTTCCACTTTATTAGAGATGTCATATTGGCACATCTGGGAAAACCCCAATCTGAAAGCTTCCAGGTTTTCCCCACCTAACAGAAAGCCCAAGTCCCTGCCATATCACCCACAAGTCCATCACATGGTCCAATCAATTCACTGTCCCAACTGGAGATGCCTCCCAGTCACGCCACACCAAGTGCAGGCTGAATGTCCTTGACTCCCAGAGAAAAGAATGTTGTTATGGCTAAAACGTCTCTACAACTTCATGCAATCCCCCCCCCCCACTCCTTGTTTATCACAACACTAAATGTGGCAGCCCTGAAGATCCAAAAAAAAAGATGGCCTCCAGGGCTGACACACAGCATGCCAGAAATCATTCCGCACGAACAATCAAATCACGCAAAACCACCCCCTCTCCGGTCCGTGAAAAAACTCTCTCTCCACGGAACCAGTCCCTGGCGCCCAAAAAGCTGGGAGCCACCGGCTTAGGCTCTCCTGCTTGAGCAGAGGGCTGGACTAGAAGGCATCTAAGGTCTCTTTCCAACTCGGATATTCTGTAATTTTTCTGCTCCGGAGCCAAACGAAGAGCAGAGACCAAATGAGAGAGAGCGAGACACCCTGCTGGATTTGGAGAACTGAAAGGGCCTTTCTGTAGCGGATCACTATTCACGGAGACCGGCTGTTCCGCCGTCGGCCGGTTCATAGGCCAAACTCAATGGTTTGGGGACCATTCCCAAGCCGACGGGGTCATTAAGATTATGATGCAAGTCATTTTTCTGCAGAGTTACGGGGCAATTTCACTCTACGCGATCAAGTAGCAAATAATCAAAGCCGGATGAGCTGTGCAGTGGGACACCTTTACAGGAGGGGCGAGAACTCGGTGTTTCTTCTTACCTAAGCAATTATCAGGAAATTACTGCTCTGGGGGCGAACCTACGCATCGTTTCATTAACATTCACCCCCATTGTCGCAGCGTGAAGGGGAAGAATTCAGGACAGAGGAACACAAGCGAAGATTATCAAGTTAGGCGAGTGTGTGTGTGTGTGTATGTGTTTAATGGTCTAAGCAGCGGGGATTCAATACGCTGTCTAAGAGAGAAGGAAAATAAAACCAGGCGACTTGCAGCTGACTTGGCAATTTGCAGGTAATCCTCAACATACAACCACAATAAGCGCTGGAAAATTTGCCATTAAGTGATGTGGCTGTTATGTGAGACATCAGGTGTGATCGCGTCTTGCAAAAATTCCCCACCGGCTTCCCCAATGACTCTACTTGTCAAAATCCAGCAGGAAAGGTAGCAAATTTAAGGTTGCAGATCTTTCTATAGAAAGGAAGAGAAGGAGAGGGGAGGTGGGAGAGTGAGGAGGAAGAGGACGACGACAACAACAACTGTCGGGTCCCTGGTGCTTTCTGAGTTTGGTAATTTTGTTGTAGTTGTTTCATGATCCAACCAGGAAACATCAGTGCTAGAAAGGAGTGGGATTTGTGGAGAGGAGGAGGAGGAGGAGGAAAAAGGAGAAGAACAGAAGGGAAAAGGAAAAGGAAGAGAGGAAGGGAAAGGAAGACGAGAACTGTGGGGTCCGTCCTGCTGTCTGAACTTAGTTGTCTCCTTGCCGATGTTTCATGATCCAACTAAGTAACATCATCAGTGCTAGAATGGAATGGGGTATGTGGAGTGGAGGAGAAATAGAAGGGGAGAAGAGAGGGAGGAGGGGAGAGGAGAAGAAGAGAGAGAAGGAGGAGGATTGTAAGAACCTTGGTGCTCTCTGAGCATGGCTGTTTTTTTGCAAACATTTCATTATCGGACTAGGTAACATCATTAGTACTAGAAAGGAATGGGGATTGCTCTCTGTTTCTACACCCTATCTCAGTGATAGCTAATCTTTTCAGCACTGAGTACCGAAACTGGAGCACGTGCGAGCGCCGGAACCTGGAAGAGAGCAGCTGGCCACTGCACATGTGCACGGCAGCCCGCTGCTTTTCCGGGTTTCGTTGCATGCATGTGTGCTGGAGAGCTGGTCCAGCGCACATGCACACCAGCCAGCTGCTCTCTTCCGGGTTCTGGTGTGAACCCGGAAGAGCAGCTGGCCGACTCATGCACGTGACAGAACCCGGAAGAGCAGCTGGCGACGGCAGTCGGGCCCACAGAGAGGACTCTGAGTGCCACCTCTGGCCCGCGTGCCATAGGTTCGCCATCACGGCCCTATCTGGTTGGTGCAGGAAAAAGCAATTAAGAGGGCCATGCCCCATCTTCCTTCTTGATGGTAAACAAATAATGACGTTCAGCCTGAGAACAGCACACTATTCTAGAATAATGCAGCCAAACGCCATTCTGGGACCATCAACCTTTGCAAGAGCTGCAAATCACCTTGGGATCTTTCCTTCTCCGTGTCTTCTTTGCACTAAACCTGTCCCGCTCTTTCAGTTCCACCACAAAAGACTTGGGTTTCCAAACCCCTGCACCAACCTTATCGTCCACCTCCTCCTCTGATGCTTCCCCACCACCACCACCATCAGGAAACCCCTGTCTTGCGAGCATCCCAATCCTATCCTTGTGTGTAAAAGGTAAAGGTTCCCCTCGCACATATGTGCTAGTCGTTCCCGACTCTAGTGGGCAGTGCTCATCTCCGTTTCAAAGCCAAAGAGCCAGCGCTGCCTGAAGACATTACCTTCCCACCAAAGGTGATCCCTGCTTTTCTACTTCCATTTTTTACATGCTTTCGAACTGCTAGGTTAGCAGAAGCTGGGACAAGTAACGGGAGCTCACCCCGTTACACGGCACTAGGGATTCGAACCGCTGAACTGCCAACTTTTCGATCAACAAGCTGAGCATCTTAGCCACTGCATCCCTTCCTTGTGTATAAAAACTACAATTCTAAAGAAAAGAAGGGGAAAAAAACACTGTAAGCCCCAACCAACTATAGCCCTTCATCTCCCCCTCCCCATTTCCCTTCTGGTTTCCTGCCTCCTCCTCCTCCTCCTCCTCCTCCTCCTCCTCCTCCTCCTCCTTAGTCAAACTATCCTTTGACACAACATTCCTAATTAGATGATTAGTGTGTGGAAGGGCAAGAGATAAATCATTTGCATAATTTAATCATAAAGAGAAGTGAAAGACAGTGCCTTCACTGTGTTTGGACAATAATCTTCCCCAGCTGAGAGACAGGGGTGTTTGGGCAAAGGGAGTGGAGGAGAGGAGGGGAGGGGAAGGATAGTTTAGCGAAAGAAGGGAATAAGGAGAAGGCGAGATCCTAATGTGATTAAACAGTATTTCTGAAAAGCAAGCAACTGCATGCCCCATATTAACAGAGCCGGAGGCAAACCGAAAGATTAATTTCAGAAGACAATCAATTTTATTCTACACGACTGTAATAAATAACAGCTCATCTGCAGACAGGCCATTAGGCGGCTGAGTTGGGGACATGTGTCACTAAGTCTAAGTGACACAGGAGGACAAAAATTCCACCCAAAGAAAATGAGGAATTAGCACGGCTGGAAATCTCGGGAGATCAAACCAGGAATTGTGTTAAAAATATAAAGGATAGATAGATAGATAGATAAGATAGATAGATAGATAGATAGATAGATAGATAGATAGATAGATAGATAGATAGATAGATAGATAGATAGATAGATAGATAGATAGATAGATAGAGATGATAGAGTAGATGATACCCTGTTTCTCCCAAAATAAAGACATTCCCTGATAATAAGCCAAAATCGGGCTTTTGAGCGCACGGCAATAAGGCCAAACGCTTATTTCAGGGTTCAAAAAAAAAAAAAAAAAAGACAGGGTCTTATTTTCAGGGAAACAAGGTAGGTAGGTAGGCAGGCAGGCAGGCAGGCAGACAGACAGACAGACAAACAGACAGAGTAGATGATAGATATGTAGAATAGGTAGATAAATTGATGATAGATCCATGATAGATAGGTAGATAGGTAGGTAGGTAGATAAGGTAGATGATAGATGGAGGGAGGGGGAGAGAGGGGGGGAATTCTAATTTTTTTACTACTGGTTCTGTGGGCATGGCTTTGTGGGCATGGTGTGGCTTGGTGGGTGTAGCTTGGTAGGTGTGGCAGGGGAAGGATACTGCAAAATCTCCATTCCCTCCCAACTCCTGGGGGAAAAATATTGCAAAATCCCCATTCCCTCCCCACTCTTGGGGGAAGGATATTGCAAAATCCCCATTCCCTCCCCTCTCCTGGGGGAAGGATATTGCAAAATCCCCATTCCCTCCCCTCTCCTGGGGGAAAGATATTGCAAAATCCCCATTCCCTCCCCTCTCCCGGGGGAAGGATATTGCAAAATCCCCATTCCCTCCCCACTCCCTGGGGAAGGATATTGCAAAATCCCCATTATCTCCCCTCTCCTGGGGGAAGGATATTGCAAAATCCCCATTCCCTCCCCTCTCCTGGGGGAAAGATATTGCAAAATCCCCATTCCCTCCCCTCTCCTGGGGGAAGGATATTGCAAAATCCCCATTCCCTCCCCTCTCCTGGGGGAAGGATATTGCAAAATCCCCATTCCCACCCAACTCTGGGGCCAGCCAGAGGTGGCATTTGCCAGTTCTCCGAATTGCTCAAAATTTCCGCTACGGGTTCTCCAGAACCTGTCAGAACCTGTTTTTTTTCCATCTGCTTATTTAAGAAACAAACTGAAAAACTATAATAAAGAAAGATGTCCCACCTTTTTCAGCGTAAAAGATTATCCAGGGCAGTATTAAGAGAACCAAAAGTAAATACAGGTTGTCCTCAACTTACAACGGTTCGTTTAGTGACCGTTCAAAGTTATGGCACTGAAAAAGTGACTTGGATGACTTGTCTTTCACAGTTGAAACCTTGGGCAGTGTCCCCATGATCATGTGGATACTGATCATGATCAGTTTCTTCCTGAACGCCATGACTCTTAATAACTAATTAATAACTAATTCCCACAACACTGTCAAATGATTTACTAAGACTATATTACTATTATTCTTCTCTTCCTTACTAGTATCTATCTCTTCCCACTTATGATTATAACCGTGTTGCTTGTATCTTTCAATTATATTGTTTTTATTTGTTTCCTAGTACGATTTGATAGCTTATTAGTAAACTTGACTGTCACTAAGTGTTGTATCTTTTTATTCTTGATGAATGTACTGTATTCTCCTTATGTACCCTGAGAGCATATGCAGCAAGACAAATTCCTTGTGTGTCCAATCACACTTGGCCAATAAAGAATTCTATTCTATTCTATTCTATTCTATTCTATTCTATTCTATTCTATTCTATTCTATTCTATTCTATTCTATTCTATTCTATTCTATTCTATTCTATTTTCTCTTCTCCTCTTCTATATTCTCTTCTCTTCTCTTCTCTCTTCTCCTTTCCTCTCCTCTCCTCTCCTCTCCTCTCCTCTCCTCTCCTATACATTCCATTCCTTTCCATTCTGTAATTCTATTCCATTCCATTCCATTCCATTCCATTCCATTCTATACATTCCATTCCATTCTTTAATTCTACTCTACTCTACTCTACTCTACTCCTAATGTTCTATCCTATCCTATCCTATCCTATCCTATCCTATCCTATCCTACTCACTCTACTCTACTCTACTCTACTCTACTCTACTCTACTCTACTCTACTCTATTTTCTATTCTATTCTATTTTCTATTCCATTCCATTCCATTCCGCCCCGCCCCACCCCACCCCACTCTACTCTATTCACGAAATTCAAATGCTAGGTAACTGGTTCACACTTACAACCGTTGCTGTGTCCCACGGTCATGTGATCACTTTTTGCGACCTTCTCACCAGCCAAGTCAATGGGGTAGCCAGATTCACTTAATAACCGCGCGACTAACTTATCAACTGCAGTGATTCGCTTAACAGCTGTGGCCAGAAAGGTCGTAAGATGAGCCAACGCTCACAACCAATGTGTCTCTTAACAATTAGAACTTTTGGACCCATTTGGGGGGTCTTGTAATCTTGGAACCTGTAATCTTCTTAAAATCAGCCATGAGTTAGAGAGGGAAGCCTCAGCTCTTCAGTCGTAACTGTTAAGCCAATACACAAACCAATAAATAGACCAATGAATGTGTGTGTGTGTGTGCATGTGTGTAGCACAGATGTTCGTTTCTAATGCAATCTCCATTCAATTTCCTAAGTGCAGTCCCTCTGTGCAAACTAGCTTAGCATTATGTTTAGCTTGCAAATTCTTTTAATAAATAATGAATGCAATAAAACCAGTAGATCAATGGCAAGCTTGAGAAATCATAAAGGGGATTGGAGGGGAAGGGGGGGGGGAGAGACAGAAAACCCTTTTGTGTTCAAGCTGTTGCCGATTAAAACGAGGGGGAGGAAAAAAAAAACTTTAATCCACGGGCGGATCAATATTACTCTTTTCCTTTTTAACCCAGCACATAAATAGCACATCGTCTCTAAATGCAGTTTAATGCTCTTACCCAGAGCTTCGTCTCAAAACAACCGATGCAACTGCGGTATGCAAGGAACGATTGAAATCTTTCCGAAAATCATTTTGAAATATTAGAGAAGAAAAGAGAAGAGGGGAGAAGAGGGAGGGAGGGAGGAAGGAAGGAAGGAAGGAGGGGAAAATAAAGAAAAGGAGGGAGGGAGAGAAAGAGGGAGGAAGGGAGGAAAGAAAAATAAAGAGGAAGGAAGGAAGGAAGGAAGGAAGGAAGGAAGGAAGGAAGGAAGGAAGGAAGGAAGGAAGGAAGGAAGGAAGGAAGGAAGGAAAAATAAAGAAAGGGAGAGGAGGGAGGGAGGGAGGAAGGAAGGAATAATAAAGGGAGGGAGGGAGGAAGGAAGGAAAAATAAAGGAAGGAAGGAAGGAAGGAAGGAAGGAAGGAAGGAAGGAAGGAAGGAAGGAAGGAAGGAAGGAAGGAAGGAAGGAAGGACGAAGTCCAATACAGACTACATGATTGAGGCTTCTGAAGAAAACTTTCCAAAGGTAAAAATTAGGATGCTGGCCCTGCTCAAAGCATCAAACCAAAGCAGAAGAGAAGAGAAGAGCACGAGGGACACTTAATCACCTGACATTCACGGTGGACAATCAACAGAGAAGTCCATGCAAAAAAGGACATGGAGTTTCCTGTAAGCTGTATCATTCATTACGGAGACACAGATGCATGCCCTGAAATTTTGCAGAAGCAGGAATTTTGGGTCAATTCAGATTTCAGATTTTCCAACTGTAAAAAACCTCAAGAAGGACGAGACCAAAAACTCAGTGGCCTGGCAGAAGTACGCAATACTTAGTGGTCCCCAAGCTTAAAAATGCACCAACCTTTGGGGAAACTTCTAATATTTTGAGCAGAATACGTCCCATCGCCCAGAAGCCTTACAGGTTATTGTTTTTAGCAACTCATTTCTCATCCAAAGTTTTTTTTTTAAAAAAAAATAGGCATCCATAGCCTCTAAAAACAAAAATCAAGTCGGTTTAACATTTGCAAAGTGTGGTTTGTAAGCCCCAAATTTCTTTATGTTTCTTCTTTTGAACAAAGGAGACAGGTGTTTGTCGAAGACATTTTAAAGTTATAAAACGGAGAGAAGAGCATTTGCAAATACATATCCAGACAGCCCTCGACTTACGACAATGAAGCCCAAAATGTCCACTGTTAGCGGCTTTTGCACTGCTTTTTTTTTTTGCTGCAGTTGTTAAATGAATCACAGGAGTTGTTAAGTGAATCATGGGGTCGTTAAGCAAATCTTGGCTTCCTCCATTGACTTGGCTTGTCGGAGGTTTGCAAAAAGTGATCACATGACCTTAGGACATGGCCACAAGTATGACCCGATAGCCAAGGGTCTGAATTTTCATCACGTGATTATGGGGATGCTGGAAAGGGCGCAACTGTGGAAAACAGCCATAAGTCACTTTTTTCAGTGCCGCTGTTAACTTTGAATAGTCACTAAATAAACAGTTTTAAGTTGAGGACTGCCTGTAAAAGCCTAATGCCCAACATCACAAGCTGAAACAGACTCAATCCACACAGCTAAGAAATAAGCGGAATTTATTTCTAAGTGGGTGTGGGTGGGTGAGGGTGTATGTGTGTGTACATATATGCACTTATATACACACATATACCCACCCACCCCACACATACACACATATATATATATATATACCTTTCCCCTAAAATAAGACTCAACTGGAAAATAAGGCCTAGCATGATTTTTCAGGATGCTTGTAATATAAGCTATAGCTCCAAAAATAAGCCCCAGTTAAGATCATCAGCCAGACGGACACATTTAGTACCGCATTTCCCTGGAAATAAGACCTAACTAAAAAATAAGGCCCAATGCATTTTTTGGAGCCAGAATTAATATGACCCAGTCTTATTTTCCAGAAAACACGGTATATACACATAAATATACATATACATACATGACATACATACATTACAAATATTACATATATATATACATTACATACATACGTACATACATACATACATACATACATATACGGTATGACTAGCTGATGAAAGCTAAATTAAAAGTCTGTTTTAAAGTATTGGTTAGGATTTTAGCCAGAGTTTCAAAAGACCTTACAAAGTGTTTTGTTGGGATTTTGGAGGCTCTTAAACTGGGATTTTAGACAGGATTTTAAGCATTTCAACTAACAGACTTTTAATGACGTGGGAAAACACCAGAGATTTTAACTTTTTACATACACACACCCGCGAAAACTTGAGAAGACATATATATCTGGAATGAGCTCCCTCCAGAGATACGGAGGATCCCGGATCTACGCACCTTCCGTCGCGTGCTCAAGACTTTCTTATTTCATCAAGCGGGCCTGGCCTAAATCTTTTCCCCTTTTTAAACGGAAATTTTAATTTGTTTTTTAAATTATTAGGGGTTTTAAATTTGTCTCAGCCAAATTATTTAATTCGTTTTTATTCCATTTAAAATTTTTGTATTTATGTGTTTTATTCTGTGGCTGTTCAATGCCCTGAGTCCTTCGGGAGTAGGGCGATATATAAATCTAATAAAATGAAATGAAATGAAAAGTATATATATATTTCTTTATCAGCGAAATATAAATTATAAATATAAAGATAAATAATTTATATTTCGCTGATAAAGAAATAAAGGGAGACTAGTATAGATCTATTTCAAGCTATTTATTTCTCATCAGCTAGCCATACCCTTACTTGGATTCGAACTTGGGCTGCCTGCATGCTAGGCAGTTGTATTAACCTCTGAGCCACAAGTTCTCCTCCCGTCATCAGCTTGAGCCACGGGAGAGGTATAAAATGGTTTGTTGTAAATGCGACTGCTTGAGGGCTCCTGGATTGGAGCTGAAAGGCAAAAGGGATGCAGTACACTCCCTCCCACATGCTGGGGTAAACAAGGTGTCTCAATAGAAAAACCCTGAAATAAGCGCTTGGCCTTATTTTCGGGGAGGTCTTATTATTTTGGGGAGCATGGAGGAAACTAGAGGAAATGGCGGGGACCGGCTGCACATGTGTTTAAATATTTTCGGGGAGGGCTTATTTTGGGGGGGGGTATTTTATTGCATGCGCTCAAAGGCTGACTGGGCTTATTATCAGGGGATGTCTTATTTTAGGGGAAACGGTACACACGTGTGTGTGTATGTGTCTGTGCAATTAAGGTATGACGATAAAAGCCGACAACATGTTAATATTTATGTCTAAATTTACAGTGCATGGAAATGTCTATTTTTCCCTCTTAAGGCATTACTATGTTTGCACACTTATTCTCCAGTAAAAAGAAACTACCTCTTTGGTCCTGAAATAAGAATTTACACTCTGAAATGAGAGATAAAAGTTCAAAGATTTGACACAGGGAGACATCTCTTTGCTGTCCTTTTATACAGCAGGATTCATCCATCCCACTCTTCACTTTCCCAATGTTCAATTGCATAACTCCTTTGAAAAGCTATTTAAAGCAAAAACGAAGAAGTAGAAGAAGAATCTTCTGCGGAATAAAACAAACAAAAAAAAAGTGCTTCTTTAAAAGCAACCACGTTCAGTAACTTTTTCAAGTTACGCAGATAACACACGGAGCAAATTAACTTTAGCAATTAAAACGGAAACAATCCTGAATCAGGAAAGCAACCAAAATGTTTTTAAGGCAAATGCACACAAAAGTAACTATTGGCCAGGAATAAGTAACTGAAGCCTCTGTGTTAAATCATACATATAGGTCACCCTCGACTTACAACCACAATTGAGCCCAATAATTTCCAGTGCTAGGCAAGACAGTTTTACAGGAGCCTGGATAGCTCAACAGACTAAAAGCCTGTTATTAATATTCAGCTGTCTGCAATTATTGCAAGTTCGAATCTCACCAGGCTCAAGGTTGACTCAGCCTTCCATCCTTTCTAAGGTAGGTCAATTGAGGACCCAGTTTGTGGGGGCAATAAGCTGACTTCGTATAAAATATACAAAAGTATGAAGGCTGATGCTTAACACATTGTAAGCTGCCCTGAGTCTCTGGAGAAGGGCGGCATATAAATCCAATTAAAAAAAAGAAGAAAGAAAGAAAGAAAGAAAGAAAGAAAGAAAGAAAGAAAGAAAGAAAGAAAGAAAGAAAGAAAGAAAGAAAGAAAGAAAGAAAGAAAGAAAGAAAGAAAGAAAGATTCAGCTGTCTGCAATTACTGTAAGTTCGAATCTCCCCAGGCTCAAGGTTGACTCAGCCTTCCATCCTTTCTAAGGTAGGTAAATTGAGGAGCCAGTTTGTGGGGGAAATAAGCTGACTTCGTATAAAATATACAAAAGTATGAAGGCTATTGCTTAACACATTGTAAGCTGCCCTGAGTCTCTGGAGAAGGGCGGCATATAAATCTAATTTTTTAAAAAAGTGAGTTTTGTCCCATTTCATGATTTCTCTTGTTACGATTGTTAAGTGAATCACTCCAAATGTTAAATTAACTTGTTTGCTAAGTAAATCTGGCTTTCCCATGGACTTTATCAGTAAAACCTGACCCCAAAAGCTTTCTTTCAATCCTGTTGTAACTTCAAACGGTCACTAAATGAACGGTCATAAGTCGAAGACTACCTGTATATCCATTCATCAGAATAAGCAACATTATGCGAAGGGCACAATGAGTACCAAATTGTAAGCTAAAGAAATTAAAGCCCCGAAAATAACAAAAACAGCTAATCTGCATTTTATCTGGATACATATTCCAAAAAAAAAAAATCTGTTTGGCATATTTCACTAAATCATGACGATGTCAAAATGATGGATGCAGTGATTTCATTTCCTAAATGCAACCATTATATATTTGTATCTTGATAGATGTCCGTTGCAACATTGGTAGGAAGATGTTTTCACGCAGATCTCATTATAGTTACGTTATTAAAAGGCCTTGGTTTATATTTAATTTTATATATTGATATACAGTTTTATATATTGATATGTTCCGTTGGGAGTGGGATAATTAATCATTCAGACTAAAAATTCCATGTTGAATAGCCTATGAAGGAAGTTATTACACCCACTACCGTGTTTCCCCAAAAATAAGACCTTATATTTTTTGAACCCCGAAATAAGCTCTTGGCCTTATTTTCAGGGAGGTCTTATTATTTAGGGGTGCATGGAGCAAGATGGGGCTCCTCTTGCCATCTTACCTGATTTCCAGCTCTGCATTTAAATATTTTCAGGGAGGGCTTATTTTCGGGGGGGGAGGTTTATTTTAGCACATGCGCTCAAAAGCCTGATTGGGCTTATTATCAGGGGATGTCTTATTTTCAGAGAAACAGAGTAACTCTAGAAGCTTTTATGATTTTGGTTTTCTCTTTTTCCAAAAAACCAAGTTTTGGTTTTAGAGGAATAATATCTTTTCTTCCTCCACTCCTCAGAAAACCTGGGAAGGGAGAGAGAGAGACACTCACACAGAAAGAGAGAAAGAGAAAAAGAGAGAAAAGATGCGGCTATTTTAAAAGCTTCAAACTCTCTGGCACTGCCATGCTTGTGAGAAGGTTAATGCATCTGTCACAATAAACTTTAACATCCACTAAATTTGAAAAGTCTTATTATACTTTTTTGAATTCCTCTCTCTTCCCTAAACAACATGATGTTGGTTTCAGAGAAATAATTCCTCTCCTCCCCACTCAGAAAACCCGAAGAGGGACAGAATAGAAAAAAAGAGAGAGAGAGAGAGAGAGAGAGAAAAGGATACGGCTACTTTAAAAACTTCAATCTCTCTGACACTGCCGCGTACCGAGAACATTAATGCATCTGTCACGATAACAAGCTAAGAATAACATCCAGACATCAAACCGAGCAACGAATCCATCTGAGGTGATTCACTCGGATCCGTCTCATTGATTTATTAAACGCACAGCAACATCTGCAGCCCTCGCAGAGGCGCTGGGCAAAATGAATGCAAGATCAATTCAAAGGAAAAAGAAAGAAAGAAAACAGATAAATTGACGCATAATTTACATGCAGTTTCACAAACGGGCTTCATTGTTTTATTTCGTCTCACTGGAGCCAATGAGTTTAATAAGTGCATGTTCTCTGATCAGGCGGCGTTAAAGGAGAGCTGGCGTCAGAGAAGGCAGCAAAATAGTTTCCAAACACTTCGTGAATATGCAGCAAAGAATATCATCCAGGCCTAATTATTTGGCTTCAGCTTCAGGGAGCAAAAAATAGGTTGGAGTAGGCTCAGGACAGCAGGTGGAGGAGACCAGGAGTGAGCAAAAAAAAAATGTCGGCTATGCCGGGTTCAAATGTGTTACACAAATGCACAAACTCTACCCTACCTACCTTGTGTTTTGGGAAAAAAAGCTAGAATTCCTGGGTAATTCCTGGAAGAGAGAGATAAGAATCACAGCTCCTTCACAATAGGTTTTGCTGTAACGGAACTCGCAGGAGAATTAACTATTCTTCCGCGCCCACACCCAACTTCTCTAGAAACTTCTAGAAAGCAATTCGCTGCGCGCAAGGATATTGCTAAGCCAGATATACCGCCCAATTGCATTTGAAAAACTTTACACGGCATCGCCAAGAACTTCTGGAGGTCACGCATTGGCCCCCACCTTCAGGTGGTTTGTTTGCGTTCAACTATTATGGGGCCTAGTCATTCTGCTTGATGGTTCAGGGTCTAGGACAGGTAGTCCTCGAGTTACGACCACAATTGAGCCCAAAATGTACATTCTTCAGTGACAAATGTGTTAAGTGAGTTTTGCAACCACTTTACAACTTTCCTTGCGACATTTGTTAAGTGAATCGCTTAAGTTATGAAATTAGTCATTTGGTTATTAAGTGAATCTGGCTTTCCCATTGACTTGGATCGTCAGAAGGTCACAAAAAGCAATTAGGGGACTCCAGAACACTGCAACCGTCGTAAATATGAACCAGTTACCAAGAGTTTTGGTCACGTGACCACGGGGATTCTGCAATGGCCGTTAAGTGTGAAAAACGGTTATAAGGCACTTTTTTCAGTGCCGTTATAACTTTGACCGGTCACTAAACGAATGGTTGTAAGTCGAGGACTGTCTGTTTAAAGCCAGTCAATTCTACTTTCTTTAAAAACCACCAAGTACAGGTAGTCCTCGACTTACAACCGTTTATTTAGTGACCGCTCAAAGTTACAACGCCGCTGAGAAAAGTGACTTAGGACCGTTTTTCACACTTACGACCGTTGCAGCATCCCCGTGGTCACGTGATCAAAATTCAGACCTTTGGCAACTGGCTCATATTAAACGACGGCTGCAGTGCCCCTGGGTCACACAATCCCCTTTTGCGATCTTCTCACAAGCAAAGTCAATGGGGAAGCCAGATTTGCTTAACCGCTGTCTTACTCACTTAACAAATGCAATGATCCGGTTAACAGCTGCGGCAAGGAAAGTCGTAAAGTGGGACAAACTGACTTAACAAATATTTTAACTTGACAACAGAAATTTTGGGTGCAATTGTAGTTGCAAGGACTACCGAGGACGATCTGTAAACAAATACTATGTTTCCCCAAAAATAAGACCCTGTCTTATATTTTTTTGAACTCCGAAATAAGCGCTTGGCCTTATTGCCATGCACTCAAAAACCCAATTGCGCTTATTATCAGGGGAATGTCTTATTTTGGGGGAAACAGAGTATCATCTACTCTATCATTTTATCTCTCTCTCTCTCTCTCTCTCTCTCTCTATCGTGTTTCCCCAAAAATAAGACCCTGTCTTATATTTTTTTGAACCCTGAAATAAGCCTTATTGCCATGTGCTCAAAAGCCCAATTGGGCTTCTTATTAGGGGAATGTCTTATTTTGGGGAAAACAGGGTATCATCTACTCTTATCATCTACTCTATCTATCTATCTATCTATCTATCTATCTATCTATCTATCTATCTATCTATCTATCTATCTATCTATCTATCTATCTATCGTGTTTCCCCAAAAATAAGATCCTGTCTTATATTTTTTTGAACTCCGAAATAAGCGCTTGGCCTTATTGCCATGCACTCAAAAGCCCGATTGGGTTTATTATTAAGGGAATGTCTTATTTTGGGGGAAACAGGGTATTACTTATTCAATATATGAATAAGTCAATGCTTTTTAACCAATACAGTTTACTAGAGTTTGTCATCGTTCAGCTGGATTATTGTCATGGAAAGATATGTTGTGTATTTTATGGTTAACCCTCCCGTACTTTTTGCTCACAATTAAAGGAAAACACAATTATGCAACGCTTAACTGTTACTCTGCAGAAAAGAGGGGAAAGAAAAAATGTTTCTCAAAACCTACAAAATAAGCAGCCGGATTCCATCTAAAAGTGAGACGCAAAGTTTTTCAGCTCACACTTCTTGCCACCAAACTACATGTACATCAGTAAGCACAGCACTTCAACATTCACACCCGTCTACAAGCTGGCAAGTTAATAAATATTTCTCTTTTTAAAAAATATCAAGCGCATCTGTCAACTCATTGACTAACCACTCTGGACACGTTTGAATTCATGCGAACCACTTGACATTCAAAATATGGTCTTGTTTATGCGAAGATTATTGTGGGCATTGGAAACTGTGATGTGACAAAGATTTAACTTTTGGATTGCCTGCATCGAATACAGCAACTGCAAGATTTATGGGATTCTTTTCAAACAGATGCTACAACCCAGGAAGAATTATGTCACAAAAGCAAGGCCCAAAGTCAGTGTTGGTTGGTGCTTTTCTTTTAAAGCATATACTCTTTTTATGGGAGAACTGATCACTGTTTTAAATACATATTTTTTTTAAAAAAAAATTAAAACTTTACTAAGCTCATTTATGAATTCCCTCTTTTTCCGAAGACCTTTTAAAATTTGCTTGAGATTCCTGATTTCCGTAACTAGGCACGCTTGACATGGTAAAGACATCACTTTGCAAATGTTTTGATTGACAGTAAGACTTTCTTAGTTGCTTTGTCCTAAGAAATTATATTCAGAAGTCAAATGAATGGCCTGATCGTCCAGCTAGATACATATAGGCACATAAATGGTTTTTAGGTACTAGTATATGCCTAACATTATCCATAGGATCCTAGATGATTAAAAAGGCTAGAATTAATTACTTGCCTGAATTTCCACAGCAATCTATAAAATATGCTTATAAAATACAGTATCATTGGAATTCCCAAGAGGGTCACCAATGAACACAGATATATAATATTGAAAAAGGAGATTTACTGAAACAATACCTCTACCTTAAAATAAAAGGACAGCACGTGGAGTTTTTTAAAAAAGGGCTACAATAGAAAAGAATTTGGATTTTTCAACAACAGAGACACATTTCCTTGTTTCCCAAAACTTCCAACAAGAGTTCGGATAAACACTTCAGGAAACAAGTGAAGTTTTCAACTTAACAGAAACAAATATTGTTTAAAGATGTTGCCATACTACCAAAAAAAACCCCCCAAACCCCAAACTTAAAAAAAAAAAAAATTGTGCTTCCAGAAGAGGAAGGGATGGTGATGGAAGAGGAGGAGGAAGAGGAGGAGGAAGAGGCAAAAAAAGGAAGAAGAATATAGATTGTAATGGTCAAATAACATTCAGAGGGCCAATGCAAAGTCGCATCCCAGCTGCACAAAGACATCTTTTTGACAATTTCACATTTGAGGTGCACAAACTCGACCTACTGTGGGGTTACCATGTCAGAATGCACTGTTGAATTCAAAGTCATACGCCTAAAATTAATTAAGAAATGTCGACATAAGAAAAAAGACAGGACCCCAGACCTCTTATAAATTCTCCTTTCACAGGTCTGCAATCCAATTTCTATACCGAGTTTTGTTTCAATGCTGCAACTATAGGAACAGTTCCGCTGTCAGTTATGGGAACCCCAAAGATAAATATCTCACGGCTTTTTTTTTATTATTATTGCAATCAAAGGACAGCTGTTTGTCATTTCCCAAAGAGAAGGTTATTCCACGTCCTTCGTCACCAAAGCATGAAGTCAAAGTAACGGGATATTTTTTCTCTCCAAGGGGGGGAAAAAAAGGAAGACTGAGAATTCAATCGTAGGATCAGATGGATAAGAAGTGCGACACTTATTAAACAGCATATTTAGAAGTCTCATTTATGTTAATGGGATTAATTTCCAAGGAGATGCGTACAAAATGACAAAAATAAGGAACAGTCAAACTGTACCTTCCCTTACTTGCTTCTTTTAAAGCTTTATGTTTTTTATTAGACATCTACTTCTGTTTTTTAAAAAATCTGCTTCTGATTTCTATCGAGCTGGAGATTGCCATGCAGTTGCTCTCCAATTAAAATTTCATACCATCTCCTAGCTGGGTTTCATAAAGCTTCTGGAAAGCCGTGAGCCTCTCTGCACACAATGCCATAATATTTTACTAAAGGCATCCCGTTAGTCGTACTTTCTGCACTCAAAATACCAGCCAAGACTTTACTTTAAGACTTCTGCAAAGTTTCATGGGTCTGAAGAAATAAATACCCAATTCGTTCTTTTGCCGCCAGATCTAGCAAACTCCTTTTAAAAGATGCCCCCGAATCTTGGGCATCAAGATTTGATTTTTATTTGATTTCATTGTCGTTTGAACTAATATAACTCCTGCCTCTCCAGTTACAAGTGGCTTTTTAGGAAGTAGCCACCTCTGTTTCAATTTGTCTTAAATGAGGAGACGGAAGGCGAAGGGCTTATTATATATCCAACCCGCCCACATCATTTTGACTTGACATGGTTTAAAGGCAGCAACTTCACAGAGAAGGCACAAGCTAAAGGCACGATGCCCTTCTCTGAAATGAAGGAAACGCCTTAGCCATCTGTTCCAGTCTTATTTGAATACCAAGCGACGCTTACGTGCGAGCGACTTTAAAAGTAGAAATAATTGCTACTGCAAGGAGTCTAAATGCACAGGAAAAGTGAGTGACACCATAGGGGAGAAGTCAACATTGCACACAAGACACCCAAAAGTGAAAGTAACTCTGTGGACAGTCTCAATCCTTCAGATCATGATTGTCCCCAAAAGTGCTTTTCCAAAAGGCAACTGGGACTTCCTTGGTTTTGTTTTCCTTTGAAAAGGTCTCACTTCTCATCCAAGAAGCTTCTTCAGTTCTGAAGAAGGCTAAAAGGCTAAAAACTTTACCTATACTCTACTCAACATGTGACAATCAAAGGACAATCTAGTCTTTTGATTGCCACATATTGAGCAGAGAGTAATATGTTTTTTCAGAATTTTAGAAATGCGTAGAATGAAGTATTTGGCCGTTTCAAGCCCTCTAAAATCAGGGCATAGTGAGAATGCAGAGCGTGTTCCACTTGTGTGCAAAATAAAATGAGGTTTTTATACAGGCAAGCAAGTTCTAAGGGGAACATGTACACCCCAAGAAATTTCAACCTGAAGGGGGAAACTTCAGATTTCCCAATGTGAGAACTCAATCCAAGGGCTCGGTGTGTTCCTTTTAAACTAAACAAAAAATAAGAAAAGATAACAAAGTAGAAAATGTTTTAAATAATAAACAATGATTTAATAATAAACAATGAATAGAAACAAAAGTTGGCAAGTTTTGTATTCATTCTAAGATCCCAGAAAACACATTCACAAGAAAGTTAGCTTTGTGGCAGCTTAGTTTCTTAAAAATTGAGAATAGTTGGGTCATTTTGATCAGAACTGGGGATTTTTCCTTCCCCAATCTTTTTCCTACCGAAAACTTCCTCCGATTTGAATGTTCTTGTACATTTACAATATGCAGAAAACTTTTCTACATATTGTTTTGCAGGATGAGATAAAAGAACTATACTATTTGGAGAAACTGGGAGCCACTTTCTGACTGTATTTGAATAACTCTGGAGACGGTGGGGCAAATAATATTTCTGAGAACGTTCCTTTAATTTACTATACTCAGGAGAAGTTTGCAAATGGTCATTCAGTTCTGAGCTTACACAACTCCTAATGTTTTCTAATAATCTGCCAAGTGACATCCTCTTTGTGCGTTGCAAATTATAATTCCAGCCACAATAATTTAAGGAAATACAAAGTTTTAAAGTTTCACCACAAAGGAACTGGGGAAACTGTCTCACATACATAAAATCTGAAGAACAAGTGTATTTTTGGTGTTTTAGGAAAGAAATTCAGAGTGTAATTTGTATTAACAAAAAAAATAATAAATTACCAAAACCTTGAATTAATCCTACTTCTTTCTAGTCTATGTATTTATAAAAGCATATTTTTTTCCTGCTTGCATTCTGACCGAGCAGACAGACTTGCTTATCTCTCATATGAATATTGCAAAAGGTTTTTGCAAGTAAGGACATTAAATAAAATTAGTTCCAATATTACTATATGATCACTTTTCTTTAAGAAAATTTGCTCCGGGCGTTTTTTGCCTGCTATTTACATAATCTCATTCAACCACAACTTCCCTCTAGGGAACCAAGCATCCAATAGAAGTTGGTCCCACTTCTGGGCTTTACAGCCAAAGGACTCGGGAGAGCAGATGGCAGTCTGCATAAACCTTGCTCGGACCTTTTTCCTTATGGCAGGATCCTCAAATTGCAACCCAGTTTGTCTTGTTGGCTAGGTTCGAGCCCCATGTGAACCCAGCAAAAATCTGGGGATCTTTGAATCTACCATTATGAAGATATGATCACTTAGATATCCAGCAGCCTTTTATCCCAACCTCCAAAACCTTAAACCCACGGATACAATCAACTTCTAAGCAGTTTCTATCCCAACCAAGTTTTTTTCTATTAGGGCAGATACACTATGCAAAATTTCAGCGAAAGCGGTTAAAAGAAATAGAAACTTGTCCTCAGCCTTTTGCTTCTTCAACGATTATCCTTGTCAAACTGCCTAGAAGTTGTTTCTAGGTAGAAATGTTTAGGATATGGCTGTTAAATGCGATCCTGAATCTCTCTTTTCCCAAAGAATTTCTCTACTCAATAGTCAACCCTTCCCTCCATCTTTTAAAGAAGATTAAACTTCGACTGGAACTCAACAGCTTGATACCCTAACAAAAACAATTGCCTTGTTCCAAAGGAGACCCTCATTTTTTTCCCCCAGCCAAAATTAAGTACCCAGAGGCATCTTTTAAAAATAAAAGTGGAACTTATTTTAAATTATAAAGTGCAACCTGGCCTTAAATCCCAAAGTCTGTGCACTTGCTTGCAAAGGAATACATTCTGCAACACCCCTAAAACCAAATGCCCCCTATTTTTAAAGCCTGGGGCTTTAGCTCCACATTGTTCGCACTGGGTCTTAATAATTGGTGGACAAACTCTGAATTTTGCAAACCAGCCTCCTTCCTCGATTTCTGTAAAGTTCATTTTACAGCCCAGCTTAGGGCACCATCTCAAAGTGGCATCTTTTATGGCGAGACGGGTCCTTATTCCCCAGAAACTTGCTTAAAAGTTGGACCGTAGCCGCACCACCTCACCCTTCTCGACTTCCCTCCTCCTGCCTCCCGAAGCCCCCTAATTTTCACAGGGGCAAAGTTTTGGGTCACGGGTTCAGATCTCACAATCCTGGACAAAGCAATTGGGAGGGACTTTGGACTTCCTCTATCTCTTTTTCCTCTGAATGAACACAAACCCCTGTCCTCCCAAATCCAGACAGGCACAGCGGTTCAAAAGCATCCTTGTCCCCCACTCCTTAAATTCCCCACTCTCCCCTCCCTGGTTGCAACTTGTCCCACTATTCCAGGCATCAAAATTCCCTCCTCAAAAAAGCTTTCAGGGACCATAAAGGTTGGAGATGCAGAGGAGATGCAAATCCTGATCTTCCCTCCTTTTCTTTTTCTTTCTTTCTTTTCTCTTCCTTCCTTCTTTCTTTCTTTTTCTTTCTTTGTTTCTCTTTCCTTCCTTCCTTCCTTCCTTCTCTTTCCTTCCTTCTTTCTTCTCCCTCCCTCCCCCCTTTCTTTCTCTCTCTCCCTTTCTTTCCTTCTTTCTTTCCTTCCTTCTTTCCTTCCTTCCCTCTCCCTTTCTCTTTCTTTCTTTTTCTTTCTTTCTTTCCTTCCTTCCTTTTCCTTCCTTCTTTCTCTCTCTCCCTTTCTCTTTCTTTCTTTCTTTCTTTCTCTTTCCTTCCTTCTTCTCTCTCTCTCCCTTCTCTCTCTCTTTCTTTCTTTCTTTCTTCTTTCTTTCTTTCTCTTTCCTTCCTTCCTTATATTATGTGCATTACTTTCTAAAGGCATGAGCCGCTCACTGGCATTGGTTCTTACATCCCAAACCGGAGTGGACGGCGGAGGGGAATCCCAAAACACCCGTTAGAGACCTCATGCAACGAAGCGCGACCTCTCTCCTGCTCCATTCACACGTTCGGAAGCGAGTTTTCTCGTCTGGGAGGGTTTTTTTGCCTCCACCCCCCCCCCTTATGTTTCCCGGCATCTGAAGGGGCTGTTTCTTTCCTCCCTTCCTCTACATCTTCCCCCACCCCTCCCCAAATGACGGGTCTGGTCTCCTTTCCCCGCAAAAGAGACCCTCCCTCCCCACCCTCTCTTTCTCTCACACACTCACACACACACACACAGACACTCCGGCCCGCGCTCACCTGGCGTTGGTGCAGTCGCTGTACAAAGTTTCGAAGTCTTTGCGCGTGATGAGCTTGCACCGGTTGACGCCCGGCTGGATGGCGCCCAGCCCGCGCAGGATGCGCACTTGCTCCACGGTGCAAACCACGGGCGCGATGTCCAGCCGCTTCAGCTTGGTGTAGACGGTGTGGAGCCCGCCGACCAGGTGCTTGAGGAAGAGGTCGAAGACCTGCGGCAGGCAGATCAGCTCCTGCCCGTCCACCACGAAGGAGGCCACCTTCACCCCGTGCAGGTCCACCATCTTGCACTCGTTGCCCACCAGCGGAGCCGACGCCGATGCCCCGGAGACCCCCGCTCCTCCTCCGCCTCCGACGCCGCCGACCGCCACCCCCAGCCCGCCGACGCCCGCGGGCGCCGCGTTGGAGATGAAGCCGTGGATGAGACCAGTACCGACGCTGCTGCTGGTGCTGCTGCTGCTGCTGCTCCCTCCGCCGCCGGCCAGCCGCGGAGACTCGGAGGGGCTGGGGGAATAAAGAGGGTCCGCCCGGAACAAACCGGCCGAGACCCCCGCGCTGCTGCTGCTGCTGTTTCCACCGCTGCTGCTGCAGCCCCCGCCGCCGCCTCCGGCGGCTCCCCCGGCGTTGCTCCCGCCGCCTCCTCCTCCTCCTCCTCCTCCTCCGGGGTTGGAAGTTGCGGGAATGCTCGGGGGAGAAGACACGGCCATGCTCTCTACTCCTCCTCCGCCCCGGCCGCCTGGCTCGGCGTCGGCGTCGCCAGCCGCATCCAACTCGGCCGGCTCCACTTTTTCCTCCAAACTGTTTGCGCTTCCTCGAGGAAAAGAGGCGAAAAGCAGCCGGCGAGCGATGCAAGGAGGGGGGGGGGGCTGGGGGGGGCGTGGGGTGGGGGGTGGGAAGGACGGACCCTGGCCCGGCCCCGCCCACGCCCCGCCCCTTTTCCCCGGGGAGCGCCCAGAGAAGCAGCGCTTTGCCCGCCCAGGCGCCGCCTCCTCCCTCTCCTTTCCTCCCCCTCCCCACCCCCAGTCTAACCCTCCCCCCCCTACCCAGTCCTGGCCAGTGGGCGGGAGGGGTCTTCCTTGGCTCCGCCCACCCGGAGCGCTGCTAAGGGGGTCCCAAGCCCCGAGCGGAGGGGCTTCTTTGGAGCGTCTCTTTTGCTTTCTTTCCTTTGCTGCGGGCGCCCGGTTGGGGATCCAGCGGCCAGATGGCCAACTTAAAAAAGAGAGGCGGCGGGGAAGTTTGATGAGGCTGGGAGGGTAATGCCACACACACACACACACACGTACACAGACACATCTGCAATGAGTCTACACGTGTCTCCGGGCGTGGGAGCCCTTTTGTGCGTGGGGAAGGGGGCAGCCTTGGGACTCACTAGACCGCTTGGAGGGTCGCCCGCGGATGTTTGGGGGGGGGAGAGCTGGAGAGAAGCCGGCGGGGACCCGCGCTCGGTGGGGCCAGGAAATTTATGGGAAGGTTGTTGAGACTTTGGGGGTGGGGGGTGCCCGTAAAGAGAGATTGGGTAGATGCAGCCTGAAATGGCAAGTCTCGAAATTAAGTAAGAATGTGCCAGTTTAATATTTCCAAAAATATTCTTATGTGGGGGGGCAGGGGTTTTCCTACCTAGGGCATCCTTCTCATGCCCCATTCGGTCCTTTTTGCATGGTCAGCTTAAAGCAGAAAGGGTCTCACCGCACCTCCATAGTTTGAAAAAACTTGATTTTCCTAACCGGAGTGGCTGCATTCACACAGCAAAGCTAAAAAAGCGCGAGCCTACCGTGCCATGGTTTGCCATGGGCAAATATGCCAGTGACTTATTTTTCAGCCCTATTACAGCAGCATCCAACAAGCAAGGCTTTCGTTTCCGAAGACTGAAGAAGATTGCTAAATGCCTAGTAGAGCTGCATTCAGATGTTTATTAAACATGATGGTTCAGCCGTTGGGGGGGGGGTGCAAAACGCTGGAGAACTGCCTGATGGATGGATGGCAGCAGAAATAATGCAGAAAATACACTCTTTTTGGCAATCTAGATCTGCTAACCTTACGTTGGACTACCCACGGTTAGTTTGAGTCACCCAGATTGCTAAAATGAAAAACATGGTTTAGAAAGCAGGCGGGGCTCAAGCATGTTAACTGCGAACCATCCGTTGGCCAAGCACCCAGCTTCTAATCACATGACCGTACGGGTACTGCGAGAGTCGTGTGCAAGAATTGGTCACAAAAATCACTTTTTTTCACTGCCGTTTGTAACTTTGAACAGTTGCTAGACAATGCATATAAGTCAAGGCCTACCTTTAAATAATTAAATATTATTATAATTATTATCCTGTGTTGATTATTATTACTTTGTTTTGTATGTACACTGAGAGCTTATGCACCAGAGACAAATTTCTTGTCAAATCACACTTGGCCAATAAAGAACTCCTATTCTATTCCATTCCATTCCATTCCATTCTCAATATTCTATTCTATTCTATTCTATTCTATTCTATTCTATTCTATTCTATTCTATTCTATTCTATTCTATTCTTTCTTCTATTCCTAATTCTATTTCATCTCATCTCTCTCCTCTCCTCTCCTCTCCTCTCTTCTTCTATCCTATTTCTACATTCTATTCTATTCTATTCTATTCTATTCTATTCTATTCTATTCTATTCTATTCTATTCTATTCTATTCTTTCTTCTATTTTCTATCCTACCCCAGCAAATTTCAATCAGTGCATTAAAGGGCTTCCCTTGCTTTGAGCCAATGCAACTGCCTGCTGTGAACTTGTGTAGCCCAGATGAAGAACCAAACCACAGAGGGAGTTTCAATCATACGGTTACACGGTACTTTACTTGCACCAACTTAAATCAGTTGGTTTTTTTAAAACAACGTTCTCCCTAAGTGGTTTGCAAGAGCGAAGCCCAATTACGGTTGCCTAATCTGTAGTGAGAGCAGATTGACGCAGGACTACAGCCGCAGCCGTGCAGGTCCGGCTATAGGTGGACTGAATCCTTTCCTAAGGATCAATTAGATGCTTGCATCAGATACTCCCAAGATCAAGGTAGCAGCCTCTCCCAGCTTGCAGTTGAGAGTCCAGAGATCTGCTGCTTTTAAGCGTGGTCTTGCCTGAAAGAGCTGGAAAGCACATCTATGCTTTTAAATATGTGTTCTTTGTGTGACCCGTCTCCATTGCCTTTTTCTAAGCAGAATTAGAAACTCATTCCACCAGGTAAGGTGTCAGGTCCTCTACGACAGGTGTCCCCAGCAGTGGTGAAATCCTCCGAGGTTTGCCACCGGTTCGCTGCATGCCAAACACGCAGTGCGTGCGTGCAAGCACAGTGCATATCAGATGCATGCTGTGCGTGCATGCCCAGCAGAGGTGGGTTTCAGCAAGTTCTGACCAGTTCCGGAGAACCGGTAGCAGAAATTTTGAGTAGTTCGGAGAACCAGTAGTAAAAATTCTGACTGGCCCCACCCCCATCTATTCTCTGCCTCCCAAGTCCCAGCTGATCAGGAGGAAATGTGGATTTTGCAGTAACCTTCCCCTGTATTGAGGAGGGAATGGAGATTTCATAGTATTCTTCCCCTGCCATGCCCACCGAGCTATGCCACGCCCACCGAGCCGCACCCACAGAACCGGTAGTAAAAAAAATTTGAAACCCATCACTGATCCACACTGATACACGCCAATTGCACGCTGCGTGCAGAAAAAGGAGGCTTAAGAAGGTAAGTAGAACAGCAAAGGGGAGGGGGAACAGCTGTGCCGCGCGATTTAGATTCTCTAGAAAACAAGATTTCCTGCTTTCTAGCAAATATAAATCGCGCGGCACAGCTGATCGTCGGAAATACCACTTCGGACGAACCGGTAGCATTTATTACTACCGGTTCATGCGAACTGGTGCAAACCGGTAGTATTTCACTCCTGGTCCTCAGCCCCCAGTCCATGGACTGGCACTGGGCTACGGCCAGGGGTGGGTTCTACTTACCTTTACTACCGATTTGCAATGGGATCTCTTCTGCGCATGTGCAGATCACCGATGAGGATATTATTATTATTATTATTATTATTTATTAAATTTATATACCGCCCTTCTCCTAGTGGACTCAGGGCGGTGTACAGCCAAGAATAAAAGCACTCCAATACAAAATTTAAAAATTAGTAAAAGAATTAAATAATTTTGGCCCAACAAATTTAAAAAACCAATAGACAATTAAAATTTAAAACCCATAAAAACTTTAAACTTAAAAAGGGGGGGGGGGTTACGCCAGCCCAGCTTGACAAAATAAAAAAGTTTTTAGAGCACGGCGAAAAGCCCGGAGATCAGGTATCGTACGGATCTGCGGGGCAAATCATTCCAGAGGGCTGGTGCTGCCACAGAGAAGGCTCTCCCCCTGGGTGTCGCCAGCCGACATTGTCTGGCTGACGGCACCCTGAGGAGTCCCTCTCTGTGGGAGTGTACTGGCCGGTGGGAGGCTATCGGCGGCAGAAGGCGGTCTCGCAAGTACCCAGGCCCTATGCCATGGAGCGCTTTAAAGGTGGTCACCAACATATCCAGGGCAGTGGGCAGGGCCTCTTGCTGGTTTTACTACCAGTTCTTGCAAACCAGGGGCAACCCACCACTGGCCACAGCATGCCAGAAACCTGGCTGTGCAAACAAGCGATGCCCCATCCGTGAGATGCAGACAGCATGCGAAACCACAGTCCCTCCAGGCCACGGAAAAACCTCTTTCCACGGAAGCGGTCCCTGGTGCCCAAAAGTTTGGGGGGGGTGTCGCTGCTCTACGAACAGGTGAGCTGGGCCATCCCCCGGAATTAATTTACAAACCTTGAGCATTTCCTGAGCATGGAGAAGTGCAGTTCTGTTTGCCACGGATTGTTGCTTCTCAAGGCTACTGTTTTTATACAGCCTTTATGATTTTATATTGCTTTATGCCACTCTTGACACGAAGAGGAATTGATGTTCAAGGCTTCCATTGGCCTTGCTTAAAAAAAAAAAACCCTCATCCTTATTTAGAAATCTATTTAGCTTATGGAAAGCATTAAAGTCAGGGCGGAGGTGGGAGGGGGAAGATCCCAGAGCAAGGAATTTGATAGTCTGTAAATGGGGGAGGGGGGGGACATGGACAAAATTCCTTGGAAGGAACGAAGGAAAACAACAACAGAACCTACATTAGGTTTTATATTTCCTGTCTGAAGGTCTTTGCACGAGTTTCCTTGTTTAGAATTAAAGAGTCAACCCTTAAAAGTGGACAGGATGTTAAAAAAAAAATTGGGGCTAATTCTCTCAATTAGAAATTTGGGTGGTCCAGGCCTTTTTCTCTCAGGAATCTGGAAACCGAATCCTCGTGGCTGTTGAAAAGATAAATGGCTTAAATGCATGTCGATCTTTTTTTAATACTGTACAAAAAAAACTTGACTGGAGTTTGCATAAATAAACCGAACTGGCCGGTTACATTTCAATGTAATGTATTAAGTGAATGGAGCCTAGCCGATCACTCAGTGCATCCCTGCAGACCCAAAAACTGAATTCATGGAGTAATTCAGGAGTAAGCCTGGTCTTCAAATCCAGCCACAACAACCATAATGAAGAGCCTTGGTGGTGCAGCGGACTAAGTGCCGTTATGTAGCACTTAGCTGCCTGCAATTAGTGCGATTTCAAATCTCACCAGGCTCAAGGTTGACTCAGCCTTCCATCCTTCCGAGGTAGGTAAATTGAGGACCCGGATTGTGGGGGCAATGAGCTGACTTTGTAGAAACACCGCTTATGGGAGAGGGGGTACAAAAGCCCTAATAAGCAGGTATATACAAAATAATGAAGGCTATTGCCGTAAGTGCATTGTAAGCCGCCCTGAGTCTTCGGAGGAGGGCGGCATATAAATTGAACTAATAAATAAATAACTCTTAAGCCAAAACTGGCTTAGAGAGAGGCATCTGACAGCAGCTATCGCGATAAGAGATCAAAGAGAAATCAACCTTGAAAGAAGGTTACAACTTAAAAGCAGTAGCCAGTAAAAAAAAAAAAACATCTGAACTAGATCAATTAAAGCAGAGGTCTCCAAACTTGGCCCCTTTAAGACTTGTGGACTTCAACTCCCAGAATTCTCCAGCCAGCTATGCTGGCTGGAGAATTCTGGGAGTTGAAGTCCACAAGTCTTAAAGCGGCCAAGTTTGAAGACCTCTGAATTAAAGCATCAATTAAAATAGTCCCTAAAAGTTTCTTACAGGTAGTTCTCCACTTACAACCACAACCGAGCCCAACATTTTCTGTTGCTAGGCAAGACAGTTCTTAAGTGAGTTTTGCCGCATTTTACAACCTTTTTGCCACGGTTGCTAAGCGAATCACTGCAGTTGTTAAATGAGGAACGTGGCTGTTAAGTGAAGCTGGCTCCCCCATTGCTTTTCAGAAGGTCGCCAAAAGGGGACACCGCAACTGTTATAAATGTGAGCCAGTTGCCAAGCATCCAATTTTTTTGACCGTGTGATCATGGGAATGCTGCAATGGTCCTAAGTGCGAAAAACAGTCACTTTTTCAGTGCCATTATATCTTTGGTCATTAAAAGAACTGTTGTAAGTCAAGGACTACCTGTATTTTCCCTTAACTCACCAACTACCATACTGGGTGGCATACTGGCACAGGCTGACCCTGGTCCTAATTTTATAATGGGGTTCTCTTCCACCATCCATATTCTCCAAAAAACTTCCTATTAAGCATTCAATACATCTAAAGAATTCAGAAGGGAAGGGAAGGGAAGGGAAGGGAAGGGAAGGGAAGGGAAGGGAAGAGGAGAGGAGAGGAGAGGAGAGGAGAGAAGAGAAGAGAAGAGAAGAGAAGAGAAGAGAAGAGAAGAGAAGAGAAGAGAAGAGAAGAGAAGAGAAGATGGAAGGGAAGGGAAGGGAAGGGAAGGGAAGAGAAGAGAAGAGAAGAGAAGAGAAGAGAAGAGAAGAGAAGAGAAGAGAAGAGAAGAGAAGAGAAGATGGAAGGGAAGGGAAGGGAAGGGAAGGGAAGGGAAGGGAAGGGAAGGGAAGGGAAGGGAAGAGAAGAGAAGAGAAGAGAAGAGAAGAGAAGGGAAGGGAAGGGAAGGGAAGGGAAGGGAAGGGAAGGGAAGGGAAGGGAAGGGAAGAGAAGAGAAGAGAAGAGAAGGGAAGGGAAGGGAAGGGAAGGGAAGGGAAGGGAAGGGAAGGGAAGGGAAGGGAAGGGAAGAGAATTAGGGAAGGGAAGGGAAGAGAAGGGAAGGGAAGGGAAGGGAAGAGAAGAGAAGAGAAGAGAAGAGAAGAGAAGAGAAGAGAAGAGAAGAGAAGAGAAGAGAAGAGAAGAGAAGAGAAGAGAAGAGAAGAGAATTAGGGAAGGGAAGAGAAGAGTTGGAAGGGATTTTGGAGGTCTTCTTTATTGAGAATTCAATAAAATTCTTTATCGGCCAAGTGTGACTGGACACACAAGGAATTTGTCTTTGGTGCCTATGTCTCAGTGTACATAAAAACTGACTTTAAACATGACACTAACTCCAGGACATTCAGTGTCAACTGCAGGGATCATTACAGATTAACAGAGTTGGAAGGGACCTTGTTGATCGTCTAATCCAACCCCCCCGGTCCAAGCAGGACACCTTACACCATTTCTGACATATGGCAGTCCAATCTCTTCTTGAAAGTGATGAAGCTCCCTCAACTTTCGAAGGCAACCTCTGTTCCATGGGTTGATTGTTCTCATTGTCAGAAAATTCCTCCTTATTTCTAGGTTGAATCTTTCCTGGATCAGTTTCCATCCATTATTCCTTGTCTGGCCTTCGGGTGTTTTGGAAAATAGCTTGACCCCCTCCTCTCTGTGGCAGCCCCTCAAATATTGGAACACTGCTGTCATGTCTCCCCTATGACAGTTCTGTTGAATTCACAAAGCTTCAATTCTTAAAAAAATGATCAGGAATATCTAAGGAAGCTAGGATTGCTCTCCTGGTATTCCAGCACCCAACGTTAAAGTCCGTTCATATAGATTCTGAGCAGTGGGGTTGGATTAGAAGACCTCCAAGGTCCCTTCCAACTCAGGTATTCTGTACTCTGTATATATCCTGGGTAGAAGGACTGGCAGAATCTGGAGGCGGAGAAAAAAGAGGGATCCCATCTGGGTATGATTCTGGAGGCTACATTTTCAGAAGGATATTGACAGGGTAGAGAAGGTTCAGATGAAGACAAGCAGAATGTTATGTTTGCAATGAACAATTTAATTAGGGTACTTTGCTGGCTTCTAAGGAGTCTTTTAACATTTGTAAGTTCCCCTCTCTTGGCTTTATCAGAAGATAGTTATTCTTAGAGAGCTACAGCTTTTCGACAAGTTCTTTACCTCTTTTGTATTAGATAGCTTTTAGCTGAATGTTATGTAGAAATTGTTATGTAGAAAATGTTATGCAGAATGTTATGTAGAAAATGTTATATAGAGAATGTTATGTAGAAATTTATAGTATATACAGGGTGCAGAGTAGTTGGGGGAGATAATGATATGTTTTGGATTTTACTTTTTAACATTTGGGATAGACTATGTGCAGAATAAATATAAATTAAGGAAGTATCAGATAGCTATTACTTGAATGTTATGTAGAAATTTTTAGTATTGACAGGGGGTAGAATAGCTGAGGGGTATTGTATGACATGATGTGATTTGGATTTCACCTTTTAATATTTGGAGAGTTAAAAATGAATTGTAATTTTTAAGGTTATAAGGGAAGTCAAGGGTGGGGAGGGATGGGTTAGGGAGGGGAAGGGGGGGAAAGGGGGAAAAATTTGTATTTGTAAAACTTTTTCAATTAAAAAAAAAGTTCTTTACCTCTTTGCTTCTTATTAGCAGACTTGCTCAGGAGTGGGAGATTGGACTGTGTCTGTTACGGAGGCTTTTGTGGGAGTAGAGAGTCCGGGCTTTTGAAGAGTAACAGCTATATCTATACTCTGTTTTCTCTTCGGCTTGTGTAATCTTGATCATTTATAGCCCAACATCCAGAGGTGAAATGCTCCCGGTTCAGATCGGTTCGGCCTAACCAGTAGTGATGGCGGCCCGTGGTTCGGAGAACGGTAGCGATGGTGGCGTGAGGCTCCTCCCACCTGCCCGGTCATCGTTACTTCCTGGTTAAAACCAGGAAAAAAAATCTGTTTTTTACCCCCTGTGCATTCGCAAAAGAATTTGAACATGCGCAGAGGGTCCAAGCCAAGACGTGGCGTGCATGCTCTTCCGAACCGGTTTGGAAGGTAAGTAGATTTCACCCCCGCCAACATCTTTTTTTTTTTAAGAAAAAAATTAAGTGTACAACTGTTGATCAGATATCAAATATAAAGCAACAATAATTTGGTATAAGAAAATGAGAAAGAAAAGAGCCATTCCCATGGTATCTATGAGCCAGAGGTGGGTTTCAACAGGTTCTGACCAGTTCTGGAGAACCGGTAGCGGAAATTTTGAGTAGTTCGGAGAACCGGTAGTAAAGACTGGCCCCGCCCCATCTACTCTCTGCCTCCAGAGTCCCAGCTGATCGGGAGGAAATGGGAATTTTGCAGAAGCCTTCCCCTGGAGTGGGGTGGGAGTGGAGATTTTACAGTATCCTACCCCTGCCACGCCCACCAAGCCACACCACGCCCACAGAACCAGTAGTAAAAAAATTTGAATCCCACCACTCCTATGAGCCATATCTAATATTAAAGATTTGACAAACTTCCTGGAAATTATTAATTTTTGCAAGGGGTTGCTTTTTCTATCTCATAGGTATCTTTCCCATAGTTATTTATTTATTTATTTATTACATGTATTATTTATATGCCGCCCTTCTCCCAAAGGACTCAGGGCGGCGAGCACAAGTTAAGAAACATGTACAATAAAATCACACTTTAAATCAAATAACTAATTAATGATAAATAATAAATCCAGAATTTTAAGGAATTCCAGAATTCTGGGAGTTGGAAGACCATACATTTTAAGATTTTTTAATTTTTTAAAAAATTTTGATTTATATGCTGCCCTTCTCCGGAGACTCAGGGCAGCTTACAATGCGTTAAGCAATAGCCTTCATACTTTTGTATATTTTACAAAGTCAGCTTATTGCCCCCACAAACTGCGTCCTCGATTTACCTACCTTAGAAAGGATGGAAGGCTGAGTCAACCTTGAGCCTGGCAAGATTCGAACACAGTAATTGCAGACAGCTGGTGTTTAATTACAATGCTTTTTTAGTCTGCTGAGCTAGCCAGGCTCCTTATCTTATCCAATTTTAAGATTGCTGAGCCACAGTGGTTTTAATCTATATTTTATTTATTTATTTATTTATTTATTTATTTATTTATTTATTTATTTATTTATTTATTATTTATTATTTCAATTTATAAACCGCCCTTCTCCTTGCGGACTCAGGGCAGTGAACAGCCAGAATAAAACATGGTATACAAAAGTTAAAAACAATTAAATATTATTAAATATTATTCGGCCAAGAATTAAAACAACCCAGTTTAAAATCAATTTCAAATTTAAAAATGGAGGATGGGATCAAGCTAGCCTAGCTAGATGGAATAAATGGGTTTTAAGGGCCCAACAAAAGGTCCAGAGATCTGGAATCCTGCGTATCTCCGGGGGTAGGTCATTCCAGAGGGCGGGCGCCGCCACAGAGAAGGCTCTCCCCCTGGGGGTCGCCAGGGGGCAATTAGATTAGTCAATAATCCAGTTCTTCAAAAAAAGAAAAGGGTAAAAATAGATATGAGTGTTCAAGTTCTCACTGCACATTGTAGAATAGAGGCAGGGCAAGTAATAATGGGTGGAAGATAATTAAAGAGAGATCCAACCTAGAATTAAGGAGAAATTTCCTGACAGTGAAAACTATTAGTCAGCGCCTGAGTGGGGGTTGGACTAGAAGACCTCCAAGGTCCCTCCCAATTCTGTTAATCTTTATTCTGTAAAGTTGTGTAAATACAATCTTTTTTTTAAAAAAAAATATTTTGGCAATTCTGTTTGGCTTTCCTGTTACTTCATTTAAGCTTCTTTGGAAATACCGTAGCAAGCAAGCCCGAATTCAGAAATTACACATATATGTATATCCGTCATGCAATTCCCTTTTGGTTTTCAGCAATATATTCTAAAGTCTAAAATATTTATCAGTTTGAGCTTTAGAAAACTAACTTCTTAACCCCGCTGCTCAGTCTCGGCAACCAGGGAAAATATCAGGGCATTCTCATTACATATCAAAGCTGATGGACAGATCCGAGGCAAGGATAAAATATGAGAAAATAAACAAGGGGGATTGGGCTCTTTCACAGCCGTTTGAGAAGGGCCGGACAAAACAGGCCCGGGAAAAATTTACTTTGCGATGTAGTAAAATATGTGGCTTCTTTTAAAATTTGGGAAAGTATAAGGTAAAGATAAAGGTTCCCCTCGCACATATGTGCTAGTCGTTCCCGACTCTAGGGGGTGCTGCTCATCTCTGTTTCAAAGCCGAAGAGCCAGCACTGTCCGAAGATGTCTCCATGGTCATGTGACTGGCATGACTCAACGCCAGAGGCGCACGGAACGCTGTTCCCTTCCCACCAAAGGTGGTCCCTATTTTTCTACTTGCATTATTTTACGTGCTTTCGAACTGCTAGGTTGGCAGAAGCTGGGACAAGTAACGGGAGCTCACCCCGTTATGTGGCGCTAGGGATTTGAACCGCCGAACTGCTGACCTTTCGATCAACAAGCTCAGCGTCTGAGCCACTGAGCCACCGCGTCCCTCTAAGTATATTGGAGAAAGTGTATTGCCATCTATTTCAAAAGGATAAGCCTTAGTAAATTATTTTTCCTGTTTCAGGACAGGAAGGCCACTGGGAGTCCTCATCTTACAGAAGTTCATTTAGCGACAATTCAAAATTATAATGGCCCCTGGAAGAAGAAGTGACTTATGACCATTTTTCACACTTAACGACTGTTAGTTTTTTTAAAATTTGATTTATATGCCGCTCTTCTCCGAAGACTCAGGGCGGCTTACAATGCGTTAAGCAATAGCCTTCATACTTTTGTATATTTATACAAAGTCAGCTTATTGCCCCCACAAACTGGGTCCTCTATTTACCTACCTTAGAAAGGATGAGTCAACCTTGAGCCTGGTGAGATTCGAACATGGAGTAATTGCAGACAGCTGGATGTTAATTAGGGTGCTTAGTCTGCAGAGCTATCCAGGCTGTTGCAGCACTCCCACAGTCACGTGATCGCAATTCAGACCCTTGGCAATTGTCTCATCTTTATGACAGTTGCAATGTCCCGTAGTCCCTTCTTGTGACCTTCTGACAAGTCAAGAGGAAAGCCACTTAACCACTGGGCTGACTAACTTAACGACGGCAGTTAGTTAAGTTAACCATTGTGGCAAAAAGGTAATAAAAATTGGGAAAATTCACTTAGCCACAGAAATGTTGGCTTCGTCGATGGTCGTATGTCGAGGACTGCCTGTCGTCGTTAAAATTCTGGGTCGGGCTACCTGGAAGAGGTCACAGCTCTGGATCTAACCTCAGAGACACCCTAGGCTTCAGTTTAAAATGTCACATTAATCACACCGAAGCCTCGTGTCATGGACACACATTGAATTGGACCGTTTATACACAGAGTGGATCATCTAATAGCATTGCTAATATATAAAAGCTCTCAGCAGAAACGGGGGATGAAAACACAGAGGCCTAATTAAATGGATTTCACAGGCTTGACTTTCAACAGAGCAGTGATACCCTTTCCTGTAATTAAATGCATTGTATTAATATGTGCATAAGGCAAAATCAATAAATAATGAATTACTCCTGATTGTAATTGAATGTTTTCTTAATTTTATTGTCAGCCATGATAAATAATCAGTACTTTTATACTGCATTAAATTAATTAGAGTGTCATTTCGGCTACATACATCAGCCGCGAAGAAACAAAGTGACATCTGTTTCTAATGTCTCGAAGATGTGATATTCCTTATTAAGTATTAGGTATGGCTTCTTTGTTCCTGTGATTGGCAGCTCTGCTGAACAGGCACAAGTTGGAGGTGGGAGGGGGGGGGGGGGGAAAGCCAGAGAAAATAAGATTTGCATGCAAAACAGGTAAGAAATGCTGATTGACATTCCACCTTCTGAAGGCCAACATCGGCTGCAATCTTGCAAAAGATTGGGATCACCTGATGGGATCTGAACCCACGTTTTTTTTTTTAATTCCAATATCAACTTGAACAAGGGAAAGAGTCACACGTCGCCCTAAGCCCGTTACTAGTTTTACACTACGCCAGAAACCATAATGTACAGATTAATCCTCAAATTTAGAACCAGTGGTGGAATTCAATTTTTTTTTTACTACCGGTTCTGTGGGCGTGGCTTGGTGGGCGTGGCAGGGGAACGATACTGCAAAAATCTCTATTCCCTCCCCACTCCAGGGAAAAGATATTGCAAGATCTCCATTCCCACCCTACTCCAGGGGAAGGAGCCTGCAAAATCCCTGTTCCCTCCCCACTCCTGGGGGAAGGATACTGCAAAATCTCCATTCCCTCCCCACTCCAGGGAAAGGATACTGCAAAATCTTCATTCCCACAGCACTCCAGGGGAAGGAGCCTGCAAAATCCCTGTTCCCTCCCTACTCCTGGGGGAAGGATTTTGCAAAATCTCCATTCCCTCCCCACTCCAGAGAAAGGGTACTGCAAAATCCCCATTCCTTCCCCACTCCAGGGAAAGGGTACTGCAAAATCCCCATTCCTTCCCCACTCCTGGGGGAAGGATATTGCAAAATCTCCATTCCCTCCCCACTCCAGGGAAAGGGTACTGCAAAATCTCCATTCCCTCCCCACTCCAGGGAAAGGGTACTGCAAAATCTCCATTCCCTCCCCACTCCAGGGAAAGGGTACTGCAAAATCCCCATTCCTTCCCCACTCCTGGGGGAAGGATATTACAAAATCTCCATTCCCACCCCACTCTGGAACCAGCCAGAGGTGGTATTTGCCGGTTCTCCAAACTACTCAAAATTTCCGCTACCGGTTCTCCAGAACCTTTCAGAACCTGCTGGATTTCACCCCTGCTTAGAACCGTTCGTGTAATGACTATTTGAAGTTACAACAGCACTGGAAAAAGTGACTTATATGACCACTTTTCACCCTTAACAACTCTGACATGATGTCCCCATGCTGACATCATCACAATTAGGATGCTTGGCAATTGGTTCCTATTTATCATGTGATCTTGTTTTGTGACCTTCTGGCGAGCAACATCAGTTGGGAAGCCAGATTCGCTTAACAACCGTGTTACTAATGTAACAGCTGCAGCGATTCATTTAACAACCATGGCTGGAAAGGTCGTAACAGGGGTCACAATTTAACGGCCTCACTTAACAACGGAAATTTTGGGCTTAGTTGTGGTCTTAAGTCGAGGAGGACTACCTATATTCGGCTTCGGTGGTTGTATTTGATTAATTGTGGTTTGGTAGAAAAACGACAGTTCAACAAGCCACAACTTGTTAAAGGAGGAGGCTACTGCCTTGCAACAGGTAGAAATTTGATCTGGGACTAAAATCTGTTTATTTAATTTATAAATTTATTTTAATTGTTAAACGTAATTTTTAAAGTATTTATAGTTACGTTTTTACACTTATTATAAGCTGCCCTGAGTCACTCGAAACAGTGGGGCGGGTGGCATAATAATTTAATCAATCAATCCACCGATGATTCACAGTGCAGCCAATCACAGGAGATTCCACCCAACCAAAAAGATGGATTGTGGCCATATCTTCCCATCGCGTCACGACAGGAATCAGCCTGGAATCATTACATTCCCTCCAGGGGTGGGTTCTACTTATGTTTACTTCCCCACTATCCTGTCAGAGCTGAAGAAGCTTCTTGGATGAGAAGCAAAACATCTTCAAAGAAAAAACAAGAAAGTTTTCCAGTTGCCTCCTGAAAAAAAGCACCTTTGGGAGAACCATGACCTGGATGACTGAGAATCTCTACAGACTTTGAGCCAACCATATTTTAGCCTAATGTGCAAACAGGGATAACGCTACTTAGCAATGAGGGATGCTGTGTGAGCCCATAAAAGTGTGTAAACTTGATTAACAGTAATTAGGGGGAAACCTGAATGCATAACTATGCGCTGAATGGACAGAGCTGGGTTCCATGTAGCAAACACTTTCACACACACGCATACGCACAAACAAGTTTTATTAAAAAGTTTCACTTTGGAAAGTAAGATGGGTGGCATAGAAATGTGTGTAAATAAGTTTTTTAAAAAAGTAAAATAGTTTTGCAAAGAACTCACAGAAACTAATAAAAAGTACAAGGAAGGAAGGAAGAAAAAGAAAGGAAGGAAGGAAAGAAAGAAAGAGAAAGAAAGAAAGAGAAAGAAAGAAAGAAAGAAAGAAAGAAAGAAAGGAAGGAAGGAAGGAAGGAAGGAAGGAAGGAAGGAAGGAAGGAAGGAAGGAAGGAAGGAAGGAAGGAAGAATAAAAAGAATCACAAATTTCTGATTTCCTTTGCAGCACACACAAGTTCAATTACAAAATTATCTTTTACTCTACGATTACAAAAAAGAAAAGAAAAAAAAACATTTTTCTATTGTCCAATTTTCTTTTTCATGCCCCCCACACCATAAATTATAAGTGCATTTTTCCCATCCCATGCAAAATATCTATAAACCATTCATTCCCAGTCAGCCAGAAATGTAGCTATTGTGTTTTCTGAAATCGAGAAAGTCCATTGAACCCTTTTTGCAAGTTCCACTATTCATCACTAACCGTTCCACCCTGATGGTTACTGCCAAAATTGTCCACGTTTGAGCCTAGAGCTGCAATTGTCATGTGCTCTGCGCGTGTTCCCTCTGGCTATTACTCTCCCTTTTGCCAGACCCCTTTTTAAAAAAAGGGACAAGCCACAAACCCTGATCTGAAAGTCCTGCCACCTAGTGATGTGAGAAAGCAATGCCAGCTTTCCGCTTCAGAGGATCGACAAAACTCAACTGCCCAGAGCTGCACGCAGTTTCCTGACATTTGTGCAAAGGAGGAATTGTTTTGTCAGCATTCTGCCACAACAGTGGACAACACCGAGCGAGAGAAACAGGGTGTAGCATGTGCTGTCTATATTTGTTTACTCCGCGTGTTCATTTACGCAGCAAGTGTTGCTGCAAACTGACGAGAACGAAAACCTGAAGAGCATGGGAGTAGGAAGTTTCATCGTATAATGCTCCAATTTGATTCTCCTGTTGCACTAAACCATGGTTTCTTGCATAAAGTTCACAAGACATGAAATGTTGGGCTCAGTTGTGGTCGTAAGTCGAGCTATTTGTAAGTTATTTATCCAGTACCTTTGTAGCTGGTGACTAGAAGATACTTGGTTGATACCTAGGACGCTGGCAGGTCAATCATGAGCACCAGTCAATGGTATTTGTGATACATTTTTAATGTCCAGTTGACTCAGTTTCATGTTTAATAATAACAATAATAGTACCTAATAATAATCTCATCATGGCTAGAATAGAATAGAATAGAATAGAACAGAACAGAACAGAACAGAACAGAACAGAACAGAACAGAACAGAACAGAACAGAACAGAACAGAACAGAATAGAATAGAATAGAATAGAATAGAATAGAATAGAATAGAATTCTTTTTTGGCCAAGTGTGTTTGGACACACAAGGAATTTGTCTTGGTGCATAAGCACTCGAAGTACATAAAAGAAAAGATACATTCGTCAAGAATCATAAGGTACAACACTTAATGATAGTCGTAGGGAAACAGTCAATATAAATCTTAAGGATACCAGCAACAAGGTTACAGTCATATTAAGTGGGAGGAGATGGGTGATAGGAACAATGAGAAGATTAATAGTAATGCAGACTTAGTGAATAATTTGACAGTGTTGTGGGAATTATTTGTTAAGCAGAGTGATGGCATTCGGGAAAAAACTGTCCTTGTGTCTAGTTGTTCTGGTGTGCAGGGCTCAATAGCGTCATTTTGAGGGTAGGAGTTGAAACAGTTTATGTCCAGGATGTGAGGGGTCTGTAAATATTTTCACAGCCCTCTTTTTGATTCGTGCAGTATACAGATCCTCAATGGAAGACAGGTTGGTGGCCGTTGTTTTTGCTGCAGTTCTAGTTATCCTCTGAAGTCTGTGTCTGTCTTGTTGGGTTGCGGAACCAGTCGGTTGAAAGGAATTCAGCCAAGTGTGATTCTCACAGAATCTTTTTTAACAAAAAAAATAAGTAAATGTGTCAAGTTCCTGCTTTGTATGCATTTTATGTAATTTTAGATATTTTCATTTTCTTTTGTAATTTTATATATGATCACACTTTATGTAAATCTTAGATGCCGTCATTATTATTATTTTTGGGGTAATTTTAAACGAGATCGTGTTTTGTTTAATTTCAGACGCTATCTTATAACCTACTTAGAGATGACTCCTTTTGTGTTTCACTCAAGGATTCGAGTCAGGTTGATTTACAGATGTCTTTTAATTCCGTCTTACTTTTTATTTACTGTCTCTTCAGGTAGATTTATAAGAACTTACAGAGCACCCATGGACATGTTCCTTGCCCCGGCCTTAAAATGTAATGAACAGACTGACGGAGATGAAAAGGAAAGTGATCCCAAGAATTTCAGCAGCTGAATGGTTTCGATTTAGAGCCAATTTTTGCCTCCATGCATGATGGGAAATATTCTCTTCTTTTCTTTCTAATGTGGCTTTCTTGTGAATGGACCAGAAGGTGGTTATTTGCCCTGGTTAAAGAAGGTGGTGACATCTCTTTTGCTCAAGGCTTCTCATTGGTTGCTTTCCTGTATACATTATAGACTTAATTAATGCTCTTTCTAGAACTTAGTGGGATGTGGTGGCTCAGTGGCTAAGACGCTGAGCTTGTCAATCGAAAGGTCGGCAGTTCAGCGGTTCGAATCCCTAGTGCCACATAACGGGGTGAGTTCCCGTTACTTGTCCCAGCTTCTGCCAACTTAGCAGTTCAAAAGCACATCAAAAATGCAAGTAGAAAAATAGGGACCACCTTTGGTGGGAAGGGAACAGCGTTCCGTGAGCCTTTGGCATTGAGTCACCCCGACCACATGACCACGGAGACGTCTTCGGACAGTGCTGGCTCTTCTGCTTTGAAACGGAGATGAGCAGCACCCCCTAGAGCCGGGAACGACTTGCACATATGTGCGAGGGGAACCTTTACCTTTACCTTTACCTAGATCTTATATTTTAGGCTGATTTTAACTGTGTTATTGTAACGTAGGTACTGATGAGTCAATAAGAAATGTTGTGGGGGCAATAAGCTGACTTTGTATAAATATACAAAAGTATGAATTGCTTAACGCATTGTAAGCCGCCCTGAGTCTCCGGAGAAGGGCGGCATATAAATCAAATTAAAAAAAAAAAGAAATGCTTGCATCTACCGCTGTTTGTGTTTTAACTGAATTGTTTAAATTATTAAAAGGGACTAATTGTTTTAGACATCTCTTATGTTGCACCATGCACTTAGGAGAACAAACACATCATGATTAGATTCAGCAGTCCATCTGCATTTAGAAGACACAGGCCACTCTTCTGAAGACAGCAAAGTCCACATTTTGGACAGAGAGGACAATTGGTTTGAAAGAGGGGTCGAAGGAGACATCTATGTCAACATTGAACAGCCCTCTCTCAACAGAAGAGGAGGGATATGACATCATCTATCTCTACAACACCGTCCTTTCAACAGTTCCAAGAAGGCTCCACCCCCATTTGCACCACTCGGGTGACCCTGATGACATCAATAAAACTCCAAATGGCCTCAATGACTCTCTAAAAAGAATGCAAATGACCAGCTGTCTGCAAGGAGCATAAATCCTTCCATTCCCAACCATCCAGTCAGAGCTGAAGAAGCTTCTCGGATGAGAAGTGAAATGCCTTCGAAGAAAAACCAGAAAGTCCAGTTTGCCTTTTGAAAAAGCATCCTTGGGACAACTGTATTCTGGATGATTGAGAATCTCCGCAGACGTTCCTGATCGTTATTTTTATTTTTTTAAGTTTATAAACTGAGCATTATCTCTGAAACTGCGGCGAGCAAGTGGGTGAAATGGTTTAGCTTCTATCGCTCAGTCTGCATCCCGGTTTCAGGTACGCTACCTGTACCTGCCCATAGAAGAAGGTAAATGGGGAAACTGTGGCTGCTCCGAAGTTTATTGTAGCATCATTCTAGTTTTCCATTTTTTATGCCGGCGGTAAGACGACAGAATTACAGGGAATCCTCAACTTACGACTATATTTCGGACCAGAATTTTTATTGCTAAGCCAGGTGGTTGTTAAGCAAATCACGCCCAAATTTACCGCCTTTTTGGCCAAGGTTGTTAAAGAAATCAGTGTCATTGTTAAGTGAATCACGAGTTGTTAAGAGAATCCAACGTTTCTAGTTGACTTTCTTTGTTGAAAACCAGCTTGGGAAAGTTGCAAATGGCTGTCATACGACCTCAGGCTGCAGCCATCACAAATACATGCTAAATGGCCGCTTTTCGTGAAACACTTTTAATATAAGGGGAATAACAATACACAGGTAGTCCTCGACTTACAACAGTTCATTTAGTGAACCGTTCAAAGTTACAACATCACTAAAAAAAGTCAGTTATGACCAGTGGTGGGATTCAAGTAATTGAACAACTGGTTCTCTTCCCTAATGATTTCCTCCAACAACCAGTTTGCCAAACTGCTCAGAAAGTTAACAACCGGTTCTCCCGAAGTGGTGTGAACTGTCTGAATCCCACCACTGGTTATGACCATTTTTCACACTTAACGACTGTTGCAGCATCCCCAGGGTCACATGAGTTACGGATGCTTGACAACTGACTCATATTTATGACGGTTGCAGTGTCCCGGGGCTCACATGATCCCATTTTCGGTCCTTCTGACAAGCCAAGTCCACGGAGAAGCTGGATTCACTTAAGAACCATGTGACTAA
>CM075971.1:16052045-16097045 GCA_038048745.1 Coluber constrictor foxii
ATCTGTACAAAACCATTAGCTGTGGTTCAGGAAGGACTTCTTTGCACGAACTCACCCCTGCCGATGCCTTTCCAGCTTTATGCTTATGCAGTTAAACCCTTATGCAGTTAAAAATAGTGAAACGTCATTTTCCTTGCCTCTGTGGATCGCCTTCAAACCTTTTTAGTAGTATGTTTTTTCCCGTGGAGTTTGCAACACAGAGTTCAGAACAATAGAATAGAATAGAATAACAGCGTTGGAAGGGACCTTGGAGGTCTTCTAGTCCAACCCCCTGCCCAGGCAGGAAACCCTACCACCACTTCAGACAAAGGGTTATCCAACATCTTCTTAAAAACTTCCAGTGTTGGAGCATTCACAACTTCTGGAGGCAAGTTGATCCACTTATTAATTCTTCTGTCAGGAAATTTCTCCTTAGTTCTAAGTTGCTTCTCTCCTTGATTAGTTTCCACCCATTGCTTCTTGTCCTGCCTTCAGCTTTGGAGAATAGCTTGACTCCCTCGTCTTTGGGGCAGCCCCTGAGATATTGGAAGACTCCTATCCTGTCTCCCCTAGTCCTTCTTTTCATTCAACTAGACATACCCAGTTCCTGCAACCGTTCTTCATATGTTTTAGTCTCCAGTCCCCTAATCTTCATTGTTCTTCTCTGTACTCTTTCTAGAGTCTCAACATCTTTTTTACATCGTGACGACCAAAACTGGATGCAATATTCCAAGCGTGGCCTTACTTGTTTACTTTCGTTATGAATTTATCCAAAGGAGACTGATGTGAATTCTTTTGTTCATTTTTGAGGGAAAAAACGGTTAAAAAAATAGTTGGGATGGCAGTGCTGTTTTGATATGTTGTGCAATAACCATATACCAGTGGCGGGATTCAGCCGGTCCAGGTCGCTTCAGGCGAACCGGTTGTTAAATTGCTGGCTGGCCCCACCCCGCCCCTTCCAGGAATCCCCATGCACCTTGTTTTGGCTCTCAGGTAAGTACAGGGAGGCCTACTAGGCCCATAACGGGGTGCAGGGGATGCGGCACAGCCCCCCACCTGTGGCCCGTTTTTGCTCACAGTAGGCTGCAGGGTGGCCTATTAGGCCCAAAATGGGGTGCGGTGCAGTAGTGGGTTTCAAATCCCGTCACTACCAGTTTGCTTGCGGGTGTGTCGCGCTTGCGTGCGCAACGCTTCTATGCATGCGCAAAGACATCTAGGCGGGTAGGCAGAGCCTCCTGCCACCGCTGCTACCAGTTCACCCGATCTGCAGCGAACCGTAGCAACCCGCTACTGGCACAGTGGTGTGTGGCGCAGCCCTCCCCCCCCCCACTGTGGCCCATTTTTGCTCCCAGGAGGCTGCAGGGAGGCCTACTAGCCCCAAAACCGGGCACGATGCAGTACTGGGTTTCAAACCCCATCACTACCAGTTTGCTTGTGGGTGTGTGCGCGCTCGTGCGATGCTTCTGCGAATGCGCAGAGATGTCCGGGCGGAACCTCCCGCCGCTATCAGTTTGCCCGAACTGTGGTAGCAACCCACCGCTGGCACAGTGGTGTGTGGCACGCCTGATCTGTCCCCCCCTACAGAGACCCACAAAAACACAGCCAGTCGAGGGTTAAGAAGCACTTGGCACATTCCACAGTTCTTATCTCAAACTTGGCAGCGATATGCACACCGTCTGCCAAGGGCTTTAATAGTTCACAAAAAGAAAATCACCTACGTAGCTTTGCCAAAATCCGTTCTTTTAGCTCCAAAGACTACTAGATTGCGTTTTTGTTCGTCACAGCGATCATGAACCACCCTCCTGTCTTATATAGGCTCTGGGTGTGGTCCAGTGACTCATTGATCCTGTGACTCCAGTCCAGTGACTCAGGTCTATTCCCTCATGCGTCTCCGCAGCTGCTGTAAGCATTTATCTCACCTTCTTTGGTGTGCGTCCAGGAATGACGTCTCTCCCTCACTCTCATCTGAGACACCTGTTTCCCCACTACTTGGCTCTCTTTCAGCTGGCACCTGAGACGGTGCCAGAGGTGGGGGAACTGGGAGATCTGGCTGGCTCCTCTTCCTCCTGCTCAGAGCTTCCTTCCTCCAATGGGATAGGCTCAGAGGACGGGGCCACAACAACGCCCCCCACCCCCCGTGACCCATTTTTGCTCCCAGGAGGCTGCAGAGAGGTCTACTAGGCCCAAAAAGGGGCACGGGGATGGGCAGGAGGTTGAGTGCTCCCTGTTACGCTCCCTGGCCACATCCATCATGGCCACGCCCACCCAGCCAGTCATTAGGGCAAAGAACCGGATTGTTAAATTATTTGAATCCCACCACTGCCATATACTCTATGTGTAAAAGATCAGAAAAGAAAGAAAGTTCAAAAACGCCCTTCGGCCTCCTCAGCGCTTCATAAATTAAAAGACCACGCTTCAAAATTTAAATATTTTGCCAACATTCTCTTCTCTTTGGCAAGAAACTGCAAAGCAACATTCTCTCGGTTCAAAGAACAAAAAAAAAAAAAAAAGCAAAAATCACCCAAATTGGGAGAATTTCCCAATTCCTGTCAGTACGGTACAGCCGATTTGGACCCTTCTAAATATTTCAATCTGTTGGTGCAGATGCAATAACATAGCGGAGTGATACTTATTAATAGAGCAATAACACTTGCACTTATAAATCAAGGTTGGTGAATTATCCCCCTGTTCACAAGTCGTGATTTACAGCTCGGCTTTTCCATACCCACTGAAGAACGTCTGCATTTCTCAGGCAATTCCATTTGCTATCCGTGGCTTGCTTCCTTACCGTTTCTGAAAGGAATGTCATTAAAAAACACACACCAACGTGGTGCCGAAAAGGTGGTACAGAATAGTAATGTGTGTATAAGGTGACTGGGAGGACACAATGCAGGCCAGTTTTACTATCAGTTTATTAAGAAGGGGGTGGGGGGGAAGAGTCCATTAACTGCCTTCACAATTTCCTGGGTTCCTTTCAGATCACACAACAGCTGGTTCCCACTCCACGCTAAGCCCTAATGTCGTTTATTTAATTCTGGCTTCTTTGTTTACAAATCTAGTCCTGATTCACACAGCTGTACAAGTTGTTCTTGGCTTGCCACAGTTCATTTAGTGATCGTTCAGAGTTACAATGGCGCTGAAAAATGTGACTTATGACCATTTTTTCATAGGTGGTGCAGTGGTTAGAGTGCAGTCCTGCAGGCTACTTCTCCTGAATGCCGGCTGCCTGCAATTTGGCAGTTCGAATGTCACCAGGCTCAAGGTAGACTCAGCCTTCCATCCTTCCAAGGTCGGTAAACTGAGGACCCAGATTGTTGGGGGCACGAGGCTGACTATGTAAACTGCTTAGAGAGGGCTGTAAAAGCACTGTGAAGCGGTATATAAGTCTAAGTGCTGTTGTCCTTCCTTCCTTCCTTCCTTCCTTCCTTCCTTCCTTCCTTCCTTCCTTCCTTCCTTCCTCCCTTGTAGTTAGAATGCAGTATTTCAGGCTAACTCTGCCCATAGCCAGCAGTTCAACCCTGACCTGCTCAAGATTGACTGAGCCTTCCATCCTTCCGAGGTCGGTAAACTGAGGACCCAGATTGTTGGGGGCAAAAGGCTGACTCTGTAAACCACTTAGAGAGGGCTGTAAAAGCACTGTGCAGCGGTATATAAATTTAAGTGCTATTGCGCGGCCCCATTGCAAACCCGTAGTAAAGGTAAGTAGAACCCACCCCTGGTTGGTTTGGTTTTTTTCAGTGCCATTGTAATTTTGAATGCTCACTAAACATTGTAACTTTGTAAATTTGTAAATTGAGGATTATTGGTACACAGTGTGGACCTCAATTTACAATCATGATTGAACCTGGAACTACAGAATAACAGAGAATAATCTTTCTCTCTCTCTCCAATCGCCCATCTGTATCTGTCTGTCTGTCTGTCTATCTATCTACCTACCTACCTACTCTGTTTCCCCCAAACTAAGAGATCCCTTGATAATAAGCCCAATTTGGTCTTTTGCGCGCATGACAAAAAGGCCAAGCGCTTATTTCAGGGTTCAAAAAAATATAAGACAGGGTCTTATTTTCAGGGAAACACGGTATCTATCTACACACACACACACACACACACACACACACACACACACACACACACACACACAATAATAGAGTTGGAAGGGACCTTGGAGGTCTTCTAGTCCAACCCCCTGCCCAGGCAGGAAATCCTATACCATTTCAGACAAATGGTTGTCCAATCTCTTCTTAAAAACTTCCAGTGTTGGAGCATTCACAACTTCAGGAGGCAAGTCGTTCCACTGATTAATTTTTCTCACTGTCAGGAAAGCTACAGTCATAATACGTGCAGCATATTTCTTTCTTTTGATAGCTGGGTTTAAATCTCGTAGTTTGATTGCAGTTGCAATGTTAAGCTTCACGAAATCCAATCCTTACTTCGGAATAAATCATAGTTGATATGGTAAAAACTATGTTTAACAGTCAAATAGTCAAAATAGGTAAAACTATGTTAGCCATAATCCATTATGGTGTAACAACAAATTTGACTCTTTTCTGAGAGGACAATAACGCAACTTAGTTGTGGAGTTACTGCATAACTCTGTTAATGGAGTTACTGCATAACTCTGTTAATGAGACAGAGACAAAAATACTTATTAGAGACATGAAGTAAGGCTGAAGGTTACCGTTTTGATAGCAATGATACTAAACCGGCATTTATTGATGGATCGACTTAAACCAAAACATGCTTTCTGAATTCCCCACTCGCTCCGTGAAACTGTATATTATGGAAAGCAACTGGCATACAATAACGCAAAAATCACTTATAAAGAGAGAAGCGTTTGACGGTTGCAAAGGAAGAATTAAAAAACAAAACGCTAAATCCAATTTTGCACGTTTTATTGTTACTCGTTGTTCATCATTCCACACCTCCTCATTAATTGCACTTGTTTGTTCAAAGGCCACCCCTCGATTACAAATGCACCCAGAAGTGTACTGATAAAAGATAAAGATGGGAAGGAAAGCAACTGTATGGTAATTGAATGACTGCAAAGGGCTGTCTCATTTCCCCCCCCCCCAGTGTAATCTTGCTCCTTCTTCAATAAGTGTAGTAAACTATTGTAATTGACAAAAAGGGCTTGTTCTGTGAAATATAAGGAAATTTTTCACTCACGCTGTTGAATATGCCGGTAAAATGCTGGGCCTTTCTGTTTGTTTCCAATGTAGAAGGATGTATTGGTAAAACGAATGTCATTTTGCGGTCTGTTATGCAGAAAATGTTTAAACCAGTGTTTGACTGACTCTGTTAAATCTTTTTTATTGAATGTGCTTATTCATCCATGCAGAATTGAGTGTGCTCCTTTTCTGTTACTATGACACTGCAATTAAATAGCTAAAGGGGTGGGGGTGGGAAAACGGTAAGACTTTTTTCTAATGGGCCGTGCCAACGGCTATAAAAATTATTCATACCTGTGTTTCCCCCCCCCCCCGTCCCTCATTCTCTATGGGGGCACCCACCCTCTGGAATGAACTATCCCCTGGGATACGTACAATTCCTGACCTCCGTACCTTCTGCCGGGCCCTAAAAACCCTGCTATTTCAACAGGCTGGCCTGGCTGAATAAAAACTTGGATGGGATATTTTTTAAATTATGGGTTTTTAATGGACAAGGCCAAATTGTTTAATTCTTTTTAACTGGTTTTAATTTTTATATGATTCTGTGTTTTATTATGGCTGTGCACCGCCCTGAGTCCTTCGGGAGAAGGGCGGTATAAAAATCTAATAAACTTGGAACTCGAACTCGAAACTCGTTCCTCTCCTCGAGGTTTTAATCCAGTGATGTTGCAAGAAAATGTTTGGTGGCAAAGCAGGGAAAAATATCAAATCCTGCAGAAAGAAAGAAAGAAAGAAAGAAAGAAAGAAAGAAAGAAAGAAAGAAAGAAAGAAAGAAAGAAAGAAAGAAAGAAACTTGGATGTCCGTTTGGCCAACTCTGCTACTCCTGAAAACAGCTTTTTTCTCTCCCAGCTCAGTGAGGAATGATTATCAGGATGAGATGATATTGCCTTGACTGTTGGTTTTATGGATGAATTTATTTATCTTTTTTTTGAGTTTTAAAATCAACTTTATTTGATATAAACAGATAAAAGACAAAAAAGACAAAAGTCATAAAAACAATCTTAAAACTAAAAACGAAGTACATTTCACTATTACTTATGTTCTAATATTACTAAGCAAAAGTTTTCTATCTATAACATTTCAATATATAATCATATATATACATTTATCTTCACTTGCTATGATATATTTATGTTGACAGTGTAAATTTACTAACTTTGGTCTCTTGATGTATTTATCATCCGTTTTTTTCCCCTTGTTTGTCAATCCATGCATACCATCTATTCCAAATTTGATAGTAGTGTGAGTCTTCCTTATTTTTTAATTTTAGAGTTAATCTATCCATCTCTGCGCACCTATATATTTTATGAATTATTTGTTCTTCTGTTGGCAACTTTTCTAATTTCCAATACTGGGCTAGGGTTAATCTTGCTGCTGTAATTATATGTAGTATGATATATTTTATTTCTTTTTTATTTCTTTTTAAAATATACCTAATAAAAAGATTTCGGGCTTTAGGTCTATCTTTTCTTCTGTTATTTCTGTTATCCATTTTCCAATTTTCGTCCAGAATTTTTTTATTTTTGGGCAGAGCCACCAAAGATGATAAAATGTTCCTGGGGCTTGTCTACATTTCCAACATGTCGGGTTACAATTTGGGTACATTTTTGCTAGTCTGGCTGGGGCCAGGTGCCATCTATACCACATCTTATAGTGATTTTCTTTAAATGTTACTGCCTTAGTTATTTTACAATTGTTTTTCCAGATCATTTCCCATTCTTCTAATTTTATACTCCTTCCAATATTCCTGGCCCAGGCTATCATTTGGCCCTTGACTATGTTTTCTGCTAAGTCAAATTCAAGTAGATATTTGTAAATCTTTGAAACTAATTTTCCCTCTTTTGCTTCTAATAATTTGTCAAGTTGACTGGGCTTTATCTCAACTCCTCCATCTTCACTATCGAGCGAAGGAAAGCTTGGTTGTTCTATCTGGAGAAATACTCAAAGGATCATAGGGTTGGAAGTTTTGGAAGTCTTCTACTCTTATAAAGGAGAACATTTGTAGGTCAGACTTGAAATGAGGGATTCTGGGTGCTCTCTCTGAGCTTGGTGGTTTTCTTGCAAAAGTTTCCTTACTCAAACTAGGTAACATCAGGGGTGAAATGCTCCCGGTTCGGACCGGATCGCCCGATCTGGTAGCGATGGCAGTGGATGGTTCAGAGAACTGGCAGCAAAAATCCCTGCAAACCCCCCCCCCCCATGCCCAGCTGAGCTGCAGGATCATCAGAGGCTTTTTTAAAAAAAAGTTTTAAAAGCATTTTTTCTACCACCTCTTCCCATGAAAAAATGCTTTTAAAGGTTAAAAAAAAAGCCTCTGATGATCGCGCGGCTCAGCTGGGATCGTCAGAGGCTCTTCAAAGCATTTTTTTCTGCAACCTCTTGGCCGAAGAGGTGGTAAAAAAAAAATGCTTTGAAAAGTCTCTGACGATCCCAGCTGAGTTGCTTTGAAAAGTTTAAAAAAAAAGAAAGGTTGGCCACGCCCACCCAGTCACATTACCCACCCACCCACCAAGCCACGCCCACAGAACTGGTAGTAACAAATTTTACATTTCACTCCTGGGTAACATCACTAGCACTAGCACTGATGATGTTACCTAGTTTGAGCACCAAGGACCCCACAGTTGTCATCTTCCTCCTCCTCCTCATCTCCACACACCCCACTTTCTTCTAGCACTGATGTTGTTACTAGTTGGGTCATGAAACGTCTACAAGAAAACCAGAGCTCAGAGAGCACAAGGAACCCTGTCTTCTCCTCTCTCTACCCACCTGGGTCCTTTAGATGCAGGGATTTGCAGACTAGGGAAATCATCTTTCTTCTTGGTTGCATTTTGATCATTCAACAAAAACTCATAACTTTGTTTATTTTTATGAAATTGTTTGCAGGGTAATAAAATGGGAATAATTATTACAGACCTGATTTTACAATTTTTTTTTGCGTTGGTCATTAAGCACGCAACCATTATCGCTTCTCGGCTTGCCAACGAACCAGGAGGGAGGGAAGGGGGAGACGGAATGTAGGCTCCAGATATCAAGAAGATAGTGGTGAGAACCAAGGACACTTTGGCAGGTGGTTGCCAGAGTCAAAGACTTTTTCTCAGAACAGAACAGACTTTTATTACAGTCAGAGACCAGAACAAATAAAACACTCAATAAATACATAATTAAAAATTCTAGAATAAAATAATAAATAACAGGAATCCATGATAAATCCAGTCTGTCACTTATATATATTGTCTAACTATACTAAAATCACAATTCATAAACTGTGTGGCCCGTAGTCGATTTATTACTAAAAGGAAAAGGAATAAGCAGTGCAAAAGATTTGCCACATTTGTTATATAAAATAGCTATGGTGGGTTTGACACGTGTTTCCGACGAATCCCTGGTGCGGCTGACTTTTTCTCATAACAATATAATGAGATTCAATTGGACAATGTGACCTACTCTAATAGAGGGAGGGAGAATCTACACTTTAATTATGTGGGTTTGCGCGGGAATTAGTTAGATCTGGTTTTGCCCTAATCAGTGCTGAAATGATGTATTCAATAAAGTTTTACATTCAGAGATTGGATTGTCTCACTCGTGCTTGCTTGGTTGAGTTCGTCAGTCAGAACGTTGACAGTGTGACTTACGGTAATTTTGTTATATTATCTGTAAAACTAAATGTGTTCTATTTGCCTCGATCCCCTAACTGTCATTGTATGGTGTCTTTATTTGAAATCAGAAGGGTTTAATGCAGTGATGAAATGTAAAATTTGTTACTACCGGTTCTATGGGCGTGGCTTGGCGGGGGATGTAATATGACTGAGTAGGTGTGGCCAACTTTTTTTTTTAACTTTTAAAACCATTTTTTCTACAACCTCTTCGTCTGAAGAGGTTGAAGAGATCCCAGCTGACTTGCCCGATCGGCAGAGGCTTTTCTCTTTTTTTAAAGCCTCTGACCATCCCAACTGACTTGTTTGATCGGCAGAGGCTTTGTTTTTACTTTTAAAAGCATTTTTTCGGCCGAAGAGGTTGTAGAAAAAATGCTTTTAAAAATAAAATAAAAAGCCTCTGATGATCGTGCAGCTCAGCTGGCCATGGGGGTGGCGAGGGATTGTTGCTACCGGTTCTCTGAACCACCTGCTACCATCACTACCGGATTGGGCGATCTGGTCCGAACCGGGAGCATTTCACCCCTGGTTTAATGATTTTAATTATGTGGTTCATTCAGATAATTCTGGTCCACCACAATAATAAAACTGACAGGATTTGTTTTTCAACACTTCTTCATCATGTTGGTTTGTAGCGGATGCCAAGGTCAAAGCTTTCCATGAGTCACGGCAAACAAACCAAATTCTGGATTAGCTGCACATGCTTGTTCATACATTGCGTTGATCCGTAACGTGGTTTGATTTTGGCCACTGACCAAAGCAAATATTGTCTGTGTATCCATAAAAATAATTTTGCATACTGATTTCACAGGGCGCCTGGGTGATTGGCAAGGAACATCAAACATAATATAATAACATCCATTTGCAAATGCATCATTTTAGTGGTGATGTCATAGAATGCATTTTATTATTACGCTTCTACTCAATCATTTGTCTATCCTTTCTATCATGTTTCAGGCCACTGTATTTTTATACCCACAGGTACAGAAATCAGATCTGAGATATCGCTTCAATTTTAAGGATTCCCCCCCTCCCTCTTTTAATGAAAAAACATAGGCCCAAAACGGGGCAGGGGGAGTTGCCTGCACATGCACAGGGGGGCGGGGGAGTGCAGGGGGGGTCACACACACATGTGCTGGGGGTGGGATGCAGGCGTCACGCATGCATTGCACTTTCGGCACGCAGCGACAAAAAAGTTAGCCATCATTGCCTTATAACAATGCACTAATGGAATAAGAGTCAGCTTTTTCCCCCCTTCGTGGTATCAGATATTAAAGCTACTGTATGTCTTCATGCTTATTTGGGAACCCACAAGTCTGCAATATCTATTCCTGGAAAGTCAGCCGAAAACCTTCCTGTCTGTAATAGCCGCTTGTTAAAAGGTGAGAACGAATGATTTTATGTCTGGGTTTACTTCTGAATGTCAGATCACATCCTGGAGAACAATGAGTAACAAAGAAGAAAAAGAATGCATAGAGAGGAAAAGGCTATTTGGATTTACATATCACATTATGCTTTGCCTTGCTTTAACCCTGACTTTGGCGCTCAACCATGAAAGGCTGAGCGTCAAAGAATTGAATCCTTTGAACTCTGGTGCTGGACAAGATTCCTGTAAGACCCTTGGACTGCAAGGCGATCAAACTGGTCAATCCTAGAGGAGATCAGCCCTGACTGCTCTTTAGAAGGCCAGGTCCTGAAGATGAAACTCAAATACTTTGGCCACCTAATGAGAAGGAAGGACTCACTGGAGAAGAACTTAATGCTGGGAAAGATTGAGGGCAAAAGAAGGAAGGGGATGGCAGAGAATGAGGTGGCTGGATGGAGTCACTGAAGAAGTAAGCATGAGCTTAAATGGACTCCAGAGGATAGTAGAGGACAGGAAGGCCTGGAGGAACGTTGTCCATGGGATCATGATGGGTCGGACACGACTTCGCAACTAACAACAACAACCATGACCACAACCACAACCCAGAATGGAATGGAACAGAACAGAACTTGAAGGGACCTTGGAGGTCTTCTAGTCCAGCCCCCTTGCTTAAAGTGCAGACCCTAATGAATGCATTGGCTTGCTTGCTTCAAATGTAAGTTCACATTGTAGCTTATAAAGCACACATTAAGACAGAACCCTGAACATTGTACAATATATGAGTTCATACATGGACCCCAAAGCTGTTTGCATGATGAATTAAGATACCGGAACAGGTTGATGGACACACACCTGTATGTATCTACTCTCCTGAGAACTGTTGCTCCATAATCAGATTTAGAGGCTTATTCAAGTCTTGTTACATTGTCAAATCTGGACTAGCTGTTGCCATTTGGGATCAACAAAAAGGGCATTTCAGAAACATGGCAAATACAAAACAGCAGGTCAGTTTGGTCTAGTGGTTAAGGCACCAAGCGAGAAAGCAGGAGACCATGAGTTCAAATCCTGCCTGAGCCTTTAGTTTACTATGTTTCTCTCTCTCTCTCTCCAACCCACCTCACAGGGTTGTTGTTGTGAGGAAAATAGGAGAAAGAAGAAGTGTTGGCTATCTTCACCGTATTATTTGTAAAAATAATGAAGGCAGAATACAAATTCATAGAACATAGAACATTTCATATGTTAGCATCCCAGAGTGTAGTTACTTAATTCAGCAATTCCTCCCTACAGCTGTTTTCCCCAGTGGCTGTATAACTTTTTCATATTTTTAAAGTATAAACTAAAAATACATATTTATTGTTATATTAAAAACTTTTTCATATTTTTAAAGTATAAACTAAAAATATATTATATTTACTTTATTTTTATATTAAAAACCTTTTCATATTTTTAAAGTATAAACTAAAAATATATTATATTTACTTTATTTTTATATTAAAAACTTTTTCATATTTTTAAAGTATAAATTAAAAATATATATTTACTTTATTTTTATATTCAAAACTTTTTCATATTTTTAAAGTATAAACTAAAATTATATTTACTTTATTTTTATATTTTAAAACTTTAAATATAAAAGTAGAACCTCCATACTATAAAGCAGTCTACCCCTTATGCAGCCGTTGGGGGAAACAGCAGTAGGGAGGAATTGCTGAATTCAGTTTGCAAAGCTTGCAATTTTAAAGGTAACATTGATATGGATTAGGAGGAGGAGGGGGATTAGTTTTAAAAAGGCGCTCAAGCTAAACGGGCGCAAAGGTTTTTGCCCGCAAGCAAAAGCGGAGGACAAAACAAAACTCCGTTTCGAACGCTCGCCCGGGCAGCCACTTCAAAAAACGAACTACACTCCCCACAATGCCCCGCGAAGGACTTTCCGGCCGCCTCTCCGCCTCGACTCGCTTCCGGCAGCGCTCGGCCGACGCAGAGGCCGTCACGTGACCGCGGGCGAATATTTTTTTTTTCCCCTCCCAAGATGGCGGACCACCTGCCTTCCGAGTTTGATGTGGTGGTCATAGGAACGGGTGAGGGAACTCGCGTGAATGTAACGTGTGAATGGCTGGGCGGGGTTTAAGGAAGCGTGTCCGAGGCTGGAGCCAGCGGGGGCGAGATTAGCCAGGATTTTGGAAGCCAGGGAGAGAAGGAAGCAGCCTTGGAAATAAAAACCTGATCCTTTCCTGCATCGGGTGCAACCCCCAGGGGTGGACTACAGTTACCATCATCCCCAGCCAAGTCCAGGTTTGGAAGGGGAGACGGATGCCAGGCTAATGGGTGGTCGCTGCACCGTTGAGAGAAAAGGGGGCAGGTGCTGGTGGCTTTTTGGTTTTTTGTTGTTATTATTTATTTTATTCATTAAACATGAAACTCAAGTCAACCGAACATTAAAAATGCATTACTACTACTACTACTACTACTATCACTACTATTATTATTACTATTATTATTTTGTAGGTTTATGTCCTGCTTTTTCTCTAGGCGAGGCATGTTCCAATATTTTGGCTTTCCTGGGTCATATTGAATGAAGAGGAATTGTCTTGGGCCCTATATGATGTGTGTGTGTTTATAAATAAATCTAAATCTAATCTAATCTAATCTAATTTTATCTATCTATCTATCTATCTATCTATCTATCTATCTATCTATCTATCTATCTATCTATCTATCTATCTATCTTATCCATCCATCATCCATCTTATCCATCCATCATCTATCTATCTATCTATCTATCTATCTATCTATCTATCTATCTATCTATCTATCTATCTATCTATCTATCTATCATCTATCTATCTTATCCATCCATCATCCATCTTATCCATCCATCCATCATCTATCTATGTTATATGTTATCCATCTATGTTATCTATCTATGTTATCTATATATGTTATCTATCTATCTATCTATCTATCTATCTATCTATCTATCTATCTATCTATCTATCTATCTATCATCTATCTTATCCATCCATCATCCATTTTATCCATCCATCATCCATCTTAACCATCCATCATCTATGCATGTTATCTATCTATCTATCTATCTATCTATCTATCTATCTATCTATCTATCTATCTATCTATCTATCTATCTATCATCTATCTATCTATCTTCTCTGTCTGTCTATCCATCCATCATCTGTGTACCATATCTGTATGTCTGTATCATATATCTACACACACACACACACACACACACACACACAGACAGACAGAGTAATAGAGTTAGAAGGGACCTTGGAGGTCTTCTAGTTCAACCCCCTGCTCAGGCAGGAAACCCAGTACCATTTCAGACAATTGGTTGTCCAATCTCTGCTTAAAAACATCCAATGTTGGAGAATTCACAACTTCTGGAGGCAAGCCGTTCCACTGGTTAATAATTGTTGTAACTGCCAGGAAATTAATCCTCAATTCTAGGCTGGTTCTCTCCTTGATATCATCATCTTCTAGATGCTTGCATTGGTCTGCATTGCACCCTTTCCCTCTACTTTTTTTCCTCACAGCAAATGGGTGGGGTTGATCTGGGCTGAAAAAGAGCGACTTCAGTTCTAGTCCAACACTTAACCCTGTCAATGAACCACATTGATTTCTGTTTCTGACAGTGGGCAGGCACATTTGAGAATCCCTTAGTAATTGTCTTCCTAATGATAATTCTAACTGAATATGGATAGAATCAGCTTAAATGAAATCTCTCTGTCTCAATGTCTACTGGGGTGGGGGGCTTGTGGGCAAGTCCCTGCAGGTTTCCTGGCAAGATTTTCTGATGTGGTTTGCCATTGCCTCCTTCCTAGGGCTGACAGAGAGGGACTGGCCCAAGGTCACCCAGCTGACAAAGACTTGTGTGTTATGAACTCATAAGCAGCATTAATTTGGCTTTCTAGTGGAAATGGAGAGGGAGAGGGAGAGGGAGAAGGAGTGAGTGAGTGACTGTAGGAGTGATCCAAAGTCCCCCCCCCCCAACTGGCTTTGTGTCTAAAGCGGGATTAGAATTCATGATTTCGGGATTATTAGTTTGTTAATTTACCACTACACCAAACAGGCTCTCCAAGGGAAGTGGTTTGCCATGGCCTTCACCCAGTTCCATTGCTTTCCTGGAGCTGAGATGGAAGGACTGGTCCAAAATTCCTCAATTGCATTCATGTCAATGGCAAAACTAGAACTTAATGGCCTCTTCGTTTCTATTATGGCACTTTAACTGCTGTACCAAACTAGCTGTCCTTGCCTTCAGGTCAGCCTTGAGCTCTGGTGACTGCCTGGACAAGTCCCTGCAGTTTGCTTGATAACTTTATTGGGAAGTGTTTTGCCACAGTCTTCTAGAGATGAGGGAGGTTCTTCTGGCTCAAAGTCACCCAACTGGCTTTATGCCTAAGGCAGGACTAGAACTCAAAGCTTGGTACCTTAACCACTACAGCAATCTGGCTCTGTTAGGCAGTATAATCTTGGAATGGGTGGTTGGATTTGTGTTCGCTCGTGGGGCTAACAGAACCTTCTGGGTATTTACTGGGGGGGAGTAAAGAATGGGATGAATGCATTGGATGGGTAAAACAAAGTCTCATACAATTCAGAGTCCTTAATTGCTGGAAAATACGCCTTTTCTTTCTGCAATTGCATTTAGTTTATTTGCTGTAATCGCTTTTCGTGTTGGATCTGAAAGCACTGCAGATACAAGTTCTTTTTATTTTATTTTTTAACAAGCTAATATGGATGCTGAATGCTTTAAGGATTTCAAGCCAGGTTATAATAAATCGATCAAAGTGAAATAAAAGTCGTTTAAAATTAAAATTATTTGCATTTCCAATTATTTATTTGTCCACACATTTTTTTTTTAAAAAAAATTGGATCTTTACTCTGTAGACTGTTCAGCATGTAGTTCTTTGCAGCCAGACATATCATCCGGATGAATAATGCTATTATCAGTAGCTAGCCTGGCTATAGAAAAGCTCTGAGTTAAGAGTGCCTGACAAAGACTATCTAACACATTAAGCTATGCTTTGTTTAACCGAATGTTACTGAATAAACCACGCCTGCCTGAGGTCATGCAGTATTCTTCACTAAAAATCAACCAGAACATTTTGGTTTTACATGCTTTGCGAATGCAGATAATTGTGTTTCATTCAAACTATAATAAACCACAAGTTAAAATGGAATGTCAAGTTCACTCTCTCTTTTCTCAGAGACTATATTTATTTATTCCTAGGAATTTATTCTTCTCTTTTCCCCCCTTCTCTTTAGTTACCTGCTTAGTTCTGGAGTGCTTGTGCTCATTTACATATTTATTTCCCGTCATGAATATTACAAAATGGCAAATTTGTAGAATCGGTCATGCATGAACATTATTGCCGTTCTGAAAGTACCACGAGGTGCTGTGATGGATGTTTCTTCATTGTTTTCTTTAACTATGTTTTCTTGAGTCTCAATGGGATGGGCTTGTGTGTCACTCTGAATCAGGTGGAATGTCAAACTGGATTTCATTGAGGGTCGCATCAGGGTTGTATTTGACCTCAGGGGGCCAGGGTGGGCATGGCCATGGTGAGTGTAGCCAGCTCGAGTGTAGCCAGCTCGAGTCATGTCGGGGCACCTGTGGTGGCCCAAGTGCTCTGCCAGCAAAAACTGGTTTTCTAAGCTCTGTTTTTAGTTGTGACAGCTTGCTGGTCCTTTGCTGTTTCCAGGACAGCCCCGTGGGTCAGATCTAAGCACCCCGTGTGGTGGATCTGGCCCCCCTGGACCTTGAGTTTGACACCCCTGCTCTAAATCATAAACCATGATGACTAATGTTTTACAGGGCAATAAGAAATGTGTACTGTGGTTTAGCCCAGGGGTGTCCAAACCTAGCCCCTTGAAGAGTGGTGGACTTCAGCTCTCGGAATTCCCCAGCCAGCAACTTGCTCATATTTAATAGCGCATGCTGGCTGGGGAAATCTGGGAGTTGAAGTTCATCACTCTTCAAGGGGCTAGATTTGGATACCCCTGGTTTATCCCAATCTAGCAACCCAGCCTACATGACCGTGGTTTTGAATATATTCAAAATGCATTCAGCATGTTTCAAACAATAGCTAAACTATGCCAAATATATTTAAATTGTGCTCTAAGTTACAGCTGCCAGATGTGGACAACATCAGGGCATCTAGCATGCAAGGTTAGGTAGAGCTATTCTAAACTGGACTAGGGGGAGAAATGGCAGTGCTGAAGGTTAAAGAGATTAGCAGGTCCAGAAATTGATTTTTGCTGTAAAAGCCTGTGTGTTCAACATTCAATTCAGATAAGAATTAGTTTCTATGTGTGTTTATAGGATGCTGTTCCTTATTTCAGTATGTGGATGTTTGTCATGAGCCAACTAATTGGCATCTGATTATTGAGGTGTCAGTTAAAAAACAAATGTCTGGACCTTAAAGCTTGCTCTAAAAGTTATGTTAGCCCAAGATCAGGAATCACTTGGTTCTGACTCTTACTTCATACATAAAGCTTATTTGGTGTTCCTGAGTGAGGAAAACTGCAGGGACTGGCCCAAACTCGTTCATATGGAGGAGGGGAAGCTAAAAACATTCTTGAATTCAGCTCAGTTTCTGGTGCCCATTGACATTGACCATTGACATCCAGTTATTTTGCTCAAAATACAGACGTACCTTCCGGGATATATTTTTTTTCCACTTTGCAAATTTAGCCTACAGCTCTTGCAGTTCTTGATAGTCTCCAGTCCAAGTACTAATCAATACTGATACCTTTAGCTTTCTAGGCCAGTTATGGTCAGCCATGGGTTACCACCAACTGAGATTCTTAATGGAGAGGATAAAAAAGTTGAATGAAAGAGAACACTTGACTTCCTTTTAAATGTCTTGTGTTTCTGAGAGAAGAGCAGGACCAGGGAGGAAGTAAACTCATCTGGAACTCCGACCCTGTTGTCTTCTGTGAGACATAAGATGGTTAGAGCAGCGGTCACCAACTGGTGGTCCGTGGAGAAAATGTTGGTGGTCTGCAGAAAAATTATTTGCATTTTTTATAATGCACTAAATCAGAGATCCTCAAACTACGGCCCCTGGGCCGGATATGTGCAGTGGACATTTGTGTTGCTGCAGAGAGTCTTCCCCTTTGGGGTCTTTCTGTGCCGGTCAGAGGGGGGCAGAAATTCTTGGGCGGGGCTTTGGGCAAAGGCTGGAGGGAAGTACAGCTGGTAGCGAAGAGCCAGAGGGCCTTCTTCCAGCATCATGGCCTGGAACTGGCTGACCATCTCAGCTGCTGAGCCTCCAGGCGCCGCTACCTGGCCTTGCACTCCCACAGGTCTTCCTTCTGCTTGGAAAGCCTATGCCCGTAGTCCTCAGTGTGGTGCTTCTGCTGAGCCTCCTTCTTGGTCAGATCCAATTTGAACCGAGCTGTTTTGCCAACTTTTTTTCGTGGTGGCTGCTTAGCTCCAACAACTGCTTCCTATTGGGGGCCCTAAAGAGCCCAGGCGGGCAGGCAAGGAGTGGCTGGGAGGGGAGGGGCGAATAGAGGCAGGCGAGGCACCTCTCAACGTGAGTGACATCGAGTTGGCCACCCCCACCCAGTCACATGACCACCTAGCCACCTCTTACCCAGGCGGTTATTAGGCAGATCATATTCGTGGTCTGCGGGATTTAAAATTATGAATTTAGTGGTCCCTGAGGTCCGAAAGGTTGGTGACCCCAGCGTTAGAGGAACGGCAGAATTTAATCAAATGAATTGAGGAACTTTATGCAGGAGCACAAAGAAGGGCAGATCTTAGGCGAGCCTTGCTGGGCTTGGAAAAGAGTCTGTTTCGATAAGAAATGTGTTCATCATGGCCATCATCAAAGCAGTTATTACCCCAGTTTGAATCAGAACGCCAGTTCAGATTTTAATGTTTCTAGTGGGGTTATTTGTACAAAAATGGTTTCTTTTTTGAAAGATAGATTACTGCTAGATAGCCTATGTTAGGCTGCAATTAAATTTGGGAAACATTAAAGAAAAACAACAACCCAATTCTTCTCAAGTTCTTTTAACCAGAACTTGAGAGGATTCTTTAAAAAATGGAGACCTTGAACAAGAAGTGGTATTCACTTAGCTTAGCTACCAGTTTGCAAATGTGAGCGTGCGCGGGCCTTTTGCACATGCACAGAGCATCAAAAAAGGGGCCGTGATGATATCTGGGTGGGTGGGTGGAGTCTCCCACAGCTGCCACTACTGCTTTGCCCGAACTGGGTAGAACCAGTTGCCTTGGACTGCATCTTCTGATAACATTCAAGCATTTTGTCAAGCTACATGGATTATGTAGGGTCTTTCAGCCCAATGTCTGAGGCCAACCAGTTGTGTTTTAATAAACAAATAATGATTGAAACACAACATAGTTCTGTTTGATGTAAATCTCAAAGTAAGTGCTGTTTTGAAAGATGGACTGGGAATGGTGGCAAATTTGATTCTGTATTTTCATCTTCAGTATACCTCTCTGTTCTTCCTCCTAACTGGGATATTGTGCTAGTTAGCTGTTCTTTAACTTATAACCTACACTTTGTCCCCACCTGAAAGGTGTTTGTGGTTTCTGACTGTATGTCAAACTAAGTCTCTTCTCTTCTCTTCTTCCTGTTTTCCCCTCTAAAAAGTAGTTTTATATATATATATTAAAAAAAAAAAACACCCAAGCCCAACCACTGTAAATTTTCTGGTTCCATGCAATTTTTCCCCTTCTTTCTGTTTCTGATCTTCGCTAGTTATAAATAACACATGAAATGACTTTCAAGGTAGAAGGCAGGAATCCATTTTGAAATATTCTATAAAATAAAAGCGTGATTTATAGCTCCCTGTGATTTTGGCTGAAAGCGTTTGGGCTTCGCCCAGTCATCAGAGTCCTGTCAGAGGAAGCTGTTATTTATTGGTCGATATGCCAGGAATGGTGGTGATAGTACTTTATGTTTATCTTATGTAAGTATAATGTTAAGAAAAATCAATTCCAAATACTAATACGGTTTTTAAAATGTATCATGGCACACTAGCCCAAACAGAGACACTGGGGCATCAGGAGGAAAGCTGGTTGTTGTTTTTTTTTTTAACCCACTGCCTAGTTTAATTGCTTTGAATGTTGTGAGGTGTAATCTTTTGCCAGTTCTTTGATATTTTGTGTTCCAATGTTTAATACCTGCGGACCTCCGGACTTTTTGTCGGGCTCTGAAGACTCATCTCTTTCAACTTGCCGGACTTAGCCTGATCCCTTCTACTTTTTAAATTTTTTAGAGTTTTATTCTGTTTTATACTCTCAGCCCAATTTATATTGGTTTTAGTATGTTTTTAACTTTTTTGTATTGGTTTTTAATTGGCTGTTCACCGCCCTGAGTCCGGCAGGAGAAGGGCGGTATAGAAATCTAATAAATAAATAAATAAATAATAAATAAATACTAAATTGGGCCTTTATCTGGCCCCCAGATTATCAATATCACTGATCATTTTCAAGAATTTTCTAGCCAGAATCTGCCCAAGACCAGTGTGATCAGCAGTTGTTACAGCACTCTCTCCATGTTAAAGAAGCATTGTTTTGATAGCATTGCTCCAGGTTGTAACATTCACACCCTTTCTCGGTGTTAACATTCACAAGAGGGGACCCATTTCAGATTTTCTTCTTGTACTGTAAAATAACAGTATTTAGGATTCCCTGGGGCGGGCAGCCGTGATACAGAGTGGAGTCTGGGGCATTGCATATATGGAATCTTTGCAAAGGAGCAAAGGAAGATTTATAGCTCAAGGTAGTCCCATTTTGACCATGTGCCCATAAGATGCTGCAGAACAGGGCTCTCCAACCTTGGCCACTTTTAAGACTTGTGGACTTCAACTCCCAGAATTCCCCGGTCAGCCATGCTGGCTGAGGAATTCTGGGAGTTGAAGTCCACAAGTCCTAAAAGTGGCCAAGGTTGGAGATTCCTGCTGTAGAACAAAGTGTGTTTACTGGAGGTCGAATTTCAGGACCTTGGATAGTTCCATGTATGCAACTTCCTGCTGCTTATTCAGGCTTGGCTGAAAAAGTTAAAGCTTTCCTATAACATCTCCCAGTTGATTTCTTTTGGCATTTTCTGCAGAGCTCTTTATTTTTTGCAATAAATATAATACTCAACAGCCAAAGATACTTATAAACCACTTTCAGGCTTTTGTGATAAGCTGGTTATAAGTAGACGAGAATGTAGCCTGGCACCCATTCCTTCTTTCAGTTTACACATCATACTGAATCACAGTTTGGTTTAACATTGTGGTTGAATAGCCACAATGTCTGGGACTCCATAAACATTAACCAATGAGTACGAGTTATCCAGAATTTTTTTCTCAGTGGAACTTTGCTTTAATGCAAGGATGAGCACTATTTTTGACAAAGTAAGCACATTTACAGTTTTGAGGGTGTTTCATTCGCATTCTCACAAGATGTACCCCACCACAAAGAAGGTGTATTCTTATTTTTCGGAGTATAAGAAGCACCTTTCCCCCCCCTAAAAGGTGGTGAAAATTTAGGTGCGTCTTATACACCAAATGTAGCCCTGCCCATCCACTGGCCCCCACTCTTTGGCCTCTGCCTCTGCAAGCAGCAAGAAGAAACAGCTTGTTTCAGCTTCAGCACAGCCTAATTAGCACAAGTTGATTGGATCAGCCTCCCGACTCTCAGCTGTTTCGATCTCAGCTGTTTTATGTGGGCCTCTGCTGCTTACTACAAGGAGGTAAATTGCTGGAGCAGATTTTTTTTTTCTTGTGCTAATCAAGCTACGCTGAAAATGAAAACGAAAGTAAAGCAGGCTGTTTGCTGTTTGCTGCAACGAGGCAAAATCGCTGGGAGGCAGAGGCAGATTTCTTTTTCTTTTTTTCCTCACCAAAAAAAAGGTAGGTGTGTTTTATAGTCTGGTGCGTCTTATACTCCAAAAAATACGGTACTTACTACAAATAATAATAATAAACTGTGAGGTTCTTCTTCCTTCCCCCTTTATAGTCTACAAGGGTGCTTTCTAACACCCTCTCGATTTCTCTTATTTTGTTTTTGGGAGATGGGTTAAGTAGACACTCGAACCCACAAGTTATTTGCTGCAACCACACAGGAGCACCCATTTTGTTTCAAAGGAGGGAGTAGGATCTATAAGCAGTTTTGCAAATCTCAATAATGCTAGGCTGATGCCTCTCTTTATAGCAGATCCGGTCTTCATTCAAGTTGAATGAAGGGGACTTGGTGCCCGTGTTTGCACGTCAATCATACTCATAGGTTGTTTACTTGTGGTTTGTTGATATACCCTGTTTTCCCTGTCTTCTATTTTTTTGAACCCCGAAATAAGCACTTGGCCTTATTTTCGGGGAGGTCTTATTATTTTGGAACATGTGAAGCAAGACGGGGCTCCTCTTGCTGTCTTACCTGATTTCCAGCTCTGTCTCCCTAACCCTGAGTAAAGGAAATGGCAGGGACCGTCTGTGCATGCGTTTAAATATTTTTGGGGAGGGCTTATTTTTGGGGGAGGGTCTTATTTTAGCGCATGCTCTCAAAAGCCCAATTGGGGTTATTATCTGGGGTGGTCTTATTTTTGGGGACACAGTAGCTGAGTTTGCACAACATCCTAAACCAAAGATTCTCAACTTTTTCTTCACCACGGACCCCCTTTAAATACCTTTTGTGGCTATGGAACATGACCACGGACCCCCAAGACTTAATTCAAGATTTAAATCATAACATTTTTTTCCCCCTAGCCTTCATGGACCTCCTGTAATGTCATCTTGCCTCCCCCCCCCCCCCCCGGGGTCCGTGGACTACCGGTTGAGAACCACTGTCCTAAACCATAATTCAGAGTATACAAACCACAGTGGTTGTGTCCTAAACTTCCTTCCTTGAATCATTTGGAAAATACTCCAAGAAAGTCACTTATAATCGACTGAAAATAGTTTGATTCCTAGTGGTTTCATTTTGTTTCCCTGCAACCTGCTGCCTTCCAGATATATTGAGAAACACAAGAAGGTCCTTCGCTGGGCAAGATATACTTTTGAATAGATTTTTATGCAGTTTCGTAAATATAAATCGCTCAGTTTTGGAGTTCTCACATTGAACTGGATAACTGGTTCCTCTCCCTTACTATTTAGGTTCTGTCACGCTCTCTTCTCCCTGTCTCTTTCTCCCAGGGATTTATTTGTACCAAGGTGGATAATCTTTGAAATTCTAGTTGCAAACCACATTCTACAACTTGATGTCTAACTGCCTCTGATCAATGTCTTTTCTTTTCTTTTTCTTTTTTACTGTGAAGCACTTTCCTTTTATTGCCTCCAGCAGTATTCCACATATTGCCTTTTATTGCTTCAGGTGATATTCTAGATATTGAATTCTGATGTGTGAATCATTTGAAGTTGTATCCTCTCCCAGGTAAAAGGATTAAGGACCGCTTACTGCCGTTTAGTTGCTCTGAATCCCAGTTTGTTAAAACAAAGCTGGCAAGGTGTTAGGCCTGCGGATCTGCTTTATTTATTTGCTATTGATTGATTGATTGATTGATTTTTTTTACTTTGGCATATATATTTTGCCTTTCAAAACGTACAACGCTAACATGCCCTATGTTGTGGCCCCGTCCTCTGAGCCTATCCCATTGGAGGAAGGAAGCTCTGAGCATGAGGAAGAGGAGCCAACCAGATCTCCCAGCCCCCCCCTCTGGCACCGTCTCAGGTGCCAGGTGAAAGAGAGCAAAGTAGTGGGGAAACAGGTGTCTCAGATGAGAGTGAGGGAGAGATGTCATTCCTGGACGCACGTCAACGAAGGCGAGATAAGCGCTTGCAGCAGCTGAGGAGGCGTGCGAGGGAATAGACCTGAGTCACTGGACTTGAGTCACAGGACCAATGAGTCACTGGATCACACCCCAGAGACTATATAAGAGAGGGTGGTGGTCAGTGATCCCTGTGACGAACAAAACTCAATCTGGTAGTCATTGGAGCCTGAAGCTGCTAAAAGAACGGATTTTGGCAAAGCTACGTATGTGATTTTCTTTCTGTGAACAATTAAAACACTTGGCAGATGGTGTGAATATCGCTGCCAAGTTGGAGATAAGGACTGTGGTGTGTGCCAAGTGCTTCTTTAACTCTCGACTGGCTGTGTTTTTGTGGGTGTGTGTAGAGGGGGACAGAACACCCTAAGCCCATGATGGCGAACCTATGGCACGTGTGGCACAGGTGGCACACAAAGCTGTATCAGTGGGCACGCGAGCTCAGCTCCAACAGCTGATTTTCGGGCCTTCCGGGCCCACCGGAAGTTGGCAAATGGGCTGTTTCTGGCCTCCGGAGGGACTCCCGGGTGGGTGGTAGGGAAGGCTGTTTTCACGCTCCCCAGGCTCCTAGAAAGGCTCTGGAGCCTGAGAAGAGTGAAAAAGAGCCTGGTGTCGCAGCAGACTAATAGCCTGTTATTAACATTCAGTTGCCTGCAATTACTGTAAGTTCGAATCTCCCCAGGCTGAAGGTTGACTCAGCCTTCCATCCTTTCTAAGGTGGGTAAATTGAGGACCCAGTTTGTGGGGGCAATAAGCTGACTTTGTATAAATATACAAAAGTATGAAGGCTATTGCTTAATGCATTGTAAGCCTCCCTGGGTCTCCGGAGAAGGGCGGCATATAAATCAAATTTAAAAAACAAAACAAAACAGGCCTTCCGGGCCTGCCGGAAGTCGGCAAAAGGACCATTTCCAGCCTGTGTGTGTGTGTGTGTGTGTGTGTGTGTGTAAGGATGTTTTTGCCCTCCCTAGGCTCTGGAAAGCCTCTGGAGCCTGGGGAAGGCAAAAAACAGGCCTACCGGGCCCACTGTGCCAAAAGAGGGTGGGAGCCCAGGGGTGTCATGCGCGCATGTACGGGGGTGGGCTGCATTGAATTATGGGTTTTATTTATTTAGCGTAGTTTGGGTAATGAAACATCTGCAGACAACAAGCAAGCTCTGAGACCCCCAAGGAGCTCTCATAGAAAGTAGTGGAAGAGAGAGTAGACAATAACTAATCTGGAGATAAAGTAGAACTATCTCTGTTAGTGTCAGAGAAGAAGGAAATAATAATGGGTCATTTTGGGGGTTGGTGTCGGGGGAACTGTCTTTCTTCAAAATGCATGGATCTTAAAATACTTTATCATAATTTATTTAATTAAAACCTTGTCTCTTTTATAGGCTTACCCGAGTCTATCATTGCGGCAGCCTGTGCAAGGAGTGGCCAGCGAGTTCTTCATGTGGATTCGTAAGTCCTTCCATCCATGTACATTGTGGCTATAGCGTTTCCCAACCTGGGGAAACTTCGTGATGCGTGGACTTTTACCTCCCAGAAGTTGAAGTGCAAATCTAAACTTCTTACAGTTCTCACATTTGGGAAACACTGCTCTAGGTCCTAGCAACCATTGATACCAGAGGCTGGCTTAATGGAGGAGATCCTAACTTGATTCTTCCAGAAGGGAGGGAGGGAGAGAAAAGCGAAGGAAGAAAAAGAAGGAAAGAAGGAGGGAGGGAGGGAGGGAAAAAGGAAGGAAGAGAAAGAAAAAGGAAGGAAGTAAAGAAAAAGAAAAAGAAAGAAAGGAAGGAAGGAAAGGAAAGAAAAAAAGGAAGGAAGGAAAGGAAAGGAAAGATGGAGGGAGGAAGGGAGGGAAAAAGGAAGGAAGAGAAAGAAAAAGGAAGGAAGGAAAGAGAAAGGAAGGAAGGAAAGAGAAAGAAAGAAAAAGAAAGGAAGGAAAGGAAGGAAAGGAAGGGAAAGGAAGGAAGGAAGAAAGAAAGAAAGAAAGGAAGAAAGGAAGAAAGAAAGAAAGAAAGAAAGAAAGAAAGAAAGAAAGAAAGAAAGAAAGAAAGAAAGAAAGAAAGAAAGAAAGAAACATTTAAAGCCAAGAACAAACCACAACTTTGGGCTTCAGGTTGTCAAGTGGGAACAAGCTAGAATTAACCTTTGGTGTGGTAGGTTAAACGATGCATACATTAGAAAGAGCTTCTGTGGTTGGTTCATGCCAGCTTTTCTGCTGGTATGAAAAGCAGGGAGGAGCAACTGAAGGGTATCTGCTAGCAACCTCACTTCCCTTGTGTCGGGGTGGGGGTGGAGGTGGGTGGGTGCTTGTGGTGGCCCGAGCACTCTGCCAGGTAAATTGGGCTCCCGAGTTCCGTTTTCAGCTGTAATTGCCTTCTAGAATCCTCTGCCAGCAAAAATGGAGCTCGGGAGGGCTGCCACATTTTCGCTGACAGAGGCACCGTGGGCCGGTCTTTTGCTGTTTCCAGGATGGCCCCATGGGCCAGATCTAAGCACCCTGCGGTGGGTGGATGCGGCTCGCAGGCCCTTGATCCAATAGCAGGAAAGGGAGTAGCAACTGGATGCCAGCGCTCTTCATTATTTGCAAAGCTAATTTGTTTATTTGACAGCTCTGTATGTTTGTTTCTAAACGGGGAAAAAAAAGTGTAATTCCTAACACTTCTTTTTCTCAGTGTTGGGAAGAAAAAGTGTTAAACTTTGAATTGTGTTAAGCTTAACAGTTTATTTTTCTCTATTAATAGGGTTAGGTACAATATTTATATAAAGGTTGCTCGTTCTCTTATTCCCCTGTTATAACAGTTATACGTATTTGCACTTCCCAAACCAGAATGGGAAAAAGGTTCTTGCTTTCATTTAATTCACAAGCCTTCAGCTGTTCCTTCTGCAAGCAGTTCCATCACTTTGAAATAATTGCTTCTTCCCCTTCCCCCCCCCCCTTCTCCAAAAATACAACTCCCAAGAGAAGAGAATGCAACTAAAATTTAGTTAAAGAAAAAGTAGAAACTGCTACCGGATTTACCTCTCAAAATTCAAATCCATCAATTTTGCATGGGTTTCTTAGGCGAGCAGCATATGAGATGGAGAATCTGAATATTGCCCCCCCCCCCGCCCCCCGTGGTGGGTTTCCCCCGGCTCGGCCCGGTTCTCCCGAGCCGGTAGCGATGACAATATGATGCCACCAAACCGGTGCTGCATCCCTACGCACCGCCCCCCCCCCCCCCCCGCGTTATTCTTACCTTTTATTTGGCCCCACTCCCAATCTATTGCTGCCTCCTGAGTCCCAGCTGATGGCTAGAAGGAAAAAAACTGTTTAAACTCTTGCGGCTGGGCTTCAAAGGGCCGCCCTACAGCTGATCAGTGTTAAAAGAAAACAAATGAGTAGATCAGTGCCTGCAAGCAGTTAAAAGCCTGGTAGACCAGTACCTCTGCTAAATCCTAAACAATTGTCACGACCACCAAGCCACGCCCCACAAAATAAGCCACGCCCACAGAACCGATAGTAAAATTTTTTAGAACCCCCTCCTGGCCCCTCCCCCCCTTATAAATCTGCTCTTTATTGGTGCTGGGTAAACTTTAACTCTTCCCCAGGTAGTCCTCGGATTATGACAACAATTGAACCCAACATTTCTGTTGCTAAGTGAGACCCTTGAGTTTTGCCCCCATCTTACGGCCTTTCTTGCCACATTTGTTAAGTGAATCATTGCCTTTATTAAGCCCGTTACACGGTTGTTAAGTGAATCCGGCTTCCTCATTGACCTTGCTTATTAGAAGGTTGCAAAAGGGGAGTCACGTGACCCTGGGACACGGCAACCGTCATAAGTATGAGTCAATAGCCAAGCATCTGGCTTTTGATCACGTGAGCATGGGGATGCTGCAGCGTGAAAAAATGGTCATAAGTCGCCTTTTTTCAGTGCTGTTGAATGGTCACTCAATGAACCATTATAAGTCAAGGACTATCTTTACTTTCTGATGGGAATTAGATGAAGCACTTATGTGGGTGGGTGGAAGAAACTTGAGTGTCAAAGGAAACTTTTGATCTACTTTTTGGTGCCAACGCTGCTTGGATTCATTACCCGGAGAGAATCTTATCACTTTTAATCTCCCCACCACTGTTTTGTGTTTATCATAATATACCACTTAGGTGATGATGGTGGATGATCTGAAGTGAACCATTATAAACCATCGAGCAGCACCTCTGTTGATTTATAAACACCGACCCCAGCCTCTTCCTTCTCCAGACCGCTAATCATATTCAAAATAGTCACTTCCATTGTAGCCCGGTCATAAATTCCTATAATCGTGTTTTAAAACCAAACTTAGCTTCTGCCAAATTATAATTGAAGGAGGCTTTCTTTAGCTATCTGTCTCAATAAAACGATAAAAAAAAAACAACCCACCAACCATTGGTTCTTTTTCAGAGAGCTACATTTACTGTAGGTATTAATGAGCTGTTGACATGTGGAATTTCAAGGATGGATGCTAAGTGATTTAGAAAAGTAATTTGCAATTCAGAATACGTCGGCTTGGCATTGAGTTTAAACTTGGGAAGTTGCAAAAGTTTGAATGGAAATTTAGTCGGGGGGGGTGGGGGGGAAGCAATTTGTGTATGCATGAAGATTTTTTCCTCCCCAGTCAACTCTCTTCCGCTTTTGCAAATCTTATTTTGGGGGACGCTGCTCTTGTTTAGCCATCGGTTGGGTTGCTTTGATGGCAGGGAAAAAAAAGGAAACAGGAGAGCAACTTATTTCCTTAACTTCCCCAACTTCTATCTAGCAATAAAATTTGGTTTATTCTTCAGCACTTTTTTGTCAGTAAAGCATCATTTTTCAATTGATTTTTCAATTAATTGATCAAAGCTCAGGCGTTTCAGAGACTTAGGTAGAGCTATAATGGAAGTATTATTGGTAAGGCTTAAGAGCAAAACTTCAGTTAGTCATTGTAATAGGAGAAACTTTTGTTTGGTTTTAATCTATCTTGTTCCGATTGAAGTAAGACATTACAATTAATGATTGGAATTAGTGGCTGATTTCTCAGATTATACTAAGCCATGAGTGTTTAATCATTGTTTACTAAATAAATGTGGATGGATTTGCCTGACATGGCTTGTTAAAAGCAAGAAAGCCATTATCTTTTAGGTCTTGGAATTATCTCTGCCTCCAGCTGATGAATTTGAATTGGGATCCAAATGGTCAATAAAGCCATACCATTACAGTATCCTATAAGGGCATTCTTTTTCTTAAGTTTTTTTTTCTTATCCCTATCTCCTTTCTATCGAAACCTGGATCACACTGGGACGTATTCTGGAGGAATGTGCTATCAGGAATCAGAAACTCAAGCTGGAAGCAAACTTATCCCTTTAATTCAGGGAAGTCAAACTGGATTTCTTCAAGGGCCGGATCAGCATTGTAGTTCTCCACGGGCTGATGGGGGAGGGGGGGGAGGAGGGACGGACGCCTCCTGCAGCATCCTGCCGGCCAAAACGGGGCACGGGGGGGCCGCCCACTGCCCCCTCTGTCCTGTTTTTGGCCTGAAAGGCCTCCTGCAACTCTTTATCAGCCAAAATGGGGCACGGAGGGGGGGGCACATATGGCTCCCCCCCCCGCCTCGTTTTCGCCCTCCATGGTCTCCTGCAGCACTCTGCTCGCTGAAAACGGGCTGCACGGGGGAGCCGTTGCCGTCACGTAACATTCCGCCACATTTTTCCCCTTCGCGGAACTGGGTGACGCCTCCGGTTTGACACCCCTGGAGAGTGTGGATGATGAGCACAACTAACACTGTAATAACTGCTTCATCCAGACGGTTAGTTGGAACTTCTACGATTTGACGCAGATGACTTTGTACATCCTTGCTTTTAAATGCGGATGCAGGAGAAAGTTTGCTAGTTAAGAGAGAGCTCAACACGGATGACAGCCGGACCTCCTCTTCTTCCCCTTCCTTCTCCCTCCAGAAAGAGATCAAATAGAGAAAGACACGTGCAAGCAAGTCTCTGGAGAAATCACCAGGCATCAGCCGCTTCTTCCCAGACTGTTGCCTTTGATTCATTTTTTTTCCCCCAGGGCGACGACTGTATTGAAAGAGGCAGCTTTCCTAACTGGCATTCACGGCAGAAACTAGCCTTTCCCTTTGCAAATTCTGCTCTTGCGTTTCTATCGATGACACTTTTCTAAAATCCCGACATTTATGAAGGTCTCCTTTGGCTCAGAGACCAGAGGCTTAGTGGAGATCTATTACTTGAATTGTGATTAGCGGCTAGCCTGACTCCTCGAAGCCTTGATGAGCTTTGGAATATATATATATATATATATATATATATATATATATATATATATATATATATATATATATATATATATATATATATATTCTGAGGTTTTCGCGGGTGTTTGTATGTAGGTCTTTGGTTATTCGGGTCTTCTCCTGCGTAGAATTGGAAGTATCTTGGCGACGAAGCCCCTAACCAATCAGAACACATCTCCACCCAATCAGAACACAGACAAGTTCCCACCCAATCAGCTCACACCCCCACTAGTAGTTAAAAGGAAGGGTCAGCTGCAATCTCACATTCCTCCTGGAAGCACGAAGCTGAGAACACCAGCCTGATGATGACGAATGAGACTTCATCGAAACGTCGCCAAGATACTTCCAATTCTACGCGGGAGAAGACCCGAATAACCAAAGACCTACATATATATACATACATACATACATACATACATACATACATACATACATACATACTTTTATTTTATTTGCGGTCACAGACCAAATTACAGACCATTACAAAAGAACATGGGGAAAGTAACATTATGAACAGTTGGCCACCAGAAGCCTTGGCTGAGAGGAATCACAGTGTTCTCCTGTAATGGTATCTTTTGAAACCTGAGAAGTAATGTGTGAAGAGCCATCCCCTAAACAATATAAGGTCAAATTACTAGGATTGGATTCAGAGAGATCTGTTTCTAGGAGAGACAGTAATTTAGTCCTGCCTACGTTATACATAGGGCAGGGTAAAAGAACATGCTCCACAGTTTCAACCTCAGCTCTATCACAGGGGCATAACCGCTCACTTATCGGAAGTGAGCGGTTGAATCGTCTTGAATCTCCCTCTTCTTGAATCTCCCTCGTCTTGACTCTCCCTCTTGAATCGTCCGTCGAGCAATGCTGAGGGCAAGACGTTGAAACGAGCAAGGGAGAAGACTCTTCTATATTTAGGGATGGTTAAAGTGTAAAAATATGAGGCCATCCTCAGCCCATTATTATTAAATTGACTGAAGATCAGAGGGGAGCAGGTTTTATTAGCTCTAGCTCTTAGACATTGCAAATCTATGCCCACAAGCCGTTGGACTACCCTAGATTGGGCATCCTTAAGGCCATAGTCTCCCATGGCATCCCCCGAAAAATCTAGCAGGAGCTTTGGAATATGTCAGGACGATAACCAGAAGCTGAAAAAACCAATATGTATGATCTACGATCCCGAGTAATCAAGAATTGGAATATCCAGTTTTGGAAAATTTGATAGCCCCCATCTTTTAAGAATCCTTAAAAGACGGTTCTTACTGTTTAGGGAGTTGTATTGTTTTGTTTTGTATTGTCAGAGTGTTTACAGCGTGATTACTATTTTGAGACAACCCAGGAGAAAAGTACAAGATGCAGGTTTTGTCATTACAGATACCCTGTTTTCCCGAAAATAAGACATCCCCTGATAATAAGCCCAATCAGGCTTTTGAGCACATGCGCTAAAATAAGCCTCCTCCCCACCCAAAATAAGCCATCCCCGAAAATATTTAAACACATGTGCAGCTGGTCCCTGCCATTTCCTCTAGTTAGGTTTACGGAGACAGAGCTGGAAATCAGGTAAAACTGCAAGAGGAGCCCCGACTTCTTCCACGCGCCCCAAAATTATAAGACCTTCCCGAAAGCGCTTATTTTAGGATTCAAAAAAATCCTAGGAGTCTCTGGAGGCTCTCTAGGAGTCTCTGGAGGCTGGGGACAGCAAAAAACGTCACTTCCTGTCCCACCGGGAGTTGGGAAATGGGCCGTTTCAGGCCTTTGGAGGGTCTCCGAGTGAGTGGGAAAGGCTGTTTTCGCCCTCCGCAGATACATAGAGAGGATCTGGAGCCAGGTAAGAAAGAAAAACAGGCCTTCCCCACCCCCAGCCCCTCCGAAGGCAGGAAACAACCTGTTTCCCTGCTTCTGGCGGGCTCAGAAGGCCTGAAAATCAGCTGGCCGGTGTACGCATGCACATCAGAGCTCAGCTACCATGCCCACTGATATGGCTATGCGTGCCACAGGTTCACCATCACGGGCCTAGAGGTTGTGAGTTATATATCTGCTGAAAAAAACTGCATTAGCGACAGGAAGGGCATCCAGCCAGTACACACTCAGCTCCATTCGGTTGCCCAGACTCCACCCCGCAAGGGATTATGGGGTCATTAAAAGAAGAACGTGATGATGATGATGATTTATTATTTGCCACCCTGAGTCACCTTGTAGAGGAGGTGGGTGGCATAAAAATGTAATAAATAGTAAAGGTGTAAATGTGAGGCTCAATTATGCTTACGCTCCTAATCAAAACTTTATCGCTGAATACACTGCTATGCCTATAAGAAATTATATCCTACTTTTAAACAGCAACTACGGTGACTAAATGGAAAAGGGAAGAGGGATTTTTGCTTGTTGGAATTGGTTTGTATACTTATTATTCTCTTTATTCATAGAGGCATGTGAAAGTCTTTTCTGGGACATCTTTCTCCATAACTATAGGTAATAGCAGAAATCCTTGCAATAAGGAAATTGCTGACACTTTTTCTTCTTTTTCATTCTTCCCTCTGCTGCCACAGGAGAAATTACTATGGAGGAAATTGGGCAAGTTTTAGCTTCTCAGGATTATTGTCCTGGATAAAAGAAAACCAAGTAAGGAGCAGCTTTATTGTTTTATCTCAAATTCTACCCTGTTTCCCTGAAAATAAGATCCAACTGGAAAATAAGACCTAGCATGATTTTTCAAGATGCTCGTAATATAAACCTTACCCACAAAATAAGCCCCAGGTAAGATTTTCAGCCAGATGGATGCATTTAGTACCATATTTCCTCAAAAATAAGACAAACCAGAAGATAAGCTCTAATGCATCTTTTGGAGCCAAAATTAATATAAGACTCATTCTTATTTTCGGGAAAACATGGTATTGCTTTTGCTGAAGCATTAGTTTTAATTTAAACGTAAGTCTTCCGGGCCTGTTTTCTTTTTTTTTTGTAGAAGCCAAAGTTGAGAATTCTAACACAGGTGGAAAGAAAAGGAGACATGCTCCGTTTCCACCTCCTAATTTTAAATTATTTTAATATTTCTGCTTAGATTAAATTCCACCAAGAAGGGACCAGTTGATCGATTCGCTCAGTGAAAACAACATGTAAAGATAGATTTGGCAACCTGTGGTCATTATGCAAGACTGAGGCCTTTTTCTGCCTATCTCGAGAACCCTTCCAACATCATATTGCAAACCTGTGGAACAAGTGTTGTGCTATTTAGTGTTTTTTTTTTCAAAATAGAAAGAAAAAAAAATTATGAATGAATGTCCTTTATCCTTCTTTTTTTTAAATGGTTCTTTAAAAAAAAAAAAAGTAAGCCTTCATCCATATATTGTCTTCCTATGTTGTAGGAATCATGAGCCAATCAGAATTACCTATACAGGTGTATTTGCTGTCTGCATTCTGTTATGCTGTACTTTGCAGAAGTTTAAAAAGGTTCAGCCTGCTTTCAAAAACCATCTTGCAACTTGATAACCCTGTTTTCCCCAAAAATAAGACATCCCCTGATAATAAGCCCAATTGGGCTTTTGAGCGCATGCGCTGAAATAAGCCTCCCCCTGAAAACAAGAAACACCCCCCTTTTCCGCAAATAAGCCCTTCCTGAGAATATTGAAACGCAGAGCTGGAAATCAGGTAAAACAGCAAGGGGAGCCCCATCTTGCTCCATGTGCCTCAAAATAATAAGATCTACCTGAAAATGAGGCCAAGCACTTATTTTGGGGTTCAAAAAAAAAATAATAGAAGACAGGGTCTTATTTTTGGGGAAACACGGGTGAACTTCTAACAGCTTGATCTTATATACAACAGGGTGAAGATTTTTTATTCCTGCCATTTTAAACGTTTAAATGAAACAAAATTTATTTTTATTTTACAGTGCTATTTGGTTTCTCTCCCACCCCCTTCTTTTCTAATATAAACTTTATTTTCTTTGTTCCTGTTATTACAAGGAACCGGCTGATCCATGTGAGGAAAGTACAGCTTGGCAAGAACTAATTCTTGAAAATGAGGAAGCGGTTCCTCTTAACAAGGAAGATCAAACCATCCAGAATGTAGAATATTTCTGCTATGTTAGGTGAGTACAAGATGATGTGCATTTAATTTTTTTTTTAATTTGATTTATATGCTGCCCTTCTCCAAAGACTCAGGGCGGCTTACAATGTGTTAAGCAATAGCCTTCATACTTTTGCATATTCTACTAAGTCCTGTTTCTAAACTATGAATTATTCAATTAGCCACAATTTGGTGCGTGGAGGGTCCCAGATTGATATAATGCAGTGTGCAACTTCAATTATGGTGGTTATTTGGAACGGGATAATGAAGAGTAGTGAGGGATGCGGTGGCTCAATGGCTAAGATGCTGAACTTGTCGATCAAAAGGTTGGCAATTCAGCGGTTCGAATCCCTAGTGCCGCGTAACGGGGTGAGCTCCCATTATTTGTCCCAGCTTCTGCCAACCTAGCAGTTCGAAAGCACGTAAAAAATGCAAGTAGAAAAATAGGGACCACTTTTGGCGGGAAGGTAACAGCCTTTGGCGTTGAGTCATGCCAGCCACATGACCACGGAGACGTCTTTGGACAGCGCTGGCTCTTCGGCTTTGAAACGGAGATGAGCACCACTCTCTAGAGTCGGGAACGACTAGCACATATGTGCGAGGGGAACCTTTACCTTTAATGAAAAGTAAAATTCTCAACTTTCTAGAGAAGATATTTGGAGCTGCTCGCCAATTCAAGCATTGTGAAAGCCTAAGTGACTTCAGGAATCCAGTCCATCCTTCTCTTTACTAAAACTTGAAAGCTTGTGATGAAAAAAGATTTGTCTACTTACTGAGACCATCCTAGAGCTACCAATGCCGCAGTTTCACTCTCTTTGTAAGATGTCATGAGTCTGGCTTGAGTGTGGCTTGTGGCAATAGACAAATACATTTTGGGCAGTGGGAAATAGCTATGCTTTCATTTATTGTAAAAGCTTGACTTTTTCCTTGAATTGCGCGGCAATTGGGAAAAACAAAATTGTTCTTAAAACATGGAGAAAAGTAGCCATGTTATCAATGAACATTTCATCTGTTTATAACCCACTCAAGTCTGTAGCGATCACCAAAGCTCTTGGTAGCCAATCCCCTGGTGTATCTTACTTATTTATAGTTTATTCAGTGTGTACCCTGCTTTTTGTTTTTTGTATAAACAATTTATAGTGAGTGTAATAAATATTTCCTTTTGTCGATCCCATTTTGCCTACAAATTGGTTTCATCAGGTGACCGGAATTATGAAGAACGATAGATATATTATATCTTACGATTTATGAAGAGTAAAGAAGAAAAATGCTCGTTGCTTTCTTCACAGTATATAACATTAATTAACTTCTATTGTTTTCTGTCTCTTTTTTTCCTCTTTTATTAAACAGCTCCAAACATTTGCAATTCTTTCATATAGGAGAATGAGTTGCTCCTAATCCTTGACTATTTTGGGAGGGGTTGTTTACATCATTCCTTCTTCTAGACCAGGGGTGTCAAACTCAAGGCCTGTGGGCCGAATCTGGCCCATGGTGTGCTTAGATCTGACCCATGGGGGCCGCCCTGGAAACAATGAAAGACTGGCCCTTGGTGCCTCTTCCAGTGAAAACGGAGTTTGGGAGGGCCGCACGGAGCCCTTCCAGCCTCCGTTTTCAGCCACGACAGTCTCCTGCAGCCCTTTGCCAGCGAAACAGAAGCTTGGGGACCTCCATTTTCACTGGTGGAGGGCTGCAGGAGGCTGCCTCGGCTGAAAATGGAACCTGGGTAGACCGTGCGCAGCTTCCCCGAGCACCGTTTTTGCTGGCAGAGGGATACAGGAGGACGTTGCGGCTGAAAACGGAGCCTCGACGAGTGACGTCGAGCTAGCCATGCCCATCCCGGCCACGCCCATCCCCGGCTATGTCCCTGGGCTCTCGAGTTCAACCACAACCCTGATGTGGCCCTCAATTGAAATCGAGTTTGACACCCCTGTTCTAAACTGTAAAACCCAATTCCCTGCATCTAATTTAAACTCGAGGAACAGTTGATTTGACCCCCAATTTTGTTGCTCTACGTGCTTCAGGTTCTTCCCCCTCCCCCACTTTGCTTCTTAACTTGCTTGCACTCCTATGAAGTTGCCATTAAACATTTATTTTTGAAAGGATAAAACAGCTGGGTAGCAGCGGCAATAGAACGTACAAAGCTGAACTGCCGGCCAGCAAATAAAATGCATCCATCAAAGGGAGAGAATACCATCTCTGCAACAAGTGGGATAGAGAAAAAGAATTAAAAATAAAAAAGGAAAACGACGGAAAAATAAACAGCGAACACCTGTGCTGCATAAATTAACCAGCTGGCTGGCAGTTTTTCTTTTGACCTATCGGAAGGGTGACTGTGGCAAAGCATTAATAAGACACATTGGCTTTGAGAGATTTCCTTTGTTGGGACCATTAATTAATGAACGACACTAGATAATGTTCAGAATTTACACCACAATTGCTGCTGCAGATGTATCCCTTTTTGTGAGATAGCATGACCGAAAAAGGAGCGAGGGGGCGGGAGATTTTCCTCCCCAGACCTGCACAAAGATTTAAATGTGAACATTTCCCCCCCCCTCCCCTGCCCCCCCCCCCCCCCGGCTTCCATTTTTATTGCCGCATCTATTCTGTTTGAAAATTATGTCCTTGGGTAAAAAAATATCCGGGATGGAGATTATAAATTTCAGATTCCTATTCCAGAGTTGCTTTTTTAACTCCTCGTTGTTGCGGGAAGATTAGATAGAAGTTTCTGCTTTAGTTGGGAGGCTGGCAGGGAGCGATTTTCAGTTCTTTGCAGACAAAATGGATTGGATTTTCCCCAATTGGGAGTCCAGCAACAAACTCAGCTACAGGTAGTCCTCGACTTACGACCGCAGCCGAGCCCAAAATTTATGTTGCTAAATGAGACCTTTCTTCGGTGGATTTTGCCTCATTTGTACGACCTTTCTGGCCACCGTTATCGTATTTTTCAGACTATAAGACGCACCAGTGTATAAGGCACACCAACATTTCCATCCTCTTTTCGGGGGGGGGGGGGGGGAGAAGGGAAAGTGCATCTTATACTCCGAAAAAGTACGGTAAGTGAATGACTCCAGTTGTCAAATTAGTAGCATGGTTGTTAAGTGAATCTGGCTTCCCCCTTGACTTTGCCCGTCAGAAGGTCGTAAAAGGGGATCACGTGATCCCCTGGGACATTTCAACCGTCGCAAATATGAGCCAGTGTCTGAATTTGGATCGTATGACAACAGTCAATAATTGTGAAAAATAGGTTACTTTTTCCAGTGAAGTTGTAACTTTGAATGATCACTAAATGAATCGTTGTAAGTCAAGGACTACCTGTACCATGCCTCTACACTCACACTCACAAGCCTCTAACTGCAATGTAGCGTTGCAAATCAGGGTTGTTGGGGAACTGATTTTTCTTTCTCTCTTTGGGGAAAAAACAACAACAACAACAACAACCCAGCCAGGACTCAGCTGAAGATGTTGAAGAAGCCGGTGCACTACCAAGACCATCTGCCTCAGCCACTTCTGCCTTTAGTAAGGATTCAGAGGAGACCTCTGTGGTCACTGAGGTCGAAAATGGATGCTTATCGTCAGACGGTGGGGCCAAAAGCGAAGAGATCTGCCCTCAAAGCGATGCAGGAGGTGATCCACAAGGTACCAGTGACGAAGAGGAGACAGGAGGGACTTCTCTGGAAGGGAAGTCCTCTGACAGCATCGTGGCCGATCCAACAGCATTGGAAACAGGAGACCATAAATCTGAGCCAGTCCCTGAAACTGCGGCTGAACCAAGGAAAATCACCTATCCCCAAATTGTAAAAGAAGGGAGGCGGTTTAATATTGATTTAATTTCTAAGGTAAGGGACTTAACTTTATTTTTCTGTTTTGTTTTTAAAGTCACTTCTGCTTATTAATAATGCAGATAGTTCTCGACTTACAAACTAAAACAGCCCCAAATTTCTGTTGCTAAGCAAGACATTTTTTTAAAAAGTTTTTTTTTTAATTTTATTTTTATATAAACAATCCATTTTCCTTTAACCAGTGTGTCATCGGGGTACAAATACTTTGTGCCAACATTAAAATATACAATCTTATTCCTTGTTTAATCTCATCTTGGCTTAGTTTCCATTACCTTAGGTATCTAATATTATAACAATCCCACTGTGATTTATTTAACTCTATTAATTATATTAACTATTAATACATTTGTTTTCTGAGGTTTTCGCGGGTGTTTGTATGTAGGTCTTTGGTTATTCGGGTCTTCTCCTGCGTAGAATTGGAAGTATCTTGGCGACATTTCGACGAAGTCTCATTCGTCATCTTCAGGCTGGTGTTCTCGGCTTCGTGCGAAGCCGAGAACACCAGCCTGAAGATGACGAATGAGACTTCGTCGAAACGTCGCCAAGATACTTCCAATTCTACGCGGGAGAAGACCCGAATAACCAAAGACCTACATATTAATACATTTTCTATACATTAAGTAACTTCTTTTACTATTAATTCTTACGTCTATTCTCTAACCGCTGGTAAAAAGATTCCCAAATTGTATAATAATCAGTTTGTTCTTTCTCTTTGATAGCCACTGTCAATCTGTTCATTTCTGCACATTCTAGTATTTTCCTAATCGCATTCTCATCTGTAGGGATCTTTTCACTTTTCCAATTTTTTGCAAATACAGTCCTAGCCGCTGACGTTTCTTAAGTGAGTTTTGCCCCGTTTTACGACCTTACCCCAGTTACTTTGTTAATCGCTGCAGTTGTTAAGTCATTAAGTGAATCTGGCCTCCCCGTTGACTTTGCTCGTCAGAGGGTCACAAAAGGGAATCACATGACCGCGGGACACTGGATGCGTCATAAATATGAGTCTGCTGCTGAAGTGTCTGAATTTTGATCGTGTAACCATGGAGAATGCTGCAACAGTCGTAAGTGCCACTCTTTTCAATGCCGTTGTAACTTGGAATAGTCACTAAACTGAACTGTTGTAAGTCGAGGACTATCTATACCTGTGATGGCGAACCTATGGCACGTGGCAAAAAAAAATGGAGAGAGGTTTTTCTGCAGACCGGAGCAGGTGTGGTTTCATGCTCTGCCGCCATCCCGCGAATGGTGCTTCACTTGTTTGTGTGGACCAGGGGTTGGGGACCTCTGCCCTATATTTCAGGCAAATGGTTTCTGAATTTCAGTATGGCTCAGCGGCTAAGATGCTGAGCTTGTCAATCGAAAGGTCGGCAGTTCAGCGGTTTGAATCCCTAATGCCGCGTAAGGGGATGAGCTCCCGTTACTTGTCCCAGCTTCTGCCAACCTAGCAGTTCGAAAGCACGTAAAGAATGCAAGGAGAAAAACAGGGACCACCTTTGGTGGGAAGGGAACAGCGTTCCGTGCTTTGGAGTTTAGTCATGCCGGCCACATGACCACGGAGACGTCTTCGGACAGCGTTGGCTCTTCGGCTTTGAAACGGAGATGAGCACCGCCCCCTAGAGTCAGGAATGACCAGCACATATGTGCGAGGAGAACCTTTGCCTTTACCTTTAATGCTTAACTGGATGGGTATGGAACAGGGTGGATCAACTTGATTGAAATCACGATTTAAATCACTAGTAAAAAGGTGTGATTTACATCAACTCGATTTACCGTATTTTTTGGACTATAAGACACACCTAGTTTTAGAATAGAATAGAATTCTTTATTGGCCAAGTGTGATTGGACACACAAGGCATATGCCCTCAGCTCCTCCTCTGACTTGTTGACTAACCGACAGTCCCATTCAGTTTAACGGGAGGTCCCACTCACTTTAACGGGACGTCCCATTCACTTTAATGGGATGGCTGGTGATGTGGCAGTGACACAACAAGGTGAGGGATGTGGCAGGCAGCAGGTGAGTGGATGCCCGCAAAACAGGCGCTGCCATAATGGATCTGAAAAGACAGGGGCTCTTTCAATGTAAGGACTCATATATTTTTTTTATTTGATTTTATATGCCGCCCTTCTCCGGAGACTCAGGGCGGCTTACAATGCGTTAAGCAATAGCCTTCATACTTTTGTATATTTATACAAAGTCAGCTTATTGCCCCCACAAACTGGGTCCTCCATTTACCTACCTTAGAAAGGATGGAAGGCTGAGTCAACCTTGAGCCTGGTGAGATTCTAACTGGTGTAATTGCAGACAGCTGGATGTTAATTACGGTGCTTAGTCTTCAGAGCTATCCAGGCTCATTCTTGCTGTTAGTTAGAATCTTTAATATTATTATTTGCAAACAAAATGAAGGTTTCCTATTTAGCATGCAGAGCTTGGATACATTGAATGAGTTTACCCAAAATGTAAATAGTGCAGAATCTACAGCCTCATGCTACATAACTAAGCTCCATTTCATGCTGAACAAACTAAATTATCAATGTATCTTAAATAAAAAAACTACCTTTAGATAGATTTTTTTTTACTCCAAAAGCATTTTATTAAAATAAATTTGATAAAAACAAAAAAAAAAAAAGATCTGATTTAAATAAAAAAAATCTGATTATTTTTCTTATTTTATTTTTTTTTAAAAATCATCAATTTTCATCCACCCTGGTAGGGAATCTAGCCTTGATTTAACCTCCCATCAAAGCAAACGTTTTGCTCAGAGCTCTCCATGGTCCTGTTTTGGTCTGTTTTGCAATCCATGATCTTTTGCCCAAGATCTGGACAAAGCTTGGATTCGGAAAGCAAATTTCTTTGTATCTCTCTCTCTCTCTGGCCTTGCAAAGTCATCTCCTTCTGATTCCAACTACTTTTGAGAATGATGGCCTGTTGTAACTAACATTCTCCAGTGGAGCATTGCCTTTTCGAAGTGAGGTCATCCATCTTGTGCGAGAGGGGTTTTTTACATTCATGTCCTTCCAAGAATGTATAATAAATTTGGAGCTTACACAAAGTGAGCAAAGGTATTTAGAAGATTAAGTTTTATGGTTTCAACTTGTAACCCTTGCAAGCTTGCTGGGATATTGAAGAAATAAAGACAGCCGTTAAACTCAGGAGTCCAAACACCAAAAAACGGGGAAGATGAAGTAGAAAGGATATGTAGAATATTATAAAGAAGATTAAAAACCTCTGGAAGCCTTGTCAAATATATTCTTCCAGAATATATAGCTAGATATTTTTTTTTTATGATTTGAAGGTTTGAGTATCGTGAATACCTCCAGTAAGAAACTTTTAAATTTTCTTCCAGATAACTTTTTGATTTGCATAGTATCAAATACAGATAATCCTCGACTTACACCAGTTTATTATTAACCTCACCGTTCAAGGTTACGTCACTGAAAAAAGCGACTTATGACCATTTTTCACACTTAACGACCATTGCAGCACCCCCCCATGGTCACATGATCACAATTCAGACGCTTGGCAATGGTCCCACGTTTACGACGGTTCCCGGGGTCATGCGATCCCCCTTTTGGCAACCTTCTGAGAAACGAAGTCCACAGGGAAGCCATATTCACTTAACAGCCACGTTACTCGCCTAACAACTGCAATGGTTCCCTTAACCACTGGAGCAAGAAAAGTCGTAAAATGGGGCAAAGCTCACTTAATAACTGTCTCACTCGGCAACAGAAATTGTGGTCGTAAATCGAGGACCAGCTGTAGTTTCTTTTATGGTAGTGGCCAAAATTGTGGAAACCTTTTGGGAAAAGTGTATTTTTGAGGTTTGATGGCTAATAACACCACTTTTTTTTTTTTTTTGAGTTTCAAGATAATCCTATTCCACTGCTAGAATGGCCTGGGAATAGCCCAGACCTTCACCCAACTGAAAATCGATGGAGCCAACTAAAGAATCTTGTTAGTCAGAAGCAACCCAGCAATAAAATCCAGTTAATAGAAGCAATCATTCAATCTTGGTTTCACATTAGAACAGCTGCAGAACTCAAAGACTTAGTTCACTCCATGGGAAGACATTGTAAGGCCATCATTCATGCTAAAGGTTACCCAACGAAGTATTAACTGACATGGGGATCATTTTTGTATATCTCGTTTTTTCTAAGGTGATCATTTTTGTAGATCTCATGTTTCACTTTTCTTCCTTATACTGTAACTGCTATTCTAATAGCAACTCCTTCATAAAAGTTATTGCATTACGTTCTTGATTAAATTATCTTTCCATTGATATATAATTTTTTTTCAATAAATTTTATTTCATTATTAACATACAAACATATACATGTATAAACAAATAGTCAATCATCAAATTATAACTTCTATTACATCAAGACCTAAAATGTTTCTTTTAAATTCCCCCCCTCCTCTCCTCTCCTCTCCTACTCCAACCCCACCCCCCAGACTTCCCAGAGCAAATACAAGGTAAAACATTTATTAAACCCAGGAAAAAAAAAAACACCACACACTAACTATCTCTAAATTTGTCTTCCTCTTGCACTTTAACTCCCCTAATTTATATCTAAATATAATTGTTCTTGCTTGAAGGTAGTTAGTCCCGCTTGATTCTTATCCGTTCTTCAAAAATGCACAGATCTTCTTTACTCCAATCAAACCTACTAACAGTTAACCATCGCATCTCCCACCCTTACATATGTTACCACAGTAAAAATTATATACTTCAATTAGTCTCCAATAAAGTATATTATAAAAAACCTATACTTTAAAAAGTTTTGATAATATCCTTCTTGAAACCCTTGAGTTTATATTGAGAGATCTATACTGACCTTAATTTTAATGTCCATAAAATATTCCTTTTCACCCATCAACTTTTATAAATGTAAAGAAAAAAATACCCCACTGTTCAAAATATACTTCCAACCATAAGTAAAAATTTAGCCAGTAATCTATAACAATTCCCACATCACATTATTTGAAATAAATTTCCAAAATAAATCCTGTCCCTAAATATAAGTAAATCATTCATTTTCCCTCTAGTATAACTTTTCAAAGCAAAACATTGATATATAATTTTATGGTACTACTAAAAAAAAGTGGTGTTATTAGCTAGTTTTCGAAAGTACACTTTTCCCCAAAAGGTTTCCACAATTTTGGCCACTACTGTAATTCTAAGAGTATCTTACCAATTCTTTTCCTAGTGCAATAATATTCCTTTGCAGAAAATTATTACTTCGGTTGTGTCCCTTCAGCCTTTGAGGTTATTTCCTCCAGCTGCATAAGGGCTGATTTGCTGCTGCTTTTCAAAATGTCATTTTTTATTTTTAAGACTGTTTGTGTTCTCTTTGCTTCTCCTTCCAGTTTCTCGGCCACTTTTAATTTACCAAAATGCCTAGCATTCTTGGCAAGCAGGTTCCTTGCAAGCAATAACAGCAAGGAAGTAAAAACTTTATTTAAAATAGCAATCGTGTTTTCTCTGAAGAATTTGTACACATGTTCTTTCTTCTTCTTCTTCTTCTTCTTCTTCTTCTTCTTCTTCTTCTTCTTCTTCTTCTTCTTCTTCTTCTTCTTCTTCTTCTTCTTCTTCTTCTTCTTCTTCTTCTTCTTCTTCTTCTTCTTCTTCTTCTTCTTCTTCTTCTTCTTCTTCTTCTTCTTCTTCTTCTTCTTCTTCTTCTTCTTCTTCTTCTTCTTCTTCTTCTTCTTCTTCTTCTTCTTCTTCTTCTTCTTCTTCTTCTTCTTCTTCTTCTTCTTCTTCTTCTTCTTCTTCTTCTTCTTCTTCTTCTTCTTCTTCTTCTTCTTCTTCCCTCCTGCAGCTCCTCTATTCCCGAGGATTACTGATTGACCTCCTCATCAAGTCAAATGTCAGCCGATATGCCGAGTTCAAAAACGTTACCCGTATTCTTGTCTTGAGAGACGGCAGAGTGGAACAGGTACGCCGATCGGTCAAATTGCAAAATCGAACTCGTGGCTCTTTGGAAAGCGTTCCTTTTCACTGAGCCTTGGTGGCACTGTGGGTTTAAAGTACTGGATTGCAGGCTGACTCTGCCCACTGCCAAGAGTTCGATCCTGATCCGTTCAAGGTTGACTCAGCCTTCCATCCTTCCAAGGTCGGTAAAATGAGGACCCAGATTGTTGAGGACAACATGCTGACTCTGTAGACCGCTTAGAGAAAGCTGTAAAAACACTGTGAAGCGATATATAAGTCTAAGTGGCCGTTGCTATTGCTATTTTCATTAATATAGTCTTGTTGATTCCTGCCTCCTACTTCCATCTATTCAGTACGTATTTTATTTTATTTTATTATTTTATTATTTTATTATTTTATTTTATTTTATTTTATTTTATTTTATTTTATTATTTTATTTTATTTTATTTTATTTTATTTTATTTTATTTTATTTTATTTTATTTTATTTTATTTTATTATTTTATTATTTTATTTTATTTTATTTTATTTATTTATTTTATTTTATTTTATTTTATTTTATTTTATTATTTTATTTTATTTTATTTTATTTTATTATTTTATTTTATTTTATTTTATTTTATTTTATTTTATTTTATTTTATTATTTTATTTTATTATTTTATTATTTTATTATTTTATTTTATTTTATTTTATTATTTTATTTTATTTTATTTTATTTTATTTTATTTTATTTTATTTTATTTTATTTTATTTTATTTTATTTTATTATTTTATTTTATTTTATTTTATTATTTTATTTTATTTTATTTTATTTTATTTTATTTTATTTTATTTTATTTTATTTTATTTTATTTTATTTTATTTTATTTTATTTTATTTTATTATTTTATTTTATTTTATATTTTATTTTATTATTATTTTATTTTATATTTTATTTTATTTTTATTTCTTATTTCTAAACCACCCAACTCCCTCAAAGAGAGCCTCTGGGTGGTGTCCAATATAATCCAACCGATAAATAAAGCAACATATAAAAATTAACATTAAAAGTAAAAATTAAATTAGGATTTTTTAAAAAAATTATAGAATCATGACAATTAAAAACCGAATGGGGGAAAAAAATCTTAAAATGGCCTGTCAGGGTTCCAAGTAACGGAAGAAAACTCTGAGGCTTGAAGTTCCTCAAAGTTCCATTTTATTAGAGATGTCCTATTGGCACATCTGGGAAAACCCGAGTCTGAAAGCTTTCAGGTTTTCCCCACCCAAGGAAAGTCCAAGTCCAAGTCCCTGCCCCAGCACCCACATGTCCATCACATGGTCCAATCAAAGCACCGTCCCAACTGGAGATGTCTCCCAGTTCCAGCCCTCCAGGTGCAGGGCAAGATGTCCTTGACTCTCTGAGAAAGGAATGTTATTATGACTACATATCACCCTGGCTCCATACAATCTCCCAGTTTCCCACAGTAGTAAATGTGGCAGGCCTGAAGGCCCAATGCAAAAGATGGCTTCTAGGCCTGACATGGCCCTTTAACGTTGGGACAGGTGGAACTACTCAAGGGAGTAGTCTGCCCCATGGTTGTGAGTTCCTCTTTGCACAGATTGTCACGCAAGAGTTGTCATTGTTATCTCTTTGCTTGAGCCAAATGCAAAAGGGAGGATGACCCAAAACTCTTTTGTTTCAGGTTCCATGTTCCAGAGCGGACATTTTCAACAACAAACAGCTGACGATGGTGGAAAAAAGAATGTTGATGAGATTTCTGACCTTTTGCCTGGATTTTGAACAGCGCCCTGATGAATACCAAGGTGAGCGTCTTTCCCCGGATGGCGAAATCCTTATTTTTCAATGAACGGAACCTAATTTACCGTGAGAGCATGTGGGGAAGCGCCAGGGGGGGCTCCGAGTTCCCAAGTGCTTAC